>CADDXX010000630.1:215287-311232 GCA_902810485.1 Alauda arvensis
CACCACCGCACCAAGAGCCGCAGTGCCACCCCTGCCCCCGAGAAGAAAGAGGCCACTCCCGAGCCAGAGCCCTCCCTGAAACCAAAGGAGACTGTTGTGCAAGAGGCGACTTCAAACAGGTGAGAACAACGCGTGGAGAGCCGTGTATTGCCTTTAAGGAATTGAATTGTTATCTTAATGCCTGACTGGAGCTTGGCTTGGGCAATGCCTGCTCCTCCCTGTGCCCCTGCMACAGCCAAAGCATTTATTTTATAATCTTCAGTGAGGTTTTTTTTTGTCCTGTGTAGAATTCTAAGGGCAGTGTGCTTTGCTGCTGTGATTTCATTGTCATGGTCACCACTGACACTTGTGACAATGTCATCTTGACTTCCAGCTGGTTGTCACCATGTAGCCTCTATGTTGCTAATTCTCCTTTTTGAATCATTGTACCACACTTTAACTCTTCTCACAGTTCTGGAGCAATTTGTCAGAGAATGGGTAGGAGAATGTTCGTTGTAGGGAATATCTTGGCAGCTTCTAAAACGTTACTCTGCAGGCTGTGCTTTGTGCGTGCTTACAAATGAAACCCTTACTCTTAACAGTGATATCCCAAAAGCTCCTAAACCTGAACCTCCTGTACCAGAGACTAAGGAAACTTCACCAGAACGTAATTCAAAGAAGGAGAGAGAGAAGGAGAAGGAGAAGACTCGKCAGAGATCCCCAACTCGCTCCAAGTCCAGGTCAAGGTCCCGGTCCCGTTCTCCGTCTCACTCTCGGCCCCGAAGGCGCCACAGATCACGSTCAAGGTGAGGCTCCAGCTGCTCACTGGGAACCTTGGCAACATTTCCTGCTGAAGGTGCCACTTCATGTTTTTTTTTTTTTTGGTTACTGATGTTTTAGAGGTGTTGAGCTGTGGAGGTATTGGGCCAAATGAGAAAGGTGCATTTGGGGCATGAATGTGTTCAGGAGTGTTTGTTGGTATTCATTGAGGAGAAGATGCTCACGATGACCCAAGAAGGAATTGGGCTCCTTAATATTGATCATAGAAGTTGTGTAGCCTTTCTTTAGGACATGAGTTTGATGCTGAAAATGCTGTAAAATACTTTCTTTACCTCTTTTTTATTATCTACTACTTCAAAGAGAGACGTTGTTAAACTTCAAAGCCCTGATTGTTTCTGTCCAYTTGCCATCCTCACCTAAATACACCCTTAATAACACTGCACTTGGAGGAAAGCAACTCTGCACTCAGTGCCCCGAGGATAAAATCTCCTCACCTAAGGGAGTCGGGCAGTTGCTTTTCCCTGGGATTTGTGATGGTGACAGCTCTCCCTCCCCTAGGAGGCGACCCAGCCCTCGGCGCCGGCCGTCCCCGCGCAGGAGGAGCCCGCCCCGCAGGATGCCTCCCCCTCCCAGGCACAGGAGGAGCAGATCCCCTGTCAGACGGTGAGTCCTGCTTCTGACACAGCTGCAACTGCTGAMCCTGCTGAGTGAAAGGGAACTGGAGCTGTGCTAGCAAAAAATTCCCTCCTTCCTCTCACCGTAGCGCTGGCAGGTGTGTGATTGGAGTGATGGAAAAAGTGCCGTGTCACATTTCCTGGGTGTGCTCTGGGGGAACAGTTCAGCTGGGAAATGATTGATCTGAGTTAGAGCAGTGGTGAGAATTCCACCTTGCTGAAAAGTGGCAGTTTCAGAGGTTTATTTCTCCAAATGGCCCTGGGTAGCTCCCAGCACAGATTGACATGACATCTCTTAGGGCATTTTTGGTTTAAGTCTTGGTACTTCYCTTTCCTGCCTGGGGAAAAAAAATGAGAACAAGTTAATTGAATTTTACTCRTTGGGAATTTTTAATTATGACTTGTATTTCTACCACATAAAATTAAATTTGAAGGATGTTTCTCCTTCATGTTCTCTTACTTAAGATTCTTCAAGATCTTTGCCCTTTGGTGTTGAAAGTCACATTTTTCACAGCATAAGAATTGTTCTGGAGGCAAAGCTCTCAGCTGCCTTGCAAAGTAAATGATGTGCTTTTGGCAGTGCCAAAATAGACATTTGTCTTCATGGGGAGAGGACAGATTCTGATCCTCTTCATAGGAACAGAATCAAAGTGATGCTTCTTGTGTACAGCAGTTGTTTCTGAGGAAGGAACACTTCTCTTCCTTTCTGTGACAAGGTGATGACTATTTCCTGAGTTTGTCAATATGTTCATTTCACACAGTTACTGGGAGAACTGTGAAAACTATCAAACATGTATGTTGCAAGATGTACAAGAGCTCCCTTTCAGCAAATGTTTATCTCACTCAAGGTAGGGTTTCTTTTTTCCAGGTTCTCAGGAATTCTGCAGCCAAAGGTGGATTCTGCAGGTACACAATTGCAACAGAACTTGCCACAAATTTTGCCGCAGAATTCTGAGGCCCTACCTTTGAAAATTGCAAAGTAAAGATGAAAAGACTAAAACATAAGGAGGGATAGATGGATTCTGAATTGTTAAGTTGTTAAGTTGTCTGAAATTTTCACCTCCTGGTGTAAAACATTTCAGTGTCCTTGCACACTTACCCAGATCTGCTCTGGAGACCATTAAGTCACACGTGCTAACACAGGCAATTCTTTTAACCACCCAGAAGTTAGAGAGCCCAACCAAAACTAATTGTTTCCAGGGGCAAAGCTTAGCTGTAGCCTGTAGATGGACAGAAAGCCAGTGAAGGTGACACTAACAATTTTTAGCTCACTATTTGTAGTTTAAGAATAACTGTGAAAGATGGGTCGTTATCCTCCTCTTCTCCAAACCCAGTGTTGCAGCCTGTCCACCATGTTTGGGAAGTGCTGTTGTCTGTGGCTCAGTGTCCGTGCTTGCAAACAACCGCAGTTCTTTGTTTCTTTGTGCTGAGCTGTTCCCCTCCTCGGCCGGGGCAGGACCTGACTCTGAGCTTCGCTTTGCAGGAGACGCCGCTCCTCGGCCTCGCTGTCCGGCAGCAGCTCCTCCTCGTCYTCATCGCGCTCCCGCTCTCCACCAAAGAAGGCTCCCAAGAGGCCGGTGTCCAGCCCTCCCCGCAAGGCGAGGCGCCTGTCCCCTTCCTCCAGCCCTCCCCGGCGCCGGCACCGCGCCACGCCCCCGGCCAGCCCCCCGGCCAAGCCCCGCCGCTCGCCCAGCCCGCAGCGAGCCCGCAGGAGCCGCGCCTCCGCCTCGCCCGCCCGGCCCGCAGGTGAGGGGCGCCTCGCACAGCTCTCCTGCATGTGTTCTAGGGGTTGGGAACGGTGGGAGCTGGAGCTGAGCCCGTTTGGTTTTGTCTTGTAGCACCCAAGCATAAGAGTGCTGAGAAAAGAGAATCTCCTTCRCCAGCGCCCAAGCCCAGGAAAGCAGAGCTGTCAGAATCAGGTATGGCTGTGGCTTCTCAGCTCTGCTCCTGCCCGGGGTTTGCAGTCAGAAATGCTTGGGCAGTGAAGTGCTGAGCCCTCCTGTGTCACAGTGTGGGTTCTTCCAGGGTTCCAGCACTCCTGGGTAGGTTTTGCAGTTAAAAATTCTTGGGCAGTGAAGTGCTGAGCCCTTCTGGAAGCCTGGCATTGAAAGCAAGAGCTTTCAGAACTCTAAAGATGATCACTCCTACTGCCTCATTGTATCCAAGATTGCTCAGAATCAAAGTTCAGCCAAAGTGTGTTCCATCTTTATGTCATCCTGAGATTTGAGTGGGGGAGAAGCCCATTCCTGGTGGTCCCCCATTCCTGGTGGTCCCCCATTGCTGATGGTCTGCTGTCCATAACTTTGCTTCTGCCTGCAAAAGTCAGATCTGTTTCCTTGGCTGAAGTGCCCTGTCCTTGTGTGTCCTTTCAGAAGAAGACAAAGGAGGCAAAATGGCTGCAGCAGATTCTGTCCAACAGAGGCGCCAGTACAGGAGGCAAAATCAACAGTCTTCATCTGGTATGGAGCACAGAAATYCCCTAAATCTGCCTTGGAGTTTACTTTTGCAGGAAGTAGTTAAGTTCAAATACAGATTAAAACTGTTTGCTCTGTGCTCTGCAGTGCTATTGTAAACTTAATTACAGATTTGCCACTCATAATGAGGTCACTTCAATTACTGCTCAGGAAGAATAGAAGTATGACTTTTAAAGGTTATTACATCTTTTGTTAATGGGTTTGCATCTTTAAAAGTCACTCTTCTAAACCCTTTACATCAGGCACAAATACTGTGTGCTGTGCATTACCTCACCTGTCCTTACTTGGGACTCATATCCTGGAGATCAGTAAAYTCACCTGGCTATTTTTGTCCACTTAGTTTTAAAAAGCAACTGCAGTTCACCTTTTAAATTACCTGTCTAGCCAAATTTTATGGGSACAGCTRAATGAMTGCAAGTATTTTTACCTCTATCTTGTAGATTTATTTATCACTTTAGTTCAGCCAACACCTTTTGTTCAATTGCTTTGAAATTTCGCGTTCTGGTTTTGTGGGAGATGAGCTCGATCTGACAGCCTCACCCTGTCAGTGACCAGTGCCACAAGGATCATTTTCCAGAGAGTGATTTCTTCTACGTTTGCAGATTCTGGTTCTTCATCTTCCTCAGAAGAGGAGAGGCCCAAGAGGTCGAATGTGAAGAACGGGGAGGTGGGCAGGCGCCGGCGGCACTCGCACTCGCGCAGCCCCTCGCCCTCGCCCCGCAAGCGCCCCAAGGACTCCTCCCCTCGGTAACTGAGCCTCACCCCTCCCTCCCTCCCTTCGTGTTTATCTCTGCACCCCTCACCAAACACACATCAACTCATGCCCACTCTGCCCACTCTTGTGTCAAGGTTCCCCTCCCATTGCACTCGTTTGGAATTGCTCTGACCTTTCTTTGCTAGCGTTCAGTTTTGCCTCAGATCCCTGGCAGATCTGTTCTGTTTTGTTTTCCCTCCACTGCTCTCAGGATGCAGATGGAAAAGAGGTGGCAATCACCAGTGATGAAAAGGTTGGTTAGAAATTCATCTCTTCAACAGGCTGTCATTTATTTTGGCATGGATAAACATTTGCCATCCTTTTGTCCTTTAGACTTGCACTGCTCACAAGGTGAGGGAAATTTGTGCAGCACAAAAACATCAGGCTGATGTGCTCCCTCATGTGTTGGACCTGGAACCATTTCCCTGGCARAAAGAGGAGGAGCAGCACCTGCTCTGTGTCCCTCACTGCTCACCCCTCGTTAATTCATCAGCCTTACATCAGTAACTTTGATGCTGTTGCATCTCTCTGATGTCTGAAAAAGCTGAACGTTTGTGTTCCTCAGGGGCTCCTTGCTCCACACACCCAGCTGTGGGTGAGCAGTGTTGGATTCCCTCTGCCACTGACCCAAACCCTCCTGCACACTTGCAACAAGCAGTTCAGATCTTGATCTTCTGGCTCAGAGGTGATTGGAGATTCCAAAACTCTCACTCCTCAGTTCATGGGATATTTGGAACTGCTGGAAGGAGACAATCAGTAAAACAGCAGTGACTTTTTTATTTGTGACACTTTTTGCTCTGTGTTGATCTGGGAGTACAGAAAGGTGCAGGAGGCTTGATGGGTTTATTAATTGGATGTAATGACCCCTGAGCAGGCTGTAATTAACCCTAGCCAGCAGATACTCAGAGCACACATCGTGATGTAGGAGATAAGGATGACTCCCTCAGCAATGCAGACCTTCCTAATTATGGATCCTGTCAAACATTTCTATGGAAAACAGGTTGGGATTCAAAGGCTTTGATCTTGTTGTGCAACACACTGAATTCACTTACTGCCTGTTGCATAAATACATCTTTAATTAGGACAGCTGGTACATTTGAAGGGTTTTTTGGATCATAAAAGAACATTGTATTTTGGAGCAAGCTCTTATCTGTAAAAGTGTTATTGCCTTGGAGAACAATACCTAACATATTTGAAATCAAATCTCACTTCATGTAAATGAGCTGCTTTGCTTTTTAATTGCTTGCATTTTTCCTTTATCCAGTCATTTAATCTTAATTGCTAAAAAAAAAAAAAGAATATTTTACTTTATCAATATTCCTCTCCTTCTAAATTCTATGCAAGTATGTGTTGGATTAAAATCCCCCTTTCCAGAAGTCTGTTGTAAACCCTGCAAAGCAGAAAATGGCTCATTTGGTGAACAATTTCAATCCAGGGAGCTGCAGTTCAGCAGCCACTCTGCTTTTCTTCACTGCATTTCAAAAAATGAACAGTTCTGGATTTCAGATGGAGCACAGTTTCACACTGTGAGGAAAATTACCTCCACCCAAGGCAGAATCAGCACAGGATCCATTGCTCATTCCAACCTTTTGGTGTTTTTCTGGCTACAGAGTGGTGGTGGATCAGGTTGTGCAGATGTGGGATGGTGTCCTGGCTGCTGTGCTGGGCTCAGGGTCCCAGTGAGACCCCCGTGCTGGGCTCAGGGTCCCAGTGAGACCCCCGTGCTGGGCTCAGGGTCACAGTGAGACCCCCGTGCTGGGCTCAGGGTCCCAGTGAGACCCCGTGCTGGGCTCAGGGTCCCAGTGAGACCCCGTGCTGGGCTCAGGGTCACAGTGAGAGCCCCATGGTGGGCTCAGGGTCACAGTCACTCATCGTTTCACACTCCTCACAAAGGTTTCAGTGCATTTCCTTCTGTTGCTGCTGCCGGTAGCACCCATGTGAAGGAGCATGGAGGAGCAGGTTGTGTGCAGTGAGTGCAGAGCTGAGAGCAGCTGCAGGCTGTGCTGCCAGGGTGCTCCAGGGTGCTGCCAGGGGCTGACCCGTGCCTGTTTCTGCAGCAGGAGGAGGAGGAGCCCCTCGCCGCCCCCCGCTCGCCGCCGCCGCTCCCCGACCCCGCCCCCGGCCCGGCGCCGCCGCTCCCCGACCCCGCCGCGCCGCAGGTACCGCGGGGCTGGGCCCTTCCCGGGGAGCTCGGGGGGCTCTGCTGTCCTGCTGGGTGCTGGATGGGCTTGGGTTGCTGGGTTCCTGAATGGGAATCGCAGAGCCGTGGGGTGGTTTGGGTTGGGAGGGTCCTTAAGGATCATCCAGTGCCATGGGCAGGGACACCTTCCACCAGCCCAGATTGCCTTGTCCAACCTGGCCTTGGACACTTCCAGGGATGGGGCAACCACARCCTTTCTGGATAACAACAACAATTTTAGTTTAAACTCTTGAAACTTAAAAGAACCCTAGTTTAAGCCCCTTGCTGGGTGCCCTGCAGGGCCCTGCTCACTCACTGCYGTGCCCTGTTCTCTCTGCAGGTCTCCGTCGCCGCCCCCGCGCAGACGCTCCCCCTCCCCACGGAGATACTCCCCCCCCATCCAGAGGAGATACTCCCCATCTCCCCCTCCCAAGAGGAGAACAGCCTCCCCTCCTCCCCCTCCCAAAAGAAGAGCCTCCCCTTCCCCGCAGTCCAAGCGCAGAGTGTCCCACTCGCCGCCCCCCAAGCAGAGGAGCTCCCCCACTGCCAAGCGGCGCTCCCCTTCCGTATCCTCCAAGCACAGGAAGGGCTCTCCTCCTCCCAGCAGATCCAACAGGGAAACGCGTTCTCCACCACAAAACAAAAGGCATTCACCTTCACCACGGCCTCGGGCTRCCCACCCCTCGGGCAGCCCCGCGCCGCCGCGCCGCGGATCGGCCTCGCCGCAGAGGAGGCAGTCCCCCTCCCCCAGCAGCAGGCCCATCAGGAGGGTGTCCAGGACGCCAGAGCCCAAGAAAACAAAGTAAAACATCCCATCTTACCTGCTTTGCCTTTGAGGAGGGGTTGTTGTTTGGTTGTAGTGCAGTGAAAGTCGTTAAGGGATTGAAGGATCCCTGAATGGTTGGGTTGGRAGGGGTCTTAGAGCCCACCCAGTGCCATGGCAGGGACACCTGCAGTGCTCCAGCCYRGCCTTGGGCACTGCCAGGGATCCAGGGGCAGCCACAGCTGCTCTGGGCACCAGAGGGAAGTTTTTCCCAATATCCCATCCAGCCCTGCCCTCTGGGATGGGTGGCTTTAAGCCATTCCCACTTGTGCTGCCTGCATGGAAGCCCCTCTCCCTCCTTTTATAAAACAGGAATGCTGCCACAAAGTCTCCCCAGATCCTTCCCTTTAAAGAAAGCCTAACTTCATCTTTAACTGTGGAAGGAGACCAAACCTTCTCATTAGCTCAGAAATAATTCCRTAAGTGGCCATTCATGATAAACTGCTAAAATTGAAATATTTCCATCCTCAGTGAGATGCTGCTTCTCTGAGCAGACAGTGAAAAATGTGGTGCTGGCTTACGAATTTTTTCAGGAGGGAAGTGTAGCTGAATGGAAAGCCTTGCACAATTAAATAGCATTGCTGTTCTCTTGACTTTTAATGTGATTATAAATTAGTTAAACCAAAAAGGCAGCAATCAGTTCTGAGCAGCAGCAGGGTTATTTAACATCTTTCCGGGCTGCATTATCTCTGCATTATTGGATTGTCTTACCTTTTTTATCACATCAGCAAAGTAATTAATCTGTTTATTTCTTTTAAACGAATTTAAATCTCATAAGTGTAGCTTGACCAAGTTAAAGCCCAGGTGTTCATTTGGCTCTGGTGCTGGTGTCCCCTTGTTTTGGTGCTTCTGTCCCCTTGTTTTGGTGCTGTTGTCCCCTTGTTTTGGTGCTGATGTCCCCCTGTTCTGTGTCCCCCCTGTGACTGTGACTTTGTGCTCCCCAGGGCTCCCACCCCCAGCCCCCGGCGCGTCTCCTCGTCCCGCTCAGCCTCAGCCTCACCTGAGACAGCTCCCAAGAAGCACCCAGGASCTGCCTCACCTGCCCGCTCTCGCTCTCCTTCTGCCACCTGGTCACCTGCAAAAAAGGCCAAGAGCCCCACTCAGAGCCCATCACCTGCCAGGGTATTTGTCTGCTCACTGCTTTGGCTGCCAGGGCAGCTTTTGGTGGGAGCCCCAGGGTTGTTCTCAGGGGGGGAAAACTTCCTGGGGTCATTCTTTGTTGTTAAAAACTTCTAAAAACAATTTGTAACATCCAATTTTTCAAGCTTAACATCTTTAAGTGTGGAAAAAAACGGTGTTCTGTAGAAAATCAGACTTCTGGGAAAAAGCCTGTCACGTTTCATGAGTGGTCTACAAAGTGAGGGGGGCTTATTTATGCTCAGTATCCCATGTGCAAACTCAGAGTATTCCCARAGGGAGCAGAACAGATTGTTTGGTGTCTCCACCTCTTCTGAGCTGTYTCCCAGGGGCACTTCCATTCTTTGCCAGCGAAGTTTGAAACCTTAAAGATGAGTTGTAACATCTGAATTATTTATTCCAGAATTCAGATCAAGAAGGTGGTGGCAAGAAGAAGAAGAAAAAGAAGGATAAGAAGCATAAAAAGGATAAAAAGCACAAGAAGCACAAAAAGCATAAGAAGGAGAAGGCRTCAGCAGCTGCAGCTGCTGCTGCTGTGGTGGCAGCAGACACCACCTCAGTGCAGGGAGACCAGGAAGCAGAGACAGAGCCCAAAAAGGTGAGAATTTGGGATTTTGKGGAGGCCCAGTGTGRGCAGACAGGGTGGGTGTGCCCTGAAAGGTGAGAATTTGGGGTTTTGGGGAGGCCCAGCGTGGGCAGACAGGGTGGGTGTGCCCTGCTCTGCCAGCCCTGATTGCCAAGTGGCATTTGGGGGGTGATTTCAGAGCTGGGAGGGCTCAGCCTGTTTGAAGCAGCTCTTGGTGTTTGTTTGCAGGAGACAGAAAGTGAGCCCGAGGACAACCTGGATGACCTAGAAAAGCACCTGAGGGAGAAGGCCCTGAGGTCCATGAGGAAGGCACAGGTGTCCCCCCCCTCCTAGGCCAACCCTTTGATATAATGTACATTTTATTTGGTTTGTACTCAGAATTCAATTTCAAATTGCTAAATGTGTTTGAGCTTTAGAATATAACATTTGTTGTAATAATTGCTAGGTTGAGGTTCACCATGTACAAAGGGCATGGATTTACATTACAAAAGGTGTCCACAGTGTACTAGTGACATTCTTTCATTGACAGCATAATTTCATTTAGGGTGAGACTTTTTAGAAGCAGTAGGAATTTGTTTTGGAGGTTTGAAACATGACCAGTTCCCTCATTTCTTTGAAATCCARCAGAGCCTTGAGCAGAATTTGTGAGGGTCTCATTTGACTTCTTTTGTATCACTTACATGATGCTACTAACCTTTGTGGTTTGTAGGCTTGCCCAGGAGTAAAACCACTGCAGAATTCAAGGAAGTTCATCTCTATTTTAATGCTTTCTACTGTTGCCTGTATAGTCTCCATTAAAGCCAATCAAGAATAGCAATTTAGAGTGGTACATAAATGAAAGCATGTTGTTTACCAGGACACTGTGGGTTTATATTGATGTAACATGTTGATTTGGAACACTGGAATTTCATTTGTATTTTTATGTTCTTTTTTTAAAGGGCAGTTTCCATGATCAGCAGTCCCAGAAAAAACAAAAAATAATTCCTTCAGTTCCATAAATTTTGTTTGTGAGCTGTCGTTGCCCCATTCATGAATCTTGTCTCGTTACGGTTCTTCAGAATGGTCTGAGCAACTTTCAGAGCTGTGTTCTTTGAAAGTTTAGAGGAACCTGAACTTTGGATATTGTCATGTTTTCACTGTTCTTTGTTTTTGTTTTTTTAACTAAAGCTATATAAAGCTTGTGGATTAAACAAAATAAATTTCTAAATTTAAACAGATGTYGGCTATTTTTATCTGGACGTTTACATTTGCTAATCAGCTTTGTTTTGTGCAGGGCTAATGACTGCTCAGAGATGAGAAAGCATTTGATCCACTCTGCTGGCTCTGGAAAAACTGGGGCTTTTAACTGGCCTGGCAGAGCAGGAAAATCCTTTAATTAGTGATGCTCCTGGGGAGTTCTTGCCAAGCAGGAGTCCAAGCCTTACCTGGGCAGTGCACTGGAGGAGGCAGAAGCTCAAACTCCGTATTTGCTGTGAGAATTGCTGGTCAGGGGAGTTTCAAGGCCCTGAAGAAATGAGCAGCAGCTTTGGTTAACTTGGAGAAGGGGCTGTGCTGGTGTGAGAGCTCATCTGAGGAGTCCTGGGGGCTCCCTGCCTCTCCATAACCRTGGAACCACAGAGTGGCTTGGGTTCAGTTCCAGCCCCCTTGTAACCACACTGCAAACTCGCTGGGGTGCTGCTGTGGAATCCCTGTAAAAACTCCAGCTGTTTCTGCAGTCAGTCAGTTCTGAGCTTCCTCTGCAAGGTGCTTTTGAGCTCTGCTGTGCTGTACCCGGTGCAGTGTGCACATGGAGGAGCCTTTCCTTGTCCCTGTGCAGGTTTAACCTGAGGCAGGGCTGCTGCAGCTCCTGCCTGGGAAGGGAGCTGTCAGAGCAGCTCCTTCTGCACTTCCCTCTGTGCTGAATCTTTTGTTCCTTCACTTGAATATCCCTGTGTGCTCAAGTGCTTGTAGATCTTCTCCAGCAGCTGAAACTCCAAGAAGCTTCTGGACAGGGGCGATTTTCAGAGTCCTTTTGGGTGAATCTGGTGCTTGTGGAGCCGCAGAGCTGAACTCAGGGCGTGCTGCTCCTCATTCACTTTGGATTTCCTCTGGGTGTCCCCACAGGGGTGCAGCTCCCCAGGGCTTAATGCCTCCTCCTTTATCATCCCAATCTTGCTTCCACCCGGGTTTGGTGACCTCTGAGTGCCTTTTAATCTCAGCACTAATAGGAGTTCTTTAAATACATCCAGGCCCTGAGTCAGTGCTTATCTCCCCTCACACCTATTTGCATCTGCTGCCTCCAGGCCTGATAAAGGACYTGGTTTTGGATGGGCCAGGCCTCCCCTCCACTTTTCCCATCTCCCTCGGAGTTCCTGCTGTTKCTGCTCCCTCTGCCTCTTCTTTTCATCTATCCTTAAAGAATGGTGTAGGCTTAAAAAGAGCAATTAAATGCAGTGTTTAAAAAGAATGTAACKTCTAAATTGTGTTTAGCTTAGTGTTTTAATTCCTTCCTACTTCCCCATTCAAGTGCTAACGTTTCATTTAAATACCAATGGGGATAATGAGCCCTCTCCTCTCCTGAGCTGTCCCTGCTGTAGCACGGAATCTCTGCTGGGCTGGGTTCCATCCGTGTCTCTGCTGTTCGTGGCACCGCTGAATTCACTGCTGATCCTCTGATTGAGCTCCCCTCATCCAAACCCAAACTCGTCTGATCCCTTCTCCATCCCAGCTTCTTGGTTAACCTCTCCTCTCTGTGTTTAAATCCTTGTGTTTAGAGTTCAGCAATGACCCTGCAGGTGCCTGCTGTGATGGGGCAGGAGCTGCCTGCACCTCACCTCTTTTTATCCTGGATCTGCTCTCGCTCAATTTTGGCTGCTTGACCCGGGCCACCCTGCTGAGGTGACAGACACGGGGTGTAGGTGAGGGGCTCGCTGCAATAATTGTTACAACTCCACCAGAAATTTAATTGGGCTGTGTAATTGAAATGGAACCGAGTGCTCAGGAGTGAGAGGGAGGCTGAGGTGAGTCACAGCTCAGTCTCCGTGGCTGCTTCTGAAGAAAGATGTTTGTTGTGTCAACAGGTAAGACAATGGCAGGTGTGTGTGCAACAGTTTATAGAAACTCAGGGCTGGATTGTGAAATTTTTCCACTTGTGTGACTTTTTGGCAGTTTTCCTGGGAGTGCTGCGTGGAGCTTCCTGAGCCAGGGATTTACCCTGAACTGCCCCAGGACACAGAATTGTTCTGCTCCCTGCGAGCYCAGGGATGAATCCCAGCAGCAGGGCAGAGTTCTGTGCTGGGAGCCATCCCAAAACCTCCCTGCCCTGACACAAATGCGTGTCCTGAGCAGTGAGGGCTGCAGGGAGGAGCAGTTGTGCCCTCTGACTTCATTCCTGCAGCACCAAACTCCAGATCTGAGTGTGCTGGGGTAAAGGCAGCTCTGGGAGGAGCAGCTCAGCAGGGCACAGAGCTGCACTTGGTGGAGTTCCATTCCAGCTGCTGTGTGTCATCACTTGTGATTTGGGACAGGATCATCTCATAAACCCTTGATTTGTCTGCTTGAAGTCCATTGTGGATGTCACCARTGTCTGAAAGCACTGACAGTTCCATGGAATTGTTTCTCTTAAACCAGGTCTTACTCATTCCAATAAATTACAATTGGAATAATGACATCTCTTGCAGGATAATAAAAGGATTATTGAATCTCAGCACAGTGGGATAGGGAGTTGTGTGTTCCCAGACTRAGCAGCAGTTTGACTTTTGAACTTTATGCAGCAATCCTGAATGAGTTCAAAGAGGCTGGAACTGCTGGAGTCCCTTCAGCTGCGTGTGAAACAGCTGGGGATGGTTCCTGCCCTCTGGCTGGGGGCAGAACCTGCACCAGGCACTCTCATCTGGGCTCCCTGAGGCTCAGGGATCAGATAATCCCTGCTGAAATAGGAGCTGGATTCCTGCTGGGTGCTATGGCTCAGCTCTCCTGCAGCCCTGGGTTTGTTCTGGGGGAAGGAAGTGCTTGCCTTTGTTATCACTTGTTCAGTTTAGTTCTGACTAAACTAGCCAGAGCTGTTTCCTTTTGCTGTGAGTGGAGCTCAGGGAGCATCCAACACGGTTCAAGATCTTCTGGTCCACTTGTGATGGTTTGTGTTTGCTTTCTGGCTGGCTGGAGGCAGTCAGGCAGATCCGTGGKGAATTTTTCATGTGTCCCATCCTGAGTGTTCTTCCTTTTTTTCCCAAACTTTTAATTAAAATCAAGAGCCATCAAGTGCCTCCTCTGGGTTTTGCTGGTGGCTGTGCCCCAGCAGAGCTGTGTCCCTCTCCCAGCGAGGGAAAAGCTGCCAGATCCTTCCTTGCTGGGAGCCGGGCAGCTCCCGGCCAGGTGAGTCAGGGCTCAGGTGAGTCAGGGCTCAGGTGAGTCGGGGCTCGGCCCCAGCCCGGCCGGGTGAAGCAGGGGCTGACTCACGGTGCCACCCGCGCTCCTCTGTGCCTGCTTTGGGGCTGTGCCGAGTCTGTCCCGGGGTTTGGATGATCCTGAAAATCAGCGCTGCAGGAGGGACCGGGGCTGGGGTCGGGATTTGCTGCAGGGSAGAAGACTCAGCCTCAGCGAGGTGTTTTAATCACCAAGTCATTAATTATCCGCATTGTTCGTGATGTGGCAGATTCTGTAAGAATCGTGGTTTTCTCTCATTCGGGATCAATCCGAATTGTCGGGAATTGTGTGGTGAACACTCCCAGGGCAGGTGTGGGACGTGACCCCCGGCTGGGCCCGGGCTGAGGGCAGGAGCCCTTCTGAGCTCCCGCAGCTGCTTCCCCGGGCCGAGGGGCTGAGCGCAGGGGGGCTGCGGGCTCCGGAGCGTCCTTACTCCCACACAAAGGCAGGATGCGGCTCCCGGAGTCACGGCGGGCTTTGTGCGCCGAGCCTCGGGCAGGCACCGGGCCGGGGGCAGCGGGGCTGCGGCTCCCAGCGACCCCCGGAGCCGGGGCTGCTCCTGCATCCAGCCCCGAAATCCCGGGAAGCGGAGAAGGGACCTCGTCCGGCACATCCTGGGGAGCTCAGGGCGCTTTTGGCGTGGTCCTTGTGCCGACCCGGGCGTGCCGGGGGGGATGCTCCGAATCCCTGGGAAGTTCAGGATCCTTCTGTTTCACTTGAAAGAAAACACGGAAAGCAGCTGTGCTGGGAAAGCAGCGCCGGGGGAAGGGAACTGCAGGGAATTGTTCGGTTCCCCCACAGAGGCTTTGTGTTCAGTGCAGGGGCAGTGCTGCAGCCCGTGGAAGTTGTTGTGGCCATGAAATAAACGGAATCCAGCTGGGGAAATGCCCCTGGAGAGGAGGGTCAGCGTGATGGGCTGGGCCCTGCAGGGCACGTGTGGAGCTTTATCTGCTCAGCCAGACCTTCCTCCGGCCGCTGTCCCCACCCCGGGGCTGGACAAAGGGCGCAGCTCCTGCCCCACACGTGCGGTGGGAGAAGGGAATGTGTGCGGGGGCACAGCCCCACAAGCTCTCTGGAGGTTTTTTATTTTGTAATTCATCATTCAGGCTTTAAAACTCGAGCTGCAGATGAAACCAAAGCTGATGGAGCAGTTGTGAGAAATGCGGATCCCTCTTAAGAATAACCCCCCAAGGCTTCTCCTCTCCAGGAGGGAGGAAGCTCCCATTAAAAATTGAGTCTGCCTGTCAGCTGGATTTTAATTCAGCAAGTGGATTTGACTACTGATGTGAAAAAAATTACCTTTGTCACCGTGCTGATATTTTTTTAATGAGACAGAAATGGTTTGGCACCTTTCCAGCTGATTAAAACCTTTGTGGGTCCACAGGCACCGGCACAAGGGGACGAGAAGGGAAAATTACATTAAGTGCATGATTGGCAAAACAAAATCGAGCTCTTTTTTATTTATTTATTTTTAATCTATTACAAGCCTGGGAATGAATCTTCTATTATTTATGGGGGAGGATAAAGGGAGCCGTGCCTGTGGCTGCAGGCAGACTCCGCTTTCCGTTCCTCTCCCGTTTCCAGACGGGGAAAGTGGACACCTGCTGTTATCCGGGACAGAGATAAGTGAGGGGAGCCGTGTGAAAAGGGAGCAATCCTCATGTTCTGTGTGAGAGCAGGGCCCTGGGGATGGTTGATCCCCACGGGTTTGTGTCAGTGCTCACCACAGGGTGAGTTTCTCCCCTGGATGAAAACCTTCCCCCTCCCGAGGGGGTCGGGCCCTTTCAGCCGCTGCATCCCCCGAGCCGAGCGGCCCCAGGGTCTCCATCGTGCTCTGGCCCAGCCGCAGGAGCTGCTGCAGCAGCGGGGTTTGGCTGCTCAGAGCCCGGCCCGAGGCCAGCGGGGATCTGGCCCCTCTCCAGCTCCGCTTCCTTCCTCCCGGCCCAGCGCGGAGCCTTCCCCGCCCGCCCGGAGCCTGCAGCCGGGGCTAACCCAGCTCGCATTGCCCTGCTCGGGGGGCCGAGCTCGGCGCTGAGCTGGGGATGCTGACACACCGCGGGGATCCCCCCCTCGTGCTTCGGGGTCCCCTCAGCGTTCCCGTGGAGATCCCTGCTGATAAAGGGCTCCATSAAGCTCATGTGATGGACATTGTGTGCCGATAACCGGGACTCTCCCGGCAGCGCACAGGGGCCGAGCAGGGGCTGGCGCTGCAGGTTCCAACCCCCGGGAGAAGGGGCTGTGGAGAGAGGGGGTYCCTCCTGCCCCCAACAGAGGCTTTGGGTTTATCCTCCCCGACTGCACTTCCCACTATTAATGAGCAGCCCGGGTGCCATTTGAATTTTAATGACATCACAGATGCGGCGCTGCTAATTGCTCATTTGCTTATCTGGAATGAGTTTTAAATCTGTGAAAGAAACCTGAATCACGGGAACCTCTCGTGCAGCTGATCAGGGCAAGGTTAGAGGAGCAGCTGCCCGTGGTTTAACCCCCTCAGGGGCAATTCCTCCCCTTTCCATGCCACTGCCCACCTTGCTGCGCTGGGATTTAAAAGGGAAAATCTCCACAGCCTCGGTACTCAGAGAGATGYTCTGAGAGCCTGGATGAGCTTGGACATCCCTGGCTGGGCCGGGGGGGCAGAGGGGTGGCTCCAATCCTCAATTATCTCTCCCGGCTTTGTGCCTTAATTTTTGTTTCTAACCGGCTCTTATGGTTCCTCAGGAGGAGCCCGAAGAGCCTSGCAGCAGTCATTACACAGACAAACCAGCGGGGTAAAGAGGTGATAATTAAAATTGCAAAAGCAAGTACCCGGTGATCTGAAATACCAGAATTTCAGCCCGAGCAGGTCGAGCGTGAGCTGCAGATAAGGAGCAGGGAGATGGGAGGATTTGGGAGCTCTTTGGTGGTCCTGCCCCCGGGATTGTTGTTGTTCTCCCCATCTGCAGGGCACGGTGGCTTTGCTGGGGACCGCAGCTGCTTTTTGAGTCGGTGACTCAGGAGGTTTGGGTTCAGTTCCCCGTCCTGCTGCGGGTATCCCAGGGATTTGGGATGTCATTCCCTTGGCAGCGCCTCAGGCTGCGAGCTTTGGAGAAAGAGGAGGAGTTYCTGCAGCCGTGTTTGGAGAGTTGGAACACTCTACGTGCTGCTGTAATGCAAATAATTCTATCGGAAAGATTATTTCTAAATCCTGGTAGAACTGCGAGATCTTGGCCTTTTGTCCTGCCCACAATTCCTTTTCTTTCCTGAGTACTTGGAAAAAAAAAAACAAAAAACCCTGGCTCCTTGCAGTGTGGCTGAGGTAGGAGGAAATAARCCCCACATTCATCACGTCACTGCTTGAGTCACATCGGCATTGACGCCATGGCTCTGGGAGGTGCTCCCTTTGTTCCCTGCCATGAATGTCACTCCTCCCAGGTGTGGCCTTTGCCCAGAGAACCTCCTGGAAGGCTCGGGGGGTTTGGGATGCGCAGCTTCACCCCRCAGGCAGAGCAGAGGGGTAAAACTTCAGGTGGCGCCCAGCTGCACAGAGGTGGTTTGGATTTGTGAAGGTGGCAGTCCTGCCCTGAGCTGGGATGGATTATCAGGTGCCTGCTCTGATGGAATCACAGAATCATGGAATGGTTTGGGGTGGAAGGGACCTCAAAGATGATCCAGTTCCACCCCTGCCATGGGCAGGGACACTTGCACGAGCCCAGATTGCTCATCCTTGGACACTCCCAGGGATYYGGGGGCAGCTGCTCTGGATGCCRGGGCCTCCCCACCCTCACAGGGGAGACATTTTTCCTAATACGGCTCTGGATCAAGCCAGCCTGGAGATAAAAGGGTTTAATGTTGGATATGCGTTTTTGTGGCTCTTTTTCTCTCTGATGCTGAGCTGCACCTCAGAGAGAAARCAGAGCATCCTGGTGTCACTGCTGTGAACTGGAGTGATCCCTGCAGATCCACGGGAGGATGGGGAGGAGCTGCTGCTCCCCTTTTCCCCACACACAGAGACACCCCAGAGCCGTGCTGCCTTTCACAGCCCCCCTGCAGCCCAGTAAAACCCACAGCAAACAGAGTCTGTGCCATTGCAGCTCCGGGAATCCCAGCTGGGATATCAKGGAAGGGCTCATTAGGGGAGCCCCCAGCTCCTGGCACCTTCCAGGCTTTTCAGATGATGGGAGTTCAGCAGGAAACCTCGGAGGTGGCGTTTGATTGCWGCTGCAGGGGAGTGTGGCTGATTTAACCACTTCACCAACCTCAGCCAGGGAAAGCTGGGGTTGGTATTTTGGGAGAAGCAGGTTGTGTAGTGCTTTTTTCTTCATCAAATCTCCTTATCAGCCCAGGTTTGAATCACTTGGGGACTAACCTTAAAAGAAAACAGCCAATACCTGAATATATTTACTTTYAGGCAACTTCTATACATAAAGGTGGGGACATATAGATTTTAATCAGGCTCACAAAACTGTCTTTTTTTTTTTTTTCCCTCCTTCCCAAATAATTTTTCAAACCAGGAATGGATTTAGGGTTTTTATGGAAGGACTCCTTGTGTGTGTGCATCTGCCCAGTGCTGCTATGGGAAGGTTCCCCAGCACTCAGASCCAGCTCCATCTCTGCCTCTTTCTCCTTTCCAGGTCTCTTGCTGCAGAAGGGAGAAGCCCAAATCTTTGTTTCCTGATGCTCAACAGCAGAGGACAGGCTGATATCTGAATTTGGAAAGTAGGGCAGCAAGAAACCCCGGGCAGAGCACAGCAAAGCCTCCTGCTGAAAGGGGAGAGTCAGGCATTCAGTTACTCCTGATGTGTGTGTGGTCCCGGCAGCCAACTTTCCTTTTCCTCCTCGGGTATCACCTCCAAAGGCAGCGAGGTGAYGAGCACTCCAACTTCCCTCGTGCTCCAAAGGAAGTGAGGTGAAAACTCTGCCTGTGTCAGCATTCCCAAAAAACTGCCTCTGTGGAGAGACCCGTGTCAGACAATGGCTGCTTTGTCCCCTCCCTGCTTCTCCCCGAGATGCTGAGTCCAAACATTTCACCACAAAGTGCATTAATTACCCTGCAGCTCCCCGGGGAAAGGACCACGAGCCAGTAACCAGGGGAAACAAAAAAGGAACAAGCACGGGAAGGCCATTGGTTGTTCAGTGACTCCAAGTGCAATTCCTGCCACTGAAAGTTCCTGATGAACATTTCCTAGAACCGCTGGGTTCTCCCACCTCTGCACTCAGAGCGGTGCTTCACTGGGACCATGGAACAGAGGAGTGACCCACAAACTGTGGGATGAAGTCACCTTCCCTCATAACGACACGGGATGTGCCCCGTGCTGCTGGAACTCAGCCTCAGCCCTCAGCACAGAGCTGTTTTCCATGGGTTTCTCCCCAGTGGCAGCTGTGAGCTCYGGCTCCACGCGTGTCCTCAGCTGCTCACTGCAGCTAATCCTAAAGTTTGGCAGCCACCCYGGAGGAAAATGAGCCATGCAGGGACAGCTGCTTGGGAATCACAGCAGACTGCAAACAGTCTGACACCGGCAGAAGTTGGATTTCCCCTGCAACCCTGGGAAATCTGGCGGGCTCCACCCTCCCAGCAGCTCCAAACCAAACTCTGCTCCATGTGGAATAAAAGAGGAACGAGCCATGACAAATTCATCCCTCCCGGGAGGCAGGTGATGGATGGAGCCCAAAATCCCTCTCTGTGTCTGGAAGGGAGGAACGTGGGGCTCCTGGGATTACCCTGCTGAGGGGGCAGCAGCTCAGCAGAGCATCTGTGACACGAGGGCTGGGCCTGAGCTTCTGCTGCTGCATCCCAAGATCCCGAATTAGCCGTGGAATGGGAATGCTGGAATTTATACCCAGGGTGTGGCAGTCCTGCCTTTAACAGCTGTCCCTGGGCAGGTTCTGCTCCCAGCTGCRTCCAGCTTGGCTTTCAGGAGCTCGAATAAACCCGACAGTCAGGACAGGCTTCTGCCTCCAGACACAGCCAGCACTGGGTGCTCTCCTTCCCAACCTCCTCAGCATCTTTCCTCTCACAGCAGTTTCATTAGAATGTAAAAAATGGGATGTTCATATGCGTGTCCCACTGAGTGACAACACGAGCTGTGTGCTGAGCTCCTCCCGTGCCTGAGAAATTCCCCGTGGAAATAAAAACCCATTTTTGAGCCCCGGGGTCAGCGTGGCAGCAGATTCCACAGGAGGAACACGCACAGCCAGGGCACGGAGGGCCTGCTTTGATATCTTTAACATCTGATGCCTCCAGTTTCAAAAGCACTTGGAAAGTTTGAGATGGAAAAACTGCTGCACAAAGGCCAAAATGCCAGAGAAGTGAAACAATCCCGCGTTGTTTTTCTGCTCTGCCAAATGGGAATGAAGCTCCTGAATGCAGGATAAAATAATATTGAGGGAGTGACCCACTGAGCACACGTGGGGGGCCAGAGTTGCTTTGTTCCCACTCCTGCTCAGTGCAAATTTAGCTTGGAGTAAGYCACTGAACTCTCCTGACTCATTCCTCACCACTGTTAAAGGTGGGTGATGCTCATTTCCCTATGGGTTGTTAGGAGCACTGGTGTTTTATTATGTAAAGCGTGGACAAATTAATGCTAAGTGTTATAAAAAAATAAATAAATAAATCCAGAATAATACAAGCAGCAATTACWGAAGGAGGAAAGAATCGAGAGCTTTCAGACAGAGCATTGTCAGAGGTTTCATTTGAATGGGGTGCATGAGGGGTTTGGTAAGTGGCAGCTGGAAACCAGGAAAATGCCATCTGAAAGTGAAATAATTGAGAAGATATTAAAGCAGAGGCAGGGCTGGTGCAGCTGGGTAGAAATGAAACAAGCTATTAGTTGCTCTGCGAGATACCAGCAGGGGAGAGCTTTTGTTAGAGCAGAAATGCAGCAGTGGTGAGGGATAAAACAGCCCTGGCAGCTCCTTTGTGGGGCTGGGAAATACAAAAAGGCCCCAAGTGCCTCGCAGACCTCAAATTTGTAGCTCTACACCCACCTTTGTGGGCGCCGTGGGAGAGCTGTTCCTTTGTGCTGAACCACACGAGCAGGTGGGTCTGTGCTGTGGGGAGCCCTGCAAAGTTCTGCAAGTCTACTAAACCCTGTGATTTTAAACTTTTTGGTGCAGCAGAGAGGGAGGCTGGGTCCTTGGCTGAGGGGGAGGACCTGTCTCAGCGTTCCTTGTCCTGGAATAAGGGCTCAGCTCCTGCCTTTCCCAGCAGACACAGCATCCAACTTTCCTTTGTCCCTCGTTAAACCGGTCCCTGAATCCACRTTTGGCCCCAACCGGTGCAAATTTCTTACTCTGCCATGCAAAAAAAGTGAGTGCAAAGCCTAAGACAGATGCTTGTGGAGCCTCCGGGACAGCCCCATTTAAGGGAAATTTCTCCCCTTCTGTTGGAACCCAAGTTCCAACAACAACAACTACGGTGGGACMGTGTCCTTTGTGGTAGAGGCTGCAATTAATTAACGGGTAATTACCAAGGGAGGTTCCTGGCCGGGGCCGGACTGCACAGCCCCACATSGGTTTGGTTCCACTGACACATCGATTTCCAGCCCAGACTGTCCCACCCCGTGAATCAGCGAGATTCCTTGGACTCGAAACCAAACAGACACGGATATTCATTCCACTGGCTCCCGGGGAGCCGGGGCCGTCCAGAAGCTGCCGGAACGGCAAYGAAAAGGACTTTGGCACATCCGTGGCCCAGCCCTATCAGCTCCGCAGAGGGGCTCGCAGCAGTTTTTCCTGCTCCAGATGAATTCAAGGGCATTCAAAGCTTTGAGATTTGCCTAAAGACATCCGGTTCTGCAGAACCCAGGGCAGTGAAAGCCTGCAGGGACGGGAGGTTTTGTTATTAGCAGCGAGAGCTCCGTTGGTAACCATTCCACGCGGAGCCATGCCGGGCTGCATTTGGGTACAAATTACARGGGAGGCTCACGCCGGGTCACAGACGGCATTGAAGTCACTCCGTGCCACCTCGGGGGATGCCACAGCCCCGGCCTGCCCTGGGAACGGCTCTGCCGAGACGCTCAGGTGCAGCTCCACTCAGACTTATTAAAAATASAGTCTGGGCTTTCCAAAAGGAAAGCGAGGGCTGGAGGCGCCGGGCCATGAAAGCGGCTCTGCTGCCGAGGGCTTTCTCTGRAGCCTCATGGGGAAAATGGGATCCCAGGCTCTGCTGTTTCGGTGGAAAGGCTGGAAAAAGCCAGGTTTCCTCTCTTTCCCAAGTTTCACCCAGTTCTCCCTCCCGCACATTTTTTTTTTTGTCCGGCTCCTCAGTGCCTGACCTTAATAGTGAGGGGAAAATTAGGCTGGAGACTCAACTGCCTCTTGGGATGGATTTTTCCCAATGACAGGAAAGGAGCCGTTCGTGCTGCTTTGGTGTGGTGGCTCTGTGAGGGGAGAAGCTTCTAGATTTTAAGTTTTTCGCTTGAGGGTGAGGCGGGGGGCACACATACCTCGAGCCCCCTCCCCGGGGCTGTGGCCCCGCCAAGGCCGCTCGCAGACGATGTCACCGGGCGGAGTCTCACTGCCCATGGCTGACACGGGGGGTGTCCCTGCTGCCATGGGGGGCACCGCGGGGACCCCTGGCCCTGAGGGGACTCCGCCACCGCCATGGCGGTCGCTGCCCCCTCACGACTGTCCCCTCACGGAGGCCACGCCCCCTCACTGCTGTCCCCTCACGGCGGCCACGCCCCCCTCAGCGAGACCACGCCCCCTCAGCGCTGCCCAGCATTGTCCCCTCAGCGAGGCCACGCCCCCTCAGCGATTCCCCCCACCTCATTCTCTTCCCGCCCCCTGGCGTGACCCCGCCCACCCCCGCGCGGCCCCGGCGGGCTCCGGGCGCGGGGCGGGGCCGCCCTCAGTCGCGCGCAGGGCGGGTGAGGGGAGCGGAGCGGCGTCGCCGTCCCGGCTGTGGCAGCGGCGGGCGAGGCGAGGCGGGGCAGGGCAGGGAGAGAGCAGCAGCGAGAGAGCGATGGCGCTGTCCGTGCCGGTCAACGGGCTGAAGGAAGGCGACAAGGAGCCCGTCATCGAGCTCTTCGTGAAGGTACGGCCGAAGCGGGGGAAGGTTGGGGCGGGGGAGCCTCGTCCCGTCTGGGCGCCGAGCGCGCGCGCGCCGCGACCGTTGGGCGCTTCCCGCCCCCCCCACTCCCCTCACTCCCTCAGCGTTCCCGCCCGGGGGGCTCCGGGTCCCCTCACGGCTCCCTCGGGCCGCTCCCGTGCGGACCCCTGCTCCGAGCAGAGCCCCTCGGAGCACAACCCCCCGAAGAACGCGGGGGGCTCCGCTCGGGGCGGCTCCCGGGCACAAAAGCGGAGCCGAGGGCGTGTGCCCGGSCGCCGGGAAGGGAGTGCGGGAGCCGCGGTGAGTCAGAGCGCGCAGATGGAGCTGGGCGATAGCTCCGGAGGACSGCAAGTGAAGTCACTTTTTTTTTGGAAGGGGGCGAAAAGTGCGGCCCCGGGTGCGTTTTTTGCYGGAAGATTCTCCGCCCGGAGCTGGAGGGTGCGGCGGGGCAGCGGCGCTGGCACAAGGGGAGAGCCCGGCGCCACAATGGATCGCCCTCACCCCGCATTGTGTGCCCCGGCAAAGCGCAGCGAGGCGGCGAAAAGGCAGCAAAACCACGGGTTACTCCTCGCTCCCCGCCCCAAAAGTCTACTTTTTATGACGGGGAAGCGAATATGTAAAGTAACGCCGGGTTTTTTTTATCCGAACTAGAAGAATGAGCATGTGTTGTACTGCCCTTATCTGGCTAAGATACCATATGGTATCTCCACATGTTTTGCATTCGTTTATCGCTGTATGATGCAATATTTTGCATCCTCCGGGGCTCTGGTGATGCAGCATCTTAGTTTAACTTCATATCAAAAGTAGCACCAGTTACTCCGTGCATTCTTCTCTTTCTGTGCTTAAACGTCCTTTAATGAAAGCCTCTGCAGAAAAGTATTTAAATTCTTTAGAGGAAGTTTCTTCCAATTTCAGTGAGAAAAATCTGAGATCTCTTCTCCTGGGAACTTGGGAGTTGCTTTGTGTAAAAACCACAGTGACAAACGTGAAAATTTCCAGCTAGAGCTTTGAAAATAAGTTATTMAATATAGATTTTATTTCTTAAATGATATTCTAAAAGTGTTGAATTTTTTCCTCTTTTCATACTTGTTAATAATAGTATCGAGAAGCAGAAATGGGACCCAGGGAGAGCATTGCAGTGGAGGATTCCAGACCTTATTTTGGTCAGAATATTTAGGTTCTTAGTGCAGAGGTTAGAACTTACAACTGCAGCAATTAAGTTACAGATTACTTTGAATTATTTATRGTGGATCTTTAATATGAGATGCCAATTTATCTTCATCTGTCCTAAAGTCAGCTGATTTTTCTTATTTTCAAACAGATTCGAGCAGTGATTGATGGCAGAATGRTTTGGGGGCAGAGGGAAATCAGCTTTGTGGGTGTGTTTAAAGAGAATATTTCATGCATGAGGAATGGCATGGAAGAAGCTGTAAAAATAGTTTTGAGAGAGATGTGTTCATTGTGATTAAATCAGAACTGGACCAATAAAGGTGTGAGATGATTTGAAAGGGGGAAAKCAAGGAATTTTTTTATCCTTTTCAGTTGAAATTTCTTTATTGACATGGGTTTAAGAAAGCTAAATTCGGGGTTATCAGTGAGGATTTTTTTCCCTCGAGGAAATCTTTTCCCGTTGTTATGGATGACTGCTGCACGYTGAGCACTGTCTGCCCTAAGGATAAAGTTCAGGTTAAAACAAGAAGTTATTCTTGCCTTCCTTCACGATCTTCAGGTGAAGGTTATTTCCTGTAAAATCCTTCAGCTMAAGGAAAACCCCCAGCCCCAGCAGACAGCCCACAAGAGTTGTTTCACCTGGGGGTTGCTGCCTGTCCCACACGTTATTGGAGCTGTTGAGCGTTTTTGTAAAGCCAACAAAATCTTGTTTTCTGACTCATTTAGATGCTCACTTCAGAAATTGCTAGCAGAATATGTTTATTGAAGGGAGCCAACAGTGTCTGTCTAGAGGAGCACTAAATTTGGATTTTAGTGACTATTTTTTTCCTCTGTGAGTGGGACACTCACTTGCAGTTTTCCCACGTGGTTGTGGGTGCAATTTAGAAAAAAAATCCGAATTTCCTGAGAGTTTCCCCACACAGAGAATCACTTTTCAAGGCGTGTCTGGGATCTMCCTGTGCCCTGTTAGCCAGGGAAACTCTTCAGAGGTAGAGGAAAAAGTTCTGGACCAAACTGGAGCTCTGAGCCCAACGCCCGCGGCCCAGGGGCGGTGACTGCATGACCTGAGCACAAAGGATTGTAACAGCCAGACTTGAGATGAAACAAAGGTAGGGATTAAAGCTTGAGAAACAAACCTGCGAAGCAGGAGAAAGGCTCTGGCTCTGTGCCCAAAAGTGTGGGGTTTGAGCCTTATTAAATTGTGATCAGGAACAAAATAGGATGGGCACGGTGTGGGGAGGAGCACACGCACGGCTGGCTTCAGTCGGGATTACTCTGTCAGGGTGTTGGCAGCAGCAGATTGACACGATTTTTTCCACACGACAATGTATCACTCTGCTGCAACTTRTATTTTTGTAGTCTCTGAGAGAGGATACTTAGGTAAAAAAATCTGTTACAGCGCTGAATCTGTTTCTTGGTGCCACAATGAAAACTTTCAGCACTTTTTTATTATTCCAGAGCCGGTGGGCTGCCTGTGGTCTCTTTTAAACCCAGTGTAAATATTTTCCAAGTCTTTTCTCTTGAGAGCTGATTAGGACAGAACCAGTCATGTATCTGATTTCATTTCGTTTCCTCGTCTGCTGCATGTTTTATTAACGAGGGAGGCTTCCATTGTCTAACAGGAATATTTGTATGTGCCCTAGTGGCATTTCAGAGCAGTGAAGGCTGCATTGTGAATGTGCTCGGAGAAACTTGAGCTCTGGGATTTGAGTGCAGCTCAGACAGGTCACTTGGAATAATTGCTGTGCTGCAGTGGATGGTGTGTGGAATTTTATTGTAAATAAAAAACGTGGTGAAGTGACTTGGTCCAATAGAGCCAGTCACCTGTGGAACTCACRGGGCAGAGTTATAAACCTGCTTGTGCAGTTCCTGTCAGGGAGTGTGTGAGGATGGAGCTGCTGAAAGCTCAGCCCTGGGTGTTCTGCAGGGCACTCAGGGAYTGCATCCTCTGCTCATCCCGAGGTGAGGACACAGAGGGTCAACAAGTTCAGTGTTAGAGGAAACAAAGCCCAGATCCACAGACGAGACATTCAGGGCTGTGCATCTCTGCTGGCATGGCATGGGTTGGAGCAGATGCAAGGAGCCAGCGAGGGAAGTCTCCCCTCTCCTCTGGGGAACGTGTGTGTACTTGCTAATTAATGAGACCTTGGATTGCTGGCAGCTCCCAAGTAAGATGTCATTGCGAAATGGGGCACCTGTGTTGAAAATCAGATAGAATCTACTGTCTGTTTACCCTTGAATTGCCTGTCAGTACAAAAGACAAAGCTGTGATTTCACATTTAATAAATRCCCCACTCTGAAACACTCCCTGTGCTTGTGGCAGAAGCTTGTCTCTGAACTAAGCAGAGATTTGGCAGGTGAGCTGTTTGTCTTCCTGGCTCAGGGTCTGTTTTSTTCAGTGCAGTGCTGAGGCAGGAAGGGGATGTGGGCATCTCCTGCAGCAGCTCCAGGGATGGATTTGTGTGGATTCAGGTCTGCCTTTGTCTCACCCTGTGTCATTCCCTTACGTAAGCTCTGCTCTGGCACTCTGGAGCCCTGTAGCTCTCTACAYTGGTTTATAGCAAATCAGCCCTGAGCTTCTCTGTCATCAATCTTTATTTTTTTTTCACCCACAAAGTAGCTGTAGAATTTAAAGGCACATCAGTAGAAGGAAATAACAGGACTGGAGACATGCAGTGCTGCWTCTCAGAGATAGTCTTGGCAGGGTTATTGCTTGATAATCTTATTAGATAAGTCTCCTCCTTGTGCACCAGCTCATCCTTGGAGGGTTTGATGTAACCTCAGCAGCTGAGAACCTCCTCAGCCTCTCTTTGATATGTGTTTGGTGTAGACAGCAAAATGTCATGTGAGGGTTRTTTCTTGGGAGTGTTGTAAAGGAGYCCTTTGTAAACTGAGGTGTAACCATTTAGTTATATCCTGTGCTCAGTGGGGCTAAATCAGGCCTTTTCCTTCTCTGGCCAGCAAACTGTAATTCCTTTAAATTCTGCCTGGAAAAGTCCTCACAGCCAGAACCATCCTCAGCTTTTTCCTCTGAGTCTGGTTGGTGATGCAGGAGCTGYTGCTCTTGGTACAGAGATGGTCTCAAGTGTAAATGTTAATGTTTTTTTTGCAAATCATTGGTAAGTAAGCTTAAAACCTCCTGGCAATAATTTCCAGAGGGATTACACAGATGAGTTAGCTTTCCTTCAGTCAGGAATTGCTTCTGAGTAATGGTTTTATTCCCTGGCATCCCTTCTCCCCTTCCCAGTGATGAACATCCAGACAGCTCTGATTGTCAGGAGAACTTGCAGCTGAAATGTGTCACAACACTCGGGCACTTTTCCTCCTTTCCCCTCAGAGGGATCTGTGTGAATTCCCAGATTTCAGCTGGTGGCCCCTCTCAGGCTGAGGGTTGGGCTCCATGGCCACAGTGAGTCACTCCTCCCACGTGCCACGGCCACACTGCTGCAGCACAGATCCTACARGAGACAAGGCTGTCCTCAGCTCTCCCAGCTGGCACTGCTCAGTGCACTGAGGCCTTGGAGTGCAAGGGAAAGCCTTTGTGTCAGAGTTGTGGGGCAAACTGTAGGGCCTGGAGGCTGTCAGGAGTCTGGAGGACCAGGAGCCTGATGTTSTGTGTGTCAGTCTGTGACAGGGTGAGTGTGCAGTGACGAGTTCAGGGCAGGGAAGGGCATCCTGAACACCAGCATTCTTGTGAAAACTCTCTTTAAGGAGAGTTTTGTGTGGACATAAAGGTACTTGTTTGTTGAGAAGTAACAAGATAGGAGAAATCCTTGCATGAGCTCAGGGAGTGGGTGGGAGGCCCTGCTAATCTGGCAGTGGGCAGCTCTGGGACAGGATTAGCCTGTGGGAAGTTGGTCATCATCYCCCTCCCAGCCTGCAGTGACTCATGGCACTGTCTGCTCCTTCCATGGCTCTCCTGACCTCATCCTGCCCATGGAAAGAGTTCTTTATTCGAGGGGCAAGCCTGTCTTGGAATGGGGAGAGCAGAGAAGTCGTTGCTTCTCTGGGCGTGTGGATTTTTGAAGGCTGAGTTGTTCACTTCCAGAAATCTGTGTTTGGAAGAATTTAATTGTGGAATTCCTTGAACTCCAAACTAAACAGTAAGCTGTGTACTCTGGGAAGTGACTGTTGGACTCTGAAGTTTGATTTTTTCAAGTGTTCATTAGCTCAAAGAGACACACACAGACAAAAAAAAGAGCCCTGGACTGTTATTTTCTCACCAGTGTGTGTTCAGATTGTGTTTAAATGAAACATTTCTTGTGATGTGACAAACACAAGGCCTGCAAGCTTTTGTAACAATGCCTGCATCAATCCCAGCTTCTGGCTGGGCAGGACATACCACTTAAAAATCCACAAGAACGACTTTTAAGTCTGGCTAACTGTAGTTGGCAGTAATTGGATTTGTTGCCTTGTTTTGGTAGATGTTCTCTTTTCCCAGTGAACTGAGCAGTGCAGTTCTGTAAAGCYTGAAACTGTGGGAGAAAACAAGGTGGTTTTTGTCTGCCAGGGGAGGCACTTAGTTTGTCTAAGRCAACAAAATTTAATTAAGGTGGTGGTTGGTTGCAAATTGATGGTTCGTGGAAAAATACTTTACATCTGTATTTGTTATCCATCTAATTTGATTTTTATCTTCAAAGTTCTTGGTAAATAACCTGTAACAAACAGCTTATTGTCCTAATCAGGTTTGGGGTTTTTTCCCCTGCATATTCTTCAGTGTGGAATAATATAGTTTTAGTCTTAAAATAGATGCTAGGTACTCCCTTGTGGTATCAAGGGTTTGTGCATATTTTAACAGTAAAAACACCCAAAACCAAATTGTTATGTCGTCTTCACAGGAGTTTCAATAGAGCTTTAAATCCTTTATTTAGAGTATTTTTCCCTAAAAAAAAAGTAACAGTTATTCTTTTTTTAAACTTTGAGTAGTTTGGGGTTTTTAATTCAGATCAAATTCATTTGTGGCACAATCTGGATTTTTAGGTTGTTTGCTTCTGCTGAAGTGAAAAACATAAGCAAAACTGCTGTTAATTACAAACATCTTTGTGTGGGAATTCTCAGAGAGTTCAGACTTATTCCTTGTATTGTTGGCCAGACAAAGGGCAAGGAACTTACCCGAGGAAAGGAAATGACTGAGTTCTGCACACTGAATCTCCATATTAGGTATAAACTAAATATAGGAGTGTAATCCAGGAGTGAAGTCATATCTGTATATTTTCCTGAGGAGAGCTAATGGGATCAGTCAGAGCTACTGGACCAGCCTCAGAGGTTTTTTGGCTCTCTTGGAGCTTTACTATTTTGGCTGGGCTTTGCTGCTCTGTCCTTAGGAGAGCTGCTTTTCTAAAATAAAGGAAATGGCTTTTTTTACATTATTTTATCTAAAAATAAAAATCAAAACAAGCCTAAGGAGCTTTCTGTGGCCTTTCAGRGTGCTGCATGAGGTGAGACAGAAGTTCTGGAGCTCAGGGAGAGCAGGACATAAATCCCAGAGGAGAAGCTCAGATCCCATCTCCCAGGGGAGGGGAATTCAGTCAGGGATGTGCCTTTCAGCTGTGCTTTGTTTGAACTGGAGAGACAAACCTTCCCCAAACCCTTCCTTCTGAAACAGACACTCCAGCCACACTTCTGGTCTCATTTTTCCTCCCCAGAGCTTCTGATTGTGCTGGTAGCAGTGGAACAGGTTCAGGACAGAGAATTTGGGCAGTTTCTGTTTTTACTGCCACCTCTTTGTGTGGGCAGTGCTGCTCCCAGCTCAGCTGTGGTTTTAGCTGCACATCCTGTGCTTTACCAGCTCCCTGCTGCTGCCTTTTGGGCTGGGATTTTGACGTGAAACTCCTCTGGGTTTTGCTGCTCCTGGGAGGGTTCAGTCCAAGTGACCTGGGCTGGAATCACCTGGAGGAAGAGGAGGAGGAGCAGCCTGGGGTGAAGCTGGAGCTTGGTTGTTCTCTCTGCTCATGTGCCCAGCCCCTGGCTCATCTCTGAATGAGGTTATAAAGCACCACAAACACAGCTCTGTCTTTTCCTGTCCCACGGAAATGATGCACAGGCAGAGGTTTATTTGAAGAACTCTGAAATGTCACAGATACAGATCTGACTCTGTTCTGCTGAGCCCCARTGACAGAGTTTCTTTCCTCTCACTTTGGTGCCTCAGGATTTGGTGGGGGAGGTTTGGAAATGGGTCTCTTGGGCTGCAGCCAAGGCACACACTGTACTAAAACAAATTTAATAAATCCATGGAGAGAGAATCACTGCCATGAACAATTCCTGCTCTAGGTTTATGTGCTAGGGACCCAAAGACAACTTTCAGGCAGTGTCAAAGAAACCCTCACTGCTGCAGAGTGAACTGACTGCTTACAGTTTCCTACCAGAACATTGCAAGGTTGTGGCAAGATGTTACCCAGCACATTTTAGTGATCACAGGGGGTTTGTTCAACAGCAGCTCTCTGCTCAAGGCATTGCCACAGCAGAGATGCCAGGCTTGTGCCATTAGTGAATAATTGGATTTTCCTGTGCCAGGGCAGGAAGTGTCCTGAGGCTGTCCACAATAAACCCAGGGGTTTGTGTTCCTGTCATTAAGCTCATTTCTGCACTGAAGAAAATGGTGATTTGTATTTAAAGCAGGTTTGGGAGTCTCCATCTGATTCTCCCAAAGGATGAGCATGGGATAATTCCTGTTCTCCAGAGGACTAGAAACACTTAATTCAATTCTGTTGAATTTGGATTTGCTTCCATAAATCATGATGACCCCACAGCATTTTCCAAAAGCTTTTCAGTGAGGATTGGGCAGAAAAGAGCAGGAGTTGCAGGAAAGTGTGCAGGATGAGTSTGCTAATTATTTTCTTGGGAACAGCATCACAGGGCTAAAAACAGCATCATCCTAAAATGGGCAGTGGCTGTTCCAGTCCTGTGTGACACAGGGGGGACTTATCAGAGAGGTTATGGCTTAAGAGGCAGCTCGGATGGGCTGACAAACATTCCTGTCCCTGCTGAAAGAGCCACATCTCAAGTAAACTCAGGGCCTTGAGTTAATGATTTTGAAGTATTTTTGAGTTTAAAGGAATTTCAGCTGAAGTGGAACTTGGGTWGGTTACAAATGGTGACAGAGGTCACGAGAGGCAGGGGTAACTCAGGTTGGTTTTGCCCTGGGTGTGTTCATGCCAGTCAGCATACAGCAAATATACACTAATTATCTTGGGCTAATTCTCTTAGATAATTCCAGGTGTGAGCACTGACCTGATGCTTTTTTTTTTCCACTTTCCTGTGTTTTTCTCAAAGGAATGGCTATTTAAAGTTGTTCAGGAGAGCTAAATCTGGGCAGGGTGTGGTGGTTGTGACTTGAGAGTTTACCTTCACYCAGTGTTACCAAATAAAAAATTCACTTTCAGAAGGCATTTCTGATRTCCTCTGCAGGATGTGCTGTTGGTTTCTCTCCCTAATTCTCACCTTTCCTGGTTTTGTTCGTCATGGCAGGGTTGTTCTTTGAGCTGCCAGCCCCGTTTTTGTGGCACCCCTGTTTGGAAATGCTCTGTCCATCTGTGCCCTGCCAGGAAAAGCTTTGCCCTGGAGGTGGTGGCCCCAGCTGTGGCCTGTCCTGGAGAGGCAGAGGTGACAGGAGGAAGTGTCCCTGTCACTCAGATTAGATCTGGTTGGACTGGATTTAATCAGGGCCTGACTCTGCCTTGCTCCCTGAGTGTTCCTCCTCTAAAAACAAACCAACTCCCTTCYCAAACTCAGCTCTGGGAGGGTGACAAGGAGTGGAACACTGCTGCAGATAAGCTCTTCCAGCCCTGCACCTCAGCACCTTGTCATTGTTTTGCTCTTTGAATRAGAGGAAAGCATCAATATTCATCAATATCTGAGCCACTGGGAGCCTTTAAGGTCTGCTTTGCTTTGCAGAGTGTGTGCACAGAGCATCCCTGGGGCTCATCCATCCCCTGCCTGAACAGTTGGGATAATGGCTCTGTGGGGAGTGTTTGTTACATCCATTCAYGTCACTCCTTCATGGGTGTCATTCCTTACACCTTATCTGCAAACACCCTCACTCACAGAATCCTGSCTGTTCAGCTTGAAAAGATAAAGGCCCAAGGATTTGGGCTGATACAGCCAGAGCCTTTTCATGTGTGGCACATCAAACCATTCCTTTCTGTATCCTCTGGTCCTTTATCTCAGCCCCTGGAATCGCTTTGTTAGTTCACCTTAAACCATTTCCTCTCAAAACAGTAATCCTGAAAGGATTATTATTAATTACTCAGGTTTGGAATGAGCTTACTGCTCATTAAACGTGCCAAATTGATTGTTATCTGCTGCTTTGAGGCAATGGCTTTGCATCATGCTGGGTTGCTCATGCAGTTTTCTCAGCAGGTTTGSTTTTCATTGTTAGAACTCAAGACATATTTCAAGATTACTGAGTTCAGGATTTGAWCACACTCTCTCATTTATTTTCATTTCCCCCCAGCCTGTGTAAGGGCTGGAACATGATTCCTCTAGACTTGGCAGAGTGCAGATTTCCTGCCTGGGGGAGTGGGGATTTCCTTGGTGCTGCAGTCAGATGGCTCCAGGAGTTGTCTTTGGTGAAAAGGATTCTCTAAAATAGCTTTATCCCTCTTCATCCAAACTTCTTTTATCTCTTCTGGTGTGTCAGATCTGGGAGAAATTCCCTTGAGATCATTTATTTTGAGATAAATTCCTCTGGGTAAATAAAGAAATGATCTTTTGGTGTTCTGCCCTTTTGTTTTATTTTTGCAGCCAGAGACTGAGCTGTATTACATTGCTCATCAGATGCACTTTGACTTTATTGYTTTTCCTGCAGTTATTTGATCCAGTTTGGGGAACTTGTAGTGGGCTCCTTTGAACTGGTTAATATTTGAAACAATTTTGCAGAAGTCTTTGGGACCAAGGGTTTGTAGAATTCTCAGATCTGTGCTGTGTAAGAAAGGGTTTGTGCCCTTTTAATGTTTCTTTGCTTTGTCTGGCTTTGTGTTAGTCTTGCAATAAACTGCAGCACTCCCTTGCTGAGGTAAATCCATGCAGGTTCTCATGTCAGGTTAATTTTTATGCAGCTGTAAAGGCAAACATTTCACAACTTAAATGGATTTTTTTCTCTTCCCTTAGCTTGTTCAGCCACTGAAACAGATGTTTGATTACTTGTACTCTCTGGGGCTTTGTTTTTTTGGAAAAACAGTCTTAYTTGAATGAAATCACTGCTCAGAGGAAGAGAAAAGGGAGGAGGTGGYTTCTAATCTAAGCTCAGACTGGGATAAGTAAATTATTGGGGTTTTTCCCTTTGCAAAGGGCTGCACTCCTGGGCACTGGGAGGTGCCAGGAGTTYCACTGTGCCTGTGACAAACCAGGCTGGCTTCTCAATGAGCAGCTGATCTGTGTCATTCTTGTTTGAACTTCCTTTCTTATTTCATGTCTCTTTAAAAATAGCTTTATTTGTTTTCACAGAGCTCTGTAGAGCAGTGCTGTGATGGGTGTGTGCTCTGCTCTCCCTGTGCCACGTCTCACAATTAACAAAGTCCTTTTTGCCACCTTTTCAGGAGTTTTTTGAGTTCAATTCAGTTTGTGGAGGGTGACACACAAATGAAAAATTCCGTGTTTCCTCTCTGTGGGAGAGGTGTGGCACTTTTCCTCTGCCTGGTCTTAATCCCTGCAATTGAAAACCTGAAATTAGATCTGTGGTGAGGTTTTTGAATACAAATCCTTCAGTGGGTGATGGTAGAATTGGAAATGAGCCCTAATTGCAGTTTGGCATTAGTAATATTACCAATATCACTGGTAATAGAGATTTTTAGACTGGTCTTAAAAAGAAGTTGAAATAAAACCCCAAAATGTCTTGGTGTAGAATGACTATAACCTTGTTAAATAACAAATAACCTATGCTGAGCTTAGCTCAAAGAAGTCAATATTTAATATTTGCTTTTCTCTGATGGTGATGAGGATTAGACTGAAGATATCCTGGAATTTTATGGCCTGAATTCAAAGACAAGGCAATGACAAGCAACAATTACWCTGTGATTAACCCCCTGCATGAAAAATCCTGCCACATTTCAGAATATTCTTGTCATATGTGAAGTTTRGAGTTTACTGCTCTGTTCTAGCAGAGCAAATCAGAGCCAGGAGTGACTCTGGAGGGAGAATCCACCCAAGGGACTCCATGGACTGAGGGGGAACCCAGAGCTGGCTGCTCCTGAGGGGGGAACCCATCAAACACACAGACACAAACTGGGCCTCTCAGCAAACAGTTACAGAGCAGAATTCCTTGGCTCCAGAGCACTGGAGCCAAAGTTTCTTGGCATTCTGAGTGCATTCCTTTTGCASTATGTGCTCAGAATAACTTGGGGCTTTTTGGAGCAAAAGTGGGACAAACGTTTGCAGACAGAAAAGTCTGGGAGTGCATCAGGGTTTGTTCATAGCACTGAGTGTTACTGGGCTCTGATCCCCTCTTCTGACTCAAACCAGCCAAAAAAACCTGTCCTAACCTAAAGCAGATGCTGCTGGSTGGTTGTTCACTTGGAATGTTGCACTTGTGTTGGGACAGAAGGGAAGCTTTGGGGTGAGGAAAATGCATTTGGCCTTTTTTGGTCCCTTTGATTTTGGCTTAGGAGGATGGACCTTGATGAAAGCCACAGGTCAGTGCTGTGTCTGAAATCTTAAGCAAGTTTTTGTGCAGTTCTGTGATTTTAAAGTAGCTTTGGTTTGGATTCCACTGGGCCAYGTAAAGTTTAATGGGCTGGGGATTTCAGCCTGTGCTGTCACTGCAGTGAAACTCAGGCTTTGCTTGAAGTTTGAAGACTCAGATCAGTTCTGAGTCAAAGAATTATTTCTGCTTCAAAGCATGAAAAGCATGAGGAAAAGCATCCTCACACAGGTGCAGAGATGGGGCAGGGGCTGGGATCCTCACACAGGTRCAGAGAGCCCTCACTGGCTCTGTTYATCCTTTCTCTGGATGCTTCCAGAATTCAGTCTCCTGAGCAGACACTTTTAAGAGTCTTTAAGAGTTGAAGACAATCCATGAGCAATAATGTGCTGCAAAGTTTGACTCTGCTATCCAAAGATAAAGCAATTTGTAATTTATGGCAGAGTAACAACTTCCTTTCTCTTTCAAGTGTGCATTAATGGCACTAATAAAGGCTTGAAGGAAACTGTATCTGCACCAGGTCCTTGGAAGCWCTGACAGGAGGACTCTGAATTGCAGAAATGAGTCCATAAGCTGTAGGAACATTAATTAATTTATAAACCCTCGACAGCTGTTAAAGAGACTCAGCTTTATCTGCAAAGGCCCCATGACTTTACAAAAAACTAAACAGCTTTCTGGATTTAAGACAGTTTCACTGCARAACTTTCTATTTTCCTGGCCTTTGGAAATCCTGCTGTTACTCTTCTTAACTTGCAAAGTCTTTCTGAATTCTCCTCGCTGTGGTGATGAAAGAATTGGCCAGGCTTTGGGAATTGCACTGATGAAAATCACTCTTGGAAGGACTCTAATAATAATAAGAATAAGCAAAATCCATTGAAACTCCTCTACTATGAAGTACATGTCAGGATAATCTGACATATTTGGCTGCTTTAAGTACTGAAGCAGTCCCCAGAGGGACTGAATTKTATAACAAAGGTTTCCAGTGCCTCATCCCAGCCCAGTAAAAACTAAAATTTTCCAACTCAGCCATGCATCCTTCATTGTCAGAGTGATGATGAGATGTGTGCTATCACTGGGGAGCTCACTGCTGCTTTCTAATGGGCCTTTGTTGTGCTGGGACAAAGCCTGGTTGATAAATTGCCTATAAAAAGTGGCTTTGGGATATTATTGAATTGTCAGTGAAGTCTCTATGTACTCACAGTTCTGTCTTTGCTCACAACACCTGCAGCACAATCCATTCTCAGTTCCTGGCTGCAGTTGGCTCCCTGCAGCACTGCAYAGGGAGAGATAGCAGCACTCAACTGGAAGATGACTCCAATTAATTAGCTATGGCTTGGAGRAGAAAGAAAAAAGAATAATAAAGAGCAAAGAGCAGCGTTGACATTGGAGAAGTGCCATCAGAAGGTGTGGCTGCYCAGAGGAGGATGTTCAGCTGCAGCAGTGTGTCAGAGACTCAAATCTTGTTCTTTTGAGCAGCTAGAGGACATGACAAATAAAAACTTCCCAAATGTGACAATTGCAGTGTGAGTGTGTGTGTTTGACTGCAGCAGTGCTGGCACAGCCCTCCCCACATGAATGCTCTGTTCTGTCCTGCAGGCTGGCAGTGATGGGGAGAGCATAGGAAACTGCCCCTTCTCCCAGAGGCTCTTCATGATCCTGTGGCTCAAGGGAGTCGTGTTCAGTGTCACCACAGTGGACCTRAAGAGGTAAGAAATGCTTCATTTGTTGCACCTGCAAGAGTTCAGCTCCCTTGGTGGAACCAAGCTTTGGCCAGAGCTTTTAGGCTGCTTTTCTGAAATGAAAATGTGTCCTAAGAAATGTCTGAGGCAACCTGGGTGTGTGTTAAACCATTCATTGRTGGTTTAACCAAAAATAATGAGTCTGGTAAGTTCTCTGGGATTTGTTCAGTGATGCTCTTCTGTAAAACTCACACCAAATCTTTTATAACTGAATATTGACCCTTCCTGACTTCACTTCAAGATCCCCTAAGTGGGGACAGGTGGATGTTTTCAGTTAACCACCCTCTGATCAWATCTCCAGTGGTGGATAATGTGCAATTATTTTTATATTTTATTAYATCAAAACCATGTGCAGCCCCCTCCTCTTCTTAACATTTGTAAGATAATTTTGCTTATTGTGCAATAATAATGAAAATACCTGCCCATGAGGTAAATCCAAGTGAAATGGGTAGGAATAAAATGTAGAATATTCTGCCTTTGTTCATTGTCAGCCTGMTAATTCCTGGTGCTGTCACCTCAATTGCAACTGCTCCTCTATGAAATGAGTACCTTGGTGGCTAAAAACAGGGAGAAGTGAATCCAGGAGTCTGAATTTCCTCAGGCTGGGCATTCTTTTTTATGAAAGTGCTAAATTCAGCAGGGGCCTTGTGTTTGCTTTGGGTGTGAAGTCATGTTTTCCCAGCACTGCTGGAAAAGTGTTGGTCACAGCTCTGCAGAGAGGGGAGGCTGCCAGAGCCTCCAAACCTGAATTTCAGGAATAAAGCCAACAGAAACACTGAGTTCTGCACTGAATCCAGCCTAGAAGGGAGAAATCACCCTGCTGCACTTCACCTCCTGTGATTTATTTGAGGGAGGAGACTGTGATTTAAAAAACACTGCTTCAGTGCTCCAAGGAGTGTCAAAGTGTGGTGAGGGGCAGAAAGCAGCTTTTGTCAGCTCTGGCTGCATTTGGAGCTTTGCTGRGATTTCCCTGCAAATATTGGTGCTGTCAACCCCAGAAAGCAAAGGTGTCACATTTCCACTGAGCCCTGCCTGTGGTTTGTGCAAACTCAGSAGCACAACTCCTGCTTGTGGGCTCTTGGCACTTTGGGATTTCCTTTTCCTTTAATGATGGGGTTGTTTCACCTATTACAGTTCCTGGGGTGGGCAGGAGGAGGAGGTGGACAGAGATATTTTAGGCTTGGAAGGCTTTTTACTGCTGAACCAGTTAAGATGTCATTAAAATGCCAAATATTCCTGATGAATTGGCTTKATTTTGTGTCCCCTTGGCAACTTGGAGTTAATTGGAAGGGGGAATGGGATGTGAGAGTAACTTTTAGCATATAAATTGGTTGCAGATGTTGAAAGTTGATGTTCCTTACACAAGGAARGCTTTCTTTCAGGTTTGTTTTGTTATTTTTTTTTTTCTGTTGAGGAGGGGAAATCACAAAATAAGTGCAAAATGAAAGATCTGCAGGGGAATGGGTCAAATAAACCACCTTTGTGTGGTGCAAGGGGTTCTCTGGGAAAGCTGAAAAAGSACCACTGAAGCTCATTCAGGTTGGAATAGATACTGATACAAACTGAATTCCTTTTAGACTTTATTTAAATATCCATAAATACAGCTGTAACACTGTGGGTTAGAGCAGTGCAGCTTGCAGAACACCACAGTTTAGTGCTTGATAGGAAATGTTTGATATCAGATGGAGCTGTTTCCCCTTGTTATCACCACCACAATGATAACAGATCCTAGGTGGTGCCACAAGAAACTGCTTTTATGAGCACATTACTCAAGCCAATGATCTCTGCTCTTTGTTCCTGTTAGACACAAACTCCAAGAGCAGAGCAGGAATTGTTTTCAGTTTCTGAATTTCTTTTCTTGGCCAAAAGCAGAGAAAAGGCCTTGCTTGCCTCTGCCTCACCACGTCAGTGCTGCAAGGGCAGCTCAGTGTGTTTGTGAGGCTGCAAAGGTCATGGCTGGGTACAGAAGTTCACAAGTGAGGGATGTGAGGCCTGGCCCTGCTGTGTTTCCCCTCCATAGCTGCCCTAACAAAGGCACATTCTGCAGTGCTCAGCCCTGCTCCCAGCACATGCACACGGGCAAGGCAGGGGGGCAGTCCCACCCTCTGCATTTCTGCCCTCTCTTTGGGCACACAGAGCCTTCTTTCTTCCCTCCTGGGCAGCAGCCTGGCAGTGCTCTGAGCTCTGCCTTGTTCTGCAGTGCACAAACCATTTGTTGGCCTTGCAGCYACACTCAGGGCCAGCTTGCCTTCAGCTGAGTGCTGAAATCCTGCTTGAAGCATCTTCATTGGGAGTTCCTGCAGTTCCTTTGACAGGCAAATCTTAAATAACGATATGAAATATTAAAATTCAATATTAGAGACCACCCAGAGGTGAATCCAATTCAGCAGAGTGAAATACTGCTGAGGAACTGGGGTTTTAGTGCTGACTGTTCCCCATGTTGTTCTTCACATCCTCATTGTAGTATTTATGTGATTTCTAAAGGTGTTACATTTGGGGGCTGGATTTTGTCTGCTCCACAASAAATMATTTGCATGCTAATTACTGGTTTGYGGCAAAGCCATGAGGTGTTTACACCTGAACTCTGGGGGTAGTGATGGCCAGATAATGAATGTGGCCCTGCCTCCCAAAGCCCTGGTAAASTCTGGGCTGGGCACAAAGCATCTTGCAATTATCTGGAGWGGTTACAGAAGGGTTTTTCTGTTTGGCTTTGGTTTGTTTTTTAAGCTCTCCAGCTTTATCTCTGAAGTAAAACGTCACTGTTGCATTAATTGCCTTCTTGTTTGACTGTTAGGGGAATTTGTACTCTGAGCCTTTGCAGGCTGGTGCTGTGTGCTTGTGCTCCAAGGGCTTGTGCAGGAGCAGCAGCTGCAAATCAAACCCTCAGTGATGTTTGGGCATCTTAATCTCTGCTTTCTCTCTCCTGAGAGATCCAGGTGGTCTGACTGGGTGAATGAAGTGCTCTGAGATGCACTCTGCTTCTTTGGAAAACTCTTTTGGGCAGTSCTTTGGAATGAGGTGGTTTTGAGGCCAAGCTTGCCTTTGATAGTGTCCCTGCAGATCCGGTGGTCCTGGCCCTGTTTGTTTTTCAAATAACATTCCTTTTGAGGAATTTTATCTGGCCAACATGGGGAGCTGGAAGGGAGCCACMGTGACTTCCTGTCATTGTTGGGAGTTACAAAGCTGTATTTAAATGAAGTGTTAAGCTACTTACAGCATTAYCCAATGACAGACTTTAAATCCTAAACCTGAGAGAGTGGTGGCAACTCTKAGTGAGAAATAACTTCTTGGGAGTTTAAAAATTGAAAAAGAGTTGAATTCTTGTATTCATAAGGTTTCCATCCCCTGGATGAGAACAGGGTGTGGAATATTCTGAAGTATAAAAATCCCTTTTCTCATTCAGTCTTACAAGTAACACACTTTGGCTCTAGAAAAGGGGCAGCAGTGGGCAGGACATGAAATTCTGGCAGAGGTTCTTAGTTTTGTAAGAAATGGAAAACAAGATGGATCTGTAAGCTGGGCTCAGTCTGAAGTCCAGCTGCTCTCCCTGCTTTCTCCTGCTGCCTTTGTGCATGTCACCAGTTCAGTTTCCCTGGTGCTGTCAGGAGGATTCCTTGARCTGCAGTTTCCAGTAAATCCAGTTCCTGCATGCCTGGAGCTGCCTCAGGAACGTGGCCAGGCTGGACAAGGCTCAGCCCAGCTCAGGGTTATGGTCCAGTCTGGATTTGTTCCAACAGGGACCAAGGGGCAGCTTTACCTTGGCTGAGCTTGCAGCTGGGCCAGGCTTTGTGCTGCTGGGCCAGCAGGAGGTGGTGGCCAGGCTGCTGTGCCCTGCCCTGCTGAGGGAAATGTTAGTCACAAATAGGCTCAGAAAGGGCTGAGTCCTTCAGCTTGGTGCTGTTGTGGGGGTTCCTCTCCCAGGTGTGCTGCTCTTGTTTGTAAATACATTTTTTCCAGAAACATTATTTCAAACACAATGTTCAAGCATCTGTCAGCCTGCCTGGAACCAAACTCCCTGGGCACATAAGAAATGGTTGATACACTGGGCTCTGTCAGAGTTGCTCCTTTGCAGGGCAGCTCTGTGTAAAGGGGGAGGATTAGCACAGATTATGCTATATATAAACTGTTCTGTGGGGCTGGGGAAAGAGGGACAGTGTGTATAGATAACCCTCTCCTAGTCAGCATTGTATTGATTGGAGAATAAACACAGCCAGAGGTAGGRGGAAATTGGTTTGAACTGTTTTAAATTATTTGTTARCAGGTGTATTCAAAATGTTTAGTTGTAAACTCAATTTTTTAGAAAGAAAACTGGTGGTGTCTATTTAAAACTGAGGATGTGGAAACCTCAGTGATGCTTTTGTGGTTGTAACAATGACATTTTGTGCCCTGCTCACTCTTCRTGGGTTTGCATCTCACCCAGGAAACCAGCAGACCTTCAGAATCTGGCTCCAGGCACTCACCCACCCTTCATCACATTCAACGGGGAAGTGAGAACAGATGTGAACAAGATTGAGGAGTTCCTGGAAGATGTTCTGGCCCCACCCAAGTAAGTGCTAAACTGGTGATTTGGCACCTCAGGGAGGCACAGGGGATTTCTGCCCTCATGAAGAGGTTCTTCAGCATCTATAAACTGAAGACATGGAAGTTAGTTCTTGCTTCTCATACCTTCCTGCCCTCAGCTCCCTCAGCTTTATATCAACAACTGTTTTCTCTTGGGGATTATTTTTAAATGATCCTTTGTATRCCCCAAGTCATCCTTTCTGCACTTTCAAACTCTTCCTTTTGGTGACAGGCACATTTGTGTCTAAGTAATGCAAATGGAGATGAATGTGCTGTACAAGCYTGGTCCTAAACTGTGGTGAGAATGTGCTTTAATGTGCTCAAACTTTCTCCAGACTCTTGGCTTTCTCCCTTCAGCTGGCAGGCAGATCCACACACTGCCTTTCACAGACTGAACTGTTTTGTCTTTTCAGCATGGCAAAACCTCAGGTTTTTGTTGAAAGATGTGGAGTCCATAATTCTCTGGTGTTAATTGAGATGGAAAGCCCTGCATTTTGCTTACAGATGTGAGCAGCAGTGGCTGAAGGGAGCTCTGGTGGCCCTGGGCTGCCTCAGACACTCTGCTTGTCCCAAATGTCTGATTCAGGGAGCAGGAATGTGCTTTGGTGTCCCTCTGGAAAGTGCTGGGATGGAAAACCTTAGTGTGACTTCAGAAACAAGCCTGGAAAAGCATAAATGAGTGACAAAGTGCCATTTTGTGCTAGTTAATAGATAATGAGCTCCATCCTGCTGAATGTGCTCTAGAGCTGCTCCTTGCTGCTTTGCAGGTACCTGAAACTCTCACCAAAGCATCCAGAATCCAACACTGCTGGAATGGATATATTTGCCAAATTTTCTGCTTTTATCAAGAACTCCAGACCAGAAGCTAATGAAGGTGGGTCCCTGGGGGAATTCCTGCTTTCCCTGTCTTGTGTTTGTGGGAAGACAGATTTAGCCCTGACWGATTTAGCTGCATGTTGAGAGTCTCATGAATTCAAATCTTATTTAAATGTAATGTCAAGGATTTCTACATTTGAAAGAGAACTTCAGTTCCATCAGAGTTTCAGTGGGGTGTGCATGGTTTGTGAAATCCCCTCTCTGTGCCATAGCCACTCAGAACTCTTGAATGAAAGAGAAATTCTTCAAAATCCAGAAGCAGATTTCAGGCAGAGTTTGTGTCCATGCCCCAGTGGCTGAATTAGTTTGTGTCACTTCCATGAAAAGATTGGAACCTTTCTGTGTGGAGGGAAAACAGGAGATTTCACATGAGGGATCAATAAAGAGCTCACAGCTGGGCCTTTAAGTAGTTCAGTACAAATCAATTTTGTCCTCCAAGTATTTAGAAGGAAAACCAAACTCAGGGAGTTTCTGCTGCACTTCAAAGGAGAGAGACACAAAATATTTCTGAGCAGTTGGGAAATGAGTGGGGATTTTCTGGGGTGTGCTGCCCTCTGCTGCTGCATCCCATAAACCTGCTGTAACATTCCACATCCTGCTGGGTGCTCTGAGCATGTGACATTTAACAGATTATGTTAAATGTATATCWACCCCAGCATAGCTTAATTCTAATCAGTTTAAACCAGTTAGGAACAGTCTTAAGAAAGTGACATAAGCCACTTTTTAAACCAAAAATAAACCCTTGTGCACAGTCTGGCAGTATTTTAAATTAGTGCAAACTCCAGCTTTTAAATAACCTGCATGTGTGGGATATTTGAAGAGGTTCTGGTGAGCACAGAGGCAGCTCCAGCAGTGCTGTGGCCACAAATCCTGACCAAGGGTTGGTTCCAAATCCTTCAGCRTTTTTGGGTGGCACAGGGGGATGTGGGGTTTGTATTTCAGATCTGCTGCTAATGTTTGTTCTGGAATCATCCCTCCCTGTGCAGCCTTAGAACGTGGCCTCTTGAAAACCCTGCAGAAGCTGGATGAGTACCTGAACTCCCCCCTCCCTGATGAGATTGATGAGAACAGCCTGGAGGATGTCACCGTGTCCACACGCAAGTTCCTGGATGGCAACGAGATGACCTTGGCTGACTGCAACCTGCTGCCCAAACTGCACATTGTCAAGGTAAAACCTGGGGGGTTCCAGGGCAAAATGCAGGAGAAAATATTCATGGTTTGTGGCATTSCTGAGCCCTGATCATTTCAGGTGTCTGTGAGCTTCACTGCACTGCTAACTCCTGAAATTGTGTGAGGTTTGGGTCATTCCCAAGGGCTCTGGGGTTCAGTGCAGGGGAGGAGCTGTGGGCAGGTGAATGGCAGGAGCCAAACCCCATTTCCCTGCACTGACCCCACACAGGGAGCTCACAAGAAGGAGGAAGGTGAAGCTCAGGTGAGCAGGTAATGGCTGAAGTGGAGGAAACTGCTCCAGAACAAAGGAAATGACACGGTGGGAAATTGTCTAAAAAACCCCGAGTTGGGATGTTGGAAGAGGCAGCCTGGGATAAGCACAGGAGTGCAGATGTGGCCACATCAGTGTGCTTGGATTGCTCTGCCTGCCTGCAGAGCTCTGTGTCAGYTCTGGACTGCAGATGGAGCCACAGGCTCATTTCTGCCTGGGTGAGASAATCCCAGAGGGAGCGAGGCAGGAGCAGCCCTGAGGAACAGSCAGGGCCAGCAGCACCCCTCAGGGAACAGCCTCTGGAAACTTCTAGAGTCATTCCAAGTGTCCAGGTTGGAAGRATAACTTCACAAGAGAGTGACAAAGGGCTGGAAAAGTGTTTCAAGTTAAAAGCTGTCAATTCATAAGGTGATTCTTTTCAGGTGGTGGCCAAAAAATACCGCAACTTCGAGATCCCCAAGGAGATGACAGGGATCTGGAGATACCTGACAAATGCTTACAGCAGGGATGAGTTCACCAACACCTGTCCTGGAGACAAGGAGATTGAAATAGCTTACAGTGATGTAGCCAAGAGACTCACCAAGTAATCAGCACTTGCAGAGGAGGAGGTCCTGCATATCCCATAACAATGCTTCTAACAGACTGCTCTTTTCATATCAAATAGCAATTGTTTTGTGCATGAACTCGCAGTTACTCCAAGCCACGCTGGATAGACCAGGTACAGTCATCCCCTAAAGTTTGCAGACTTAATGAGAGCCTTGTTTCACCTGAGCTCCCCTCACAGGGATGTGATGGATGCACTCATGTCCCTGCTGCACTGGGGTGCAGCTCTGGATTCTTCAGTGTGAAGGGTTGGCTTTGCCCCTGCTGCTTTTCTCTGTAAACATTTGGTTCATAATTTGTCCAGGAATTGGTTAAGGATCCTGTCTCACTGTTATGGTACAAGGAATATTTATGTATTTTGGAATGTATTGCTTTTCCAGAAGGTCTGTACACACCTGTGACACATTGAACTGTACCTGCTTGTCTATCCTATTTACATAGAGAAGGGAACTTAGTATCCAAAAGAGCCATTTGCAAAAGATTTGGCMATGTTTTGTTGGTTTGTTTTGTTGTATTTTTTTTTGTTGAATCTCTTGGATTTGAAGTCATGGTGATGGTTGAGAATGGACTCAATGTGAACCTTGGATTTGAATGACCTCAGCATCAGGGAAGTTTGAAATCCAGGCTTGAGAGCTGGGCAGGAAGCTCAAAGCTCAGAGCTGATGTTTATTGTGTCTTCAAAGAGCTTGAGGACATTGAGAAACCTGCATTGTCTGAATTTTGAGTTGCAGCAAACAAATAATTGTCAGGATTTACCAGCAGGAAACAGCAGAGTTGGAAGCTGCCCTCTGCTCACCTTAAGAATTGCAAGTGGCTTTCTTTTTGGTAGTTAAGAGCCTTTTTGTTTTGTATAGGTCTTTTTTGGTGATTTTTACTTCAAAAATCTCTTCTGTCATAGCCCAAATCCATGGAAACTGTAGTGTCCTAACTCTGGGTGGGGAATAGCAGTGCAATGATTGGTGATGCAAAATGCACTGAGAGCCATGAAATGGGAACTTTTTCATGCCCTTTCTTCCCTGAAGAAAGCTAAAGTGACCTTTAAAGAGAAYATTTGCCTTAAATGAGAGTAGGGTTTGTTTGGGGTTTTGTTTCCTGAAAGGAAATCTGGGAATTTTGTAAAGAAATGGTGGTGGAATCCAATCCTTTCCATTGAACTGATCCCARTTGTGCACCTGGACTGCAGGTTTGCATCCTCAGAATCATTGCACTACTATACTTAAATCTTTTTACAGCAACACTGAGGAATAGCACTACAATTTTTTTAAAAGCAATTTTCAAATGTTTCTAAACCAGGGAATAGTTTTCTTGTTTAAAATTAATGGTTTTGATGCACGAAATAAAACTGCTAGGTTATTTTTAAAAGACCATCATAAACAACTCCAAAGAATTCTAGACTTATATGCCTATTTTTTTGTAAAGATACTTTTATATTTAACTGATTTTAGAAGCTGGAAAGTGCTATTCCTGCTAGGTTGTTCTTGGAATATTTAACATTCTGCAATAACGTGGAAATGCTCACATAAACACTTTTATACACTAATTTTTTTGTGGATTTTTTTTTTTTTGGTAAGCACTGGCTTTCTGAAAACCAGCCTGACTTTTGTAAGCACCCTGCTTTTGCTACTTTATGTACCCATGGAGTTAGTTGGACCTAGAAGAGGTAGAGAAGCAGATCCATGTTTGTATACCTGGCTTGTGGTGCCTTGCCTTGCCTCCCTAGAGCTAGAATTCCAATAGRAAGGCACTCAGCAATGCTCTCACATCTCTGAGATTCCCTCCATCCCTGCTGTGATTTGTTACAGGAATGTTCAGGCACAGAGGGGGAATCCTGGCAGTGAGCTGGTTAGGAGAACCTTCAATAATGACTGTATTCCAATGTCACCTTCCCCTCCTGAATAAAGCTCCTCAGCCAGCAGAATCCTCTGTGGGGCTTCACTCCCTGCTGCAATCTAGAAAAAGGAATGACTTTTTTTTTATTTAGTTAACAGCATTTTTAATGACACACGGGGTGAAAAATCCCCAAATCCTTGGTTTGGTGCTCTTTGCCATGGTGGAGTTGACAGAGCTGTAGGAAGCACGTGAGTGTGGGCAGATCTCTGGTGAGTTTTTTGCAAAGAGATCAGGATGGCCCTTGCAAGTTGTGTTGGTGGGGTTGGAGGAGTCAGGCTGTGCTTTCCTTTCATCCCTGCAGGGCTGCTGCAAGCAAACCCCCATCTCCTTAACCACCAGCTTCTTCTGGACATCCTCCATTCCCTCTGCTGCTGGGGCAGCCTTCAAACCCTCCTCCTCCTCCTCCTCCCTCAGTGTGTTCATTGTGTGTGAGAGCTTGTGAAGCTCTGCCTGTGACCAGTGAGCTCCTTATCTGCCYTTCCCTCGCAGCTGGAATCCCCAGGAGCTCCAGCTTGGCCCTGGCAGCTCTCCTGGCTGTCTCTCAGGCTTCCTGCTGCAGTTTTGTTGTGGCAGGAGCTGCCCAGCCCCTGGTGGCTCAGGGAAAGGGAGCAGGAGTCTGGAGGAGAGGAGCAGCTCCAGCTCCGGGGGTGATCCCTGCAAAGGCAGCGTCTGCTGTGGGCACAGCACTTTCATCTGGCCCCAATCACCAGCTCCTCACTAATTAAAAAAAAAAAAAAAAGCAGCTCTTTCATAACTATGTAAATTCTTGACTTCTGTCAACTTGTTTACGATCTGATCTTTAAATGCATTTTTAATTTCATCAAACAGCAATTAATCTACCCCCTGTTTAAATTTAAAATGCTGCTTCTAGCCCCTTCTCCAGTTTAAACACAGCAGTTACCCTTTCAAGTTGGCATTCCAGTTTGCAAGTTGGTTGCATGTATTAGCATGCTGAATAAGTTACTTTATTCTCAAGCTGAAATGTGCTTAAATTCACATTAAAACAGGTGACTTGTGTATTTCCTGAACACAAAGGGAGAATCCATCACCTGCACCCTGTTTTTGTGTGGGAGAACTGATTATCCTGCCTGCATTATGATTTTATTTTTTTTTCCCCCCTTAACAAAGCTTTCCTTCTTGAAGGGATCCCTGCTGTGGAAARGCTTTGAACAAGAGGCACTGGGGACTTGTGGAACAATTCCATCCCCTCCACAGCTTCCCAGTCCATCCCTTCCCTGCCTGTCCCACACAATCCCAGCTTCCAGCTTTGCATTTCCCCATKAAACCCCTGTTTTCTCCTCACTGGGCATGTCCAAACTGCTCGAGAGCTGCGTGATAAGGGCAGAGATGTAATCACATTTTTATGCTAAAGCAGCCAATTAGCATTTGCTATCAAAGGAGCACAGGCAGGGAGAAATGGGAGCTGCTGGAGCCAAACCCTGCGATGCCTATCAGGGTGCACARCCAGCAGTGGGGAAATGCAGCCAACTCTGCTGCTCTCCCTTTGCCCCTCAGAACCAYCTGAGCACATCCAGGGAACCTTTTCCAGGAGAAGGCTGTGACCCAAGGGAGAAAAGCCCCAGAACCTGTGCCACCAAACTGGGGTTTGTTCCTGGAGGAGGTGGGAGCAGGATGAGGGGATGGACACAGGGACATCAAGGATTGGAGCTTGGTTTGCAGAAATACTTGAAGAGTTGATACAATTTGTTGTAGTTTTGCTTATGTCTTTCACTTTCTGGAACATCTTTTACAGATATACCAGTATACTGCTGGCAGCTATTGTTAAATAAAATTATATTTTCACTTACCAAGCAGATCTTKCTCTCATTTCTGAACATTTCATGTGTGATGCAGGTGATGGGCTGAACTRCACMACACAACCTGTTAGTGATTATAGTCTGCATTTTTGGCCTTCAGGTTTAGGGTTTTTTCAGTGGTGATGTGATTTAAGGCAGAATTTGTGTTATTTCTAATATTATAACCAGCTGAAAATTTAGAAGTTCCTTAAAATTAAGACAAATAATGACTTTCCACAATTTCTTTAGGAGAAGTGAGGGGTTTTTTTCAACTTTTCAGTGGAAAGTTAAAAACAGATCATAGCAGCTTGTTTTTCTATGGAATACAGGTTTTCAGAGATGTGTGAGATTGGATTTAAAAGACATAAAAAAAAATATCTCAAGCTTGATTCAACTTTATCCCCTGAGTGGCCATTTCAGGAGTTGAGGTTGGATTGATCCCATTACAGAATTCCTGGATTTCAGAGCTTTTGTTTGGGTTTCTTTGCTGTCTTTTGCTTTCAGATAAAAAATGCAGCAGCTCTGGCAGGACTGAAGTGTTTTAATCTGGGTTCGTGTTTTTTCCAGGACTGCCCAAAGCTGAGCCTGAGCAAGCTGGGGTTGTGATGGCAACGTTTAATCCCAGCCTTGGAGCTGGGTTAGTCCTGAGGTAACGAATGAAAAACCTGAATTGGAGGGGACAGCAGAGCCTGGGAGAGGGGAGCAGGGGAGGGGAGCAGCCCTGCTCCCCTCAGAGCCTCCTGCACTGGGCCTGGCTTAATTTGGGCTGAGCCTAAGCTGATGCTGGATGCTTTCCAGAGCTGGGAGAAGAGAACTCATGATTCTTTGACTCAAGAGAAGAACTGCTGTGTTCTTACCAGCCGCCAGGGAGATGAAAACAGTTGCTAAACAAAGATCAAACATGTGAACTTTATAAATAAACAAACAAAATTGATGCTGAGGGACGTCTCAGCTCCTTTGCCTGCAGCAAAGGGCTTGGCAGGACCCAGGGAATGGCTCTGTCAGTTTGCACACGGAATTCTAATTTTAAAGAGGCTGATTAAAGTGATACTGCTCCTCCTAATGAGTCTGGAGGCAGTGCTGGTGCAAACATCCCTGTCCAGGCACGGGGGGAGCGTGGGGAGAGCAGAAACCTCTGCCTGGGTGCAGAGCACAGCAGAGTTGTGGATCTGAGTGATCCCCAGTGATGAGAAATGCTGATTGGGGCAGGCAGGCACTGAGAGGCTGCCAGGGAAGGGAGCTGGGGCAGCAGGGGCTGCTTTGATCTGTGCATTCCCAGCCCCTGGGCCACGGCAGAAGGGACCTGGAGCGTGGATGGGATTGCTCTGTGTGCTCCAGGGAGCTGCTGCTTGCAGGGGGAGCAGAGCCAGCAGCAGACAGATTATTTGTAATTTTTTTTTTAATTTGTAGGTTTTTTTATTTGTAGTTTCCTTCCTTCTGCCCACTCTGCAGAGGGCCATGGGCAGGTGTGGGTCAGTCCTGCCCTGCCTGGGCACTCCTGGCTCACCATTCCAGCATCAAGGAGCCTCCACCCTCAGCTCCTCCTGTGTCTCTCCTTTGCTTCCACAACTTTGCTGCTGCCTCTGGCCAGATGTTTGTGATGCAGAGCTCCTGCAGGGAGCCCAGCAGCCTCTCCCAGCTGTGTGCACACAGCTCTCCCAGGGGAGCTCCAGCTCCTGGATGCTCCTGCCCCTGAGGGCTGCCAGGAAAAGGATGAAAACCCCCTGCCAGTTGTCTTCCTGAACCATTTCCTGCCTGAGGCTTTGAGCTGCATTAKAGGCTTTGCTGCCTTTAAACACAGAGCAGGAGAGCTGGGCCCTGAGCACAGCCACGTGGAGCTCCTGCACAGCTGCTGCAGGGTGTTCTAGGGGTGAAGTTCCTGGTGGGAAGAGCCCCATGAGGGATGGGATGATCTGGATCCCTGCAGTTGGTTTTAGAAGCCCTGAGCTCATTTCTTATCTGTGCCAGGCAGGCTGTTCCCATTTGTTGTGAAAATGTTGGGTAATTCAAATGTAGGGTGAACCCCTTTCCTTCATCGGGTGTTTTCTCCAATTAATTTAATTTCAGAAATCCGTGGGCTCCTGCTGAGGATGTGTTTGGGAGAATGGAGAATGGAGCCTGTGCTGTTCTCTCTGTCTCTCAGGGCACCTTCAGCTGCTSTTTGGCTGCCAGGTGCCATCACCTGTGGCACAGGACAGGCAAGGACAGAGGACAGCAAAGTGCTGGGAGCTCTCCCAGCTTTTGGGGATTTCAAATGTGGGCAGCCTTGTGCTGCTTCAGCTGCTTCTGGTTTTTAATTTCCTCGGGCAACGGCTCCCGTAGGGACTGGGAGTTCCTGCAGTCTGTGTTTGGRTGTTTTTTAAGGCAGTGGTTGGCTCTTCATCTTGCTGCACCCACTCAGCCAGGAATCACATCCACAACAGCACAGGAACGTTCACTGCGGGCTCCCTGCATGGGCTTGGTGGGTTTGAAGTGAGATTTCTTCATGGGGCTTGAATTTCCCAGCTCTTTGTGGCCTTGGAGCCAGAGTGAGCACACAGAGAGGAGTGTGGACGCTGCTCTGACCTTTGGGTGAATTCTCTGGGAGGTTCCTTGAGGAGGGAAATCCTGCAGGCAGCTCACAGCATGGGGACAGTCCCTGGGTCCCTGCAGGCTCCAGGGAGTGACAGCCCAGCTCAGGCAGGCTGAGATCCTTTGGTCCCAGTGGGCAGTGAAAGATGCACATGAGCAMAGTGTGACTTGCCCGAGGGGGCTGTGATCCAGAGCGGCCAAAATCCCTTCTCAGGCTCCTTCCCCTGCAGCCCAGGCTTCCCTGAGGAGCAAAACTTGCTCGTGTTCCCCGTGAAACCTCTGGGTGTGTGGTGGCTGCTGCCCTGCCTGAGCCAGGTGGCATTTCATGGGCTGGGGGTGCTGAGGAGCCTTCCGAGGGCAGCTCCTGCTCCAGAGCTGAGCTGCAGGTGCTTGGCTCTGCCTGCAGATGGTTTTCAGGCAGTGCTCGGGGAGGGAGAAGGATCCCGGCTCTCCTAACGCGACTCGGTGCCTCGGGAGCCTTTGAAGTGTTCCCCTGCCATCCCTCCCGGAGCAGCACCTTTCATCCCTCGCCAGCCCTTCCCCAGCTGGAGCCATGAAAGGGAAACTACAGAAGCCATAAATCCTGGCTGCTAACATCTCCAGTGGGGAGGTTTCACAACGAGCCCGAGCTGCCGCACAAGATAAGAGAGGGCCTTGAATCSCAGGCAAGTCGGGGCTGGTTCCCGGGCAGAGCTGAGCTCCTCGGCATCGTTGGGGGTCCCTCCGGCTGCCCTGGGTGCAGGAGCTGCCTCTGGGTGCCCTGGGGTGAATCCCCAGCCTGGGGCAGAGCTCCCCAGCCCYGACCCTGCGGTGTTTTGGGTGGAACAGCCCCTCTGGTCCTGCCCTGCTCCCAAGGGTTGGTCCTGCAGCAGCTGGGCTCACAAACCCCCGTGCAAACAGGGCAGGAGGGAACCCAGCAGTCCTGATCCCCCCGGATCCCTGCTCTGGCTGGRACAGGGCATGAAAGGAGAGGGATCTTTGTGCCTTCAGGCTGGGAGAGCAGCAGGAAGGCTCCCGGCTCKGTCAGGAGTGGTGGTTCAACAGAGGGGAAAAACAGCCTGAAGTGGCAGACAGCAATTCCTGGGAGTGTTCCCTGCGGGGAATGGGAACACTGTCAGTGGGCAAGCTGGAATCAGGGGGGCAGATTCCCAGGAAGRGTCCTGGATGTATCACAAAGATGGAGAGCAGGAACCCAGCCCAGCATCTCCTGTGTCCTGAGCTTCCTGCTGGGCAGGAATTCCCGGCCCCCTCGCTGTCCCCRKCTGTGCTGGAGCTGGGAMGGGCCGGAGGGGGAAAGGCCCCGTKTCTGGGCAGGGTTTGGGGATGTTTTCAGGCCGAGGAGCAGCCGGGGCTGTGATGATGCCGCCGGCCTGCGGAGGTCAGCCTCGGCTCGGGGAATCTCCTCCGAGGCTGCGCCTTCCTCCCAGCCGAGGTTCGCTGCTCTCCCGCAGCATCCTCCGCGTTTTCCTCGCTGCTCCCAGGGGAGAACACGGGCACGGCCGGGCTTGGCCTGGAGAAATGTTCGTCCCCCGCTCCCGGGGCCTGCCACAGCTGCTGTGCTGAGATGTGCACTCTGAGGGGGCACAGGTGACCACAGATGGACTCGGGGACTCCTGCGGGTGCTTTTCTGTGCTTTGGGCTGGGGTTTTTGGGGGGGTTCTCTGGATCTGAACCCTTTGGGTGTTATCAGAGCAATAATTCTTCCCATTTCCCAGCCAGCCAAGCCAGGAGAGGTGTTAAAGCTCCCAGGGAGCTCCAGCACGGCCGGGAGCACGTGGAGAAGGTGGATCCCTGTTCTCTGCCATTGCCAGCTTTCTCTGGATGCCACAGAGAGTGCTATTAAGCAGATGAAAGGCCAAAGAACGAGTTTGCTGTGCTGGTGCTTGCCCAGGGCTGAGCTTTCTGCCCCTCCCCAGGTTTTCAGCGCGTCCATCCTGCACCAAAGTCCCTGCAGGGAGCTCCAAGCAGGGTCTGTGATGGGGGTGATGGAACAAAACCAGGGATGTTTTGCTGCCTGAGAGGCTGAGCCGAGTGACAATTTCATCTTTTGTGCCTGCTGCCTGCTCCACCCAAAAAAAGGGCAGCCCCCTCCTCGCAGAGCCTCCTTCCCCTGCCCTGCTCCTCCCTGCAGGGCTCCCGAGGGGAACGGCCCCAGCTGGGACGGGGCAAGGGCTGACCCTGCCCTGCTCTGGAGCGTGGGGTTTGGGGCTCACCAAAATGTGAGGCAAACCCCGAGCTGGGCTGCTCCTGCTCAGGGCACTGAGGGAAAGGAGCTCCTGGCASGAGGGGTGGCTCTTCCCAGGGTGCAGATCCCGAGGTTTTCCTCCGGGAACAGAGGGGCAGGGAAGTGCAGCTGTGCCGTGGGGCAGGAGAGGCTGATTTCAAGGAGCAGAGAAATCCCTGCAGGGCTGGGGAGCCTCGGTGGTGCCGTGCTCAGGGGTCCCTGCTGGTTCCCATGGGCTCTGGGAGCACTGCTGGGCTCCTCAGAGCCTGGAGAGCTCCTGGTTCCTCACCCTCCCTCCTGCAGCTCCATCCCTCGGGATGCCCAGCCCCAGGGACAGGAATGTGGCTCCTGCTCAGCAGGAAGAATCCCGAGCCTGGGAAGAGGCTGGGCCCGAGCTGCTGGAGCCTCCCCCGAGGCTTCTCCTGCCCTGAGCRAGGAASTCGGGGCTGGAGGCAGCCRGGTCAAACCTGAGAGGTTCAAGTGGCTTTTCCTGGAATTCCATGGAAGAGAGGAGGGACTGGGAGCCTGGTGTGGGATGGATGAAGGGAGAGGGAGCAACACCTGCAGAAACAAGGGCAGGGAAGAGGCTCCAGTGCCCAGGGAGGGTTTTGCTGTCCCAGGGAGAGCAAACCAAAGGCACAGACTGAGGTTGGATGCTCAGAACCATCTGCAGCTGCTGGGGCAGAGCCTGTGCTGGGGTGAAGCACCCAGACACGCTGAGCTGGGTGAACACAGCGTGCCTGGGGCCAGGGAACTGGTTTGGTGACTCCAGCCCTGCTTCTCCAGGGTTTGTGGGCTCCTCCTGGCCTGGCCTTTCCCTGTCCCACCGTGGACACTGGATCTGGGGCCAAAGTTCACATCCAACCTCCTTTGGATGGGTTCTGTCCTCTGGTTTTGTGGAGAGCCCCCAGCCCTGAGAGGGATTATACAAATGAAGCTGTTGTAGGGCTGTAATTTCAGAGAGGTTTTTTTTTCCCCCCCCCTTTTCTTTCTCCTTTACTAAAAAAACCTTTTGTGCACTTTGGAGCAAGCCTGTCGTATTTCTTGGAGTCTCCAGTGACTCCTTCATCCCACAGACTTTCTGGAGTCCTCCTTGTTAGGCCGAGGACTGCATGATTCATTGTGTGCTGGAGATTTAATACTGCACGGAAAACAGGCCCAGTTCAAATTTGTTTTCTTTCTTTTCCCCCTCCCCTCTTTAATTTCCCCCCCTTTCTTGGCTTCTCGCTTACATCCTGGAATTTCTTTTTTTTTTTTTTTTTTCACAAGATATAAAATAAATACGTTCCCAAATATGTCCAGGAGGAAATGATCCCGTTGGATTTTTCAGCTGCTGTTTTAAGGCCGTTAAAAACGATTTGGAGCTGTTCAGCTTTSTCRGGGGCTGGCTGTGTGTTGGGAAACYCCTCTCCCATCTCTCCTGGATCTCCAAGAGCCTCCCGTTCCCACCCAAGGACACTCAGGGGAGGGGACACTGCCCCCAGGGCCCCCCAAGCCTGCAAACACGGGGCTGGGGCAGGTGGCAGAGGGGTCCCAGCTCAGCGCCGGGGCACAGCCCGCACTTCCAGCTCCCTTTCTGTTCCCTCGGAGCAGCAGAAGCTCTGCCGAGGCCGTGCCCAGCCCGGGCACAGGGGACGGGTCCCAGCCGGGAGCCGCTGCAGGTGCATCCGCCGCATCCCCGCCCGTGTCTCCACCGCCTCCTCCTCCTCCTCCTGCTCCTCCTCGCAATCTGCAGCCATCGCGGCGGGGCCGGCCCGGGCTCCCCGCTCTCCCCGCCCGGCCCCGAACCGCGGCTCCCTCGTGGTGCCGCCCCCGGGGGCCGCCGCTTCCCGGCCGGGGTGAGGCCCCATCGCCTCACCAGCAGCCTTTAATCCCGGCCTGGGCTGACTCAGTGCCCCCGGGGGCCCGAGTTAAGCTCGCTCTCTCGGCTCTGCATTACCGAGGTGTGGTTATTTATGGGCAGCGGCGGCCCTGCCCTCGCCAGGCACCGCGGGCAGGCACAGATACCCCGAGATGGGGAGTTAAGCGAGCCTGTCTGACCCAAAGCCGGGCCCAGACAGGGAGCCCATCTGCGGTGGGGCTGAGGCAACTCCTCCAGCCTCGGGTTCTCTGCTCGGGGCTCTGCCGGCGCTGTCCCTGCTCCTGTCCCTGTCACCCCTTGGCGTGTCCCCCGCACCCCACAGCATTTTCCCATYTGATTTCTCCCGTTTGCAGAGATTTGTGCCGGTGTGGCGGCCGTGTCCCCAGCGCAGGTAACCCTCAGGGCTGGAGATCCCGAGCACGGAGCTGAGAGGTCCCAAAGCCTCCCTGGCTTTAAATCCGGGCTCCTGTCCCTGCTGAGCTCTCTTGGCTGCTGGCAGSGATGTGGCGGGGATGGAGCAACTCCCCGGAGCACATGTTGGYGGTTTGGAGGGCTAAATTGGACCTTGGGAATTAGCAGCCTTGGAAGTCAATAACAACGTGTCCTAATGAATGCAAGATGTCCCCAGGAAACGAGAGCTCCTCTGCCGGACCGGGATCCTGTGACTGCGGCGCAGGACCAGTAAACAAGCAGGAATGCTTCAGCTGGAGATGAGCAGGAGATACAAACTCCACATCTCGCCATTGCAAACACACCCCGAGTGTGGGCGGCGGTGGAGCCCGAGCCATGGGCAGTTGCGAAACGTGGCCGTGTCTGACTCCTGAGTGTCCCCTGAGTGTCCCCTGAGTGTCCCCTGAGTGTCCCCTGAGTGTCCCCTGGGTCCCCCCGGGGCTGGGGTGTCCCTGCTGCCCATCCCCAGCACGGCTGGGGTGACTCCAACAGCCCCCAGTCCTCCAGAGCCTCGGGAATCCCTGTCCCTGTCCCTGTCCTGTCCCTGTCCCTGTCCCTGTCCCTGTCCCTGTCCCTGTCCCTGTCCCTGTCCCTGTCCCTGTCCTGTCCCTGTCCCCACCGCGCAGCCCGGGCACGGCTGAGCCCTCGGGGAGGGCCGGGAGCAGCTGCACAGGGGAGGTTTGGGGCTGGGATTGGCTCTGGGGGTCAGGGTGCGATGGGAGGAGGGGAGAGGGGCTGTGATGTCCCCTGGGCTGTCCCCATGGCAGGAGGGGCCGTGGCTGAGCACAGGGGCAGATTTGGGGTTTGTGCCTGGGGCAGGGCAGGCCCTGGCTCAGGGGGCACTACCAGTGCCACATCCTCAGGGCTCAGGGGATTTTCTCCTCACGGGACTCAAAGGCAAAGCGGCCTCACGGATCCCTCAGGGAAATGGGACCTTGTGGGTCCCTCAAACCAAAACCTTTTTTCCCCAAACCTGCAGGAGCCTGCGAGACCTCCCCCGGCTCCAGCGAAGCTGGAAATGGGCTGAAATCACCCAGCGCTGGGATTGGCACCGAGCTGGGACGCGGGGCTGGAACTGGGAGCCCCGGGAGCCGCTGCTGGACCGGGATGTCCCCGGCAGAGCAGGGAACGGAGCCGGGAAGGGCCGCGTTGCCCAATCCACGCGCATGGAAATGAAGCGCTTTGTGCGCACAAAAAGGCCTCGCTCTGCAGAGGCGCTGGGTGTGTGCGCGTGTGGGAGTTCAGACTCCGCAGGAGCAACCTTGGATGCCTGCAAAAATCTCCTTTGTGCATTTAATTAGCGGTAAACCCCATTTGCATGCGAGATGCCTCTCGGTCTGAGGCTGCTCGTTGATCAGCAACTGCAGCCCGTTTGTATCGAGAGCTTTGTTGGCCTCAGACCGCAACGGAGCGGAGCCGAGGCGCTTTTGCATTTCAAAGCCGGGCAGGTACCGGGGGTTGTTTCACAACCGGGACTTCGGCCCGGCCTCGCCTCCCACTTTTCCCTGCGAGCTGGGGACGCTGCGGCCGCCGGGGAGGGATCAGCTCCGTGCTCTGACCCCGAGGGACTCCAGGGCTGAGCTGGCACCGCGCTGCTCCCGCGGATGTGCCCAGCCGAGCCCCCGAGCTGCCCGGCTGTGCTGGGAAATGGGAGCTGGGAAGGGGCAGAGCGGGGCTGGGTGAGAATCCCGGGGCTTTGGGCCCCAAAGGAGCCGCTCCCGGCAGTGGGAAGCTGGGCTGGATCCTGCCTTGTCCTTCACTCCCTGATTTCCTTTGAGCCCATCCCGAGCATCTCCCCGTGCTGCTGAGGCAGGGATTTGTTCCCCATCCGAGAACCTCGGTCCCTGGGGTGAATTTGGGCAGCAAAGAGTTAAATCTGCTCCCTCCACCTGTATATTTTGCCAAGCCTCCCGGCAGCCGTGGGGAATGCGGGGAACGCKGCACTGCAGGGCTCTGGCTTTGCCCAAAACCGTGCCACGAGTCCAAGGCAGAAAGCAAAGTTTATTTGTGGAGTTCCAGCGGGCTGAGGCAGCTCCTGTGAGGGGCTGGGCTCTTTAAACCTATCCCAGGTTCTCCTTTTTCCCCATCTCTGCCTTTTAAAGTGACCAGGAGAGAGGGAAGAGGGAGAGGATTCATGCAGAGGGGCTTGGCTTTAATCTAATAAGGTTTTTTTTTCCTCCCGTAGGCAAAAGCTGGAGCTCTTCAAGGCACAGACCAASCCCGGGCCACAGAGGGGCCTTTGATTGGGATAATTCCAGCTTGTTTGGAGCCTTGGGAGGGACCGGGGGGGGCTCAGCTGTGACTGCCCGGCTCCAGGGGGGCTCAGCAGCCCCAAATCTGTGGGATGCTCTGATGGGATGTGTTTTGGGATGCTGGTTTGGGATGCTCTGATGGGATGTGTTTTGGGATGCTGGTTTGGGATTCCATCTTGGGATGCTCTTTTGGGATGCTGCGCTGCTCCAAGGCCACACGAGGACCACGAGGCCTTTGGCCATTAACCCAGCCCAGCTCCACGTGCTAATTAACAATTAACAAGGATCCTCAAATCCACGGAGGCTSCGTGGGGGTGTTTTATAACCTCTCTACTCCAGCGGCAGCCGCCGTGCCCTGCGTGCCGGGGGGAGCACATTAAAACTTTGTAATTAGATAGTAAAAAAGTAATTATTGTATATATATATATGTTATTTTTTTTGTGGCAGGAGGGAGCCGGGTGCGGGGTTTGGCTCCTTGCTCGGGGGCTCTGGGCATTCCCAGCTCGGAACCAGCCCCGTCTCCCGCTGCTGGAGCCTGCCCGGGGTGAGCGGGGAGCGAGTCCCGTCCTCATCCCGCGCTGGGGAGGCGGCAGCTCCTCCTGCCTACGTGAGCTCTGGCACACCCGCCTCTGCTCAGCTCCCGGAGCCGCGGGGCAGGAGCCGGGCTGGGAGCGGGGATGGGCTGAGCCCTCACCCCCTGCCATGGAGCCCAGGAGCTCGGCAGAGGACGGGGACAAGCCTGGCTGTGCCCGCCTGGGATGGGCTCGTCCCTGCCTGGGGGAGGGCAGCGCCATGGGCGGGTTCCCAGGGATCCACATCCCATGGAACATCCCATGGAACATCCCATGGATCCACATCCCAGGGATCCACATCCCAGGGATCCACATCCCATGGAACATCCCAGGGATCCACATCCCATGGAACATCCCAGGGATCCACATCCCATGGAACATCCCAGGGATCCACATCCCATGGAACATCCCAGCCCCTCTGATCGCTGCTGCTCGGAACCAACACCCGCAGGGACCCCGAGTCGGGGAACAGCTCCAAAGTCAGCTCCAGACCCAGCTCCAAGCCCAGCTCCAGACCCAGCTCTAAACCCGGCTCTAAACTCAGCTCCAAGCCCAGTTCCAGACCCAGCTCCAGAGCCTCCTCCCGAGGCGCTGGCTCAGCACGGCGGGGCTGCAGCCGGGTTTTGCCTCTCCGTGCTCGGCTCCCTCGCGTTTATTCCAATCCCTCGGATCCCCCCGGGAGGAGCTGGGCTCGTTCCAGGCCGGCAGCGCTGCAGGTGCTGCCCGGGCAGCGGGGCCGGGCACCGCAGCCTGGGTGGCCCTTTCTGGGGCGGTGATTAATGAGCGCTAATTGAGCCGGGGCTCAGCTGCCACCTGGGGAGGGGCAGGGACAGCGATAGGGGCGAGCACGGCGTGTCTGGGTGCCAGGGGCACGGCCCAGCCGGTCCCACCGGTCCGACCGGCCCGGCCCCGGGCCCCATTCCGGTACCGAGCGCCCGGGGCTGGGCTCGCACCTCCCGCTCCGCCCCCGCCGCCTGCCCGGAGCCCCTCCGGGGTGCAGCAAAGGGGCTCGGTTTGGGGTTTCCTGCGGGAGAAAAACACCCCAAAATCCCAGCTGGGGTGGGGTTTGTGTGAGAGGGGAGCKCCGGCTCCTGGCGGGGTCTGGGGGTGGCACTGGGGGTGGCACTGGGGGGTGACTGGGGCAGAAAAAGGCTGGAATGAAGCCCTTTGCAGAGAGCCCTGGGGATGGCCGGGCCCTGGGGACACTCCCTGGCTCCGGAGGGGACACGCCGCTGTCCCAGCCTGGCCTTTCCCCAGCTCCCCGGGGCTCCTCGGGCATCGCCGGCATCAGATGAGGCTGAAGGGGCACCTCAGCTCCCTGCAGCCCTTCCAACCTCACCCTCAAAAATGCCAAGGTCAGGAACCTATTTTACACCCACTAAAAAAAAATGGAATTAAATGACATTAAAAGGCTGATCTCCTATAAAAGGGGATTTAGGAAAGCCAGCAGCTGGCTCGCCCAGGAGCAGGGGTGGAACACGGCAATAAAATCGCCTCTTTAGGCGATCTCCACAAAACTGGAGGTGATTTAGAGGGTTGGAAATGCCTCTCAGCTTCCCCCAAAAAGGGCTCAGAGAGGTACGTGGGTGCCTGCATGTGCTGAGTGACCCYGCTTCCTCTCCATGGAAAAAAAATAAAATTAATAATAAAAATCCCTCTTGAAAAAAAAAATCCCGCAGCGTTTTCCACCCATTTCTTTTCCCCCCACGTGGATGATCTGCTCTGGTTCCAAAGCCACAAGAAAATATCATCACATTTTAAAACCGAAACCTCAAGGTAAATAAAGGAGAGGGTTTGGATCCGCACCCAGCCCTCGCCACTTCTATCAGGGAGAAAAACGCCGGCGCAGCTCCCGCCGATAGAAGATAGAAAGGTGGAGAACATTTTTGAAATGTTCTGAAAACATTCCATCATCTATAGGAATCAAAGCCCCATTGAAAGCTACAGAACCCCTCACATTCGAGGGTTTTTAATGAAAACCAAATCTCTTTTTTTATTTTTTCTTTCAGGCCCCGTGTTTTCCTTTGCGAGGATTTCCAGGGGAATACAACTGGAGCAGGGGGCGGGCGTGGGGAACTTGGCTGSAGTTTCTGCTGCCCCAATAGGGCTTTCACTGTGGGGCTTAAAAAAAAAATGGTTTAAAGATAATATGGCCTCGTATTTTTGGGCTTGTCAAAGTGCTCCGGATCAGCGCTGGGTTATTTTCCACTGGAAAATGAACGATGGAGCAGGGGCAGGAGGGGACCTGGGGGCTTTGGGCGCTTGCCACGAGAGGAGATCCCGAGGTCGGGCTGCCAGGCTGTGGGCAGCGCAGGAAAACCCAAATTCTGGGCTTCACCTCGAATGGTGTGGAGCTGGGCAAACCTCCTGCCTCCCGTGCCGGGGGAAAAAAACATCCCCCGAGCTGCTCAGTGCCCGGCCCCGGCAGCGGAAAGCTCGAAAGCTCTGCCCACCCTGCTCGGAAAGCAGCGGCTGTGTCCCAGTAAAAAAAACCCAAAAACCCGGCATAAAACCCCCAGCTGCTCTGGGTCAGCTGAAAGGCCGCTGGGAACAAACGTTTCCTTGGTTTGGGTTTGTTTTTCCCGTCCCTTTTTAGTCTACCCCCCTGTGGAAGTGTGGCCATGAGGAAAAGATGAGGAGATGAGGGTGAGGAGATGAGGATGAGGATGAGGATGAGGATGAGGATGAGGATGAGGATGAGGATGAGGAGATGAGGATGAGGGGCTGGCAGAGCCCTCCACCCCACCACAAGCACTTCCTTCTGGTCTTTCCCTTATCCCCAACCCCCCTGGAGTAGCTCCATGCCCCGGCGGGGTTCGGGTGAAGTTCTGGTGCCCACCCAGGCAGGGACACGGTGCTGGACCACACAGCRCAAGGGAGGGGTGCAGGGACCCCCAAAAAACGCCTGGGGACCCCCAGGATTCGCAGGAACATTTACTCCCCTCGTTAACGCCCCCCATTAGAACAATTCATTCTTTCACTGCGGCTCAAACACCCAACTTCGCTTTACAGCTCGTTTCATTTATGACTGAGAAATGAAATTACTGGATGGATTTCATGGCAGACAGCAAAATAATCCTGGGTGTTCTGGGCCGTAATAAACCCACCGGCTGCAAAGACAAACAGCAAAACCTGCCAAGGGAGGGGTGTGGGCTGCAGCCACCCCGGAGACACACCGGGAACTGCACCGGGAATAGCACCGGGAACAGCACCGGGAACAGCACCGAGAATAGCACCGGGAATAGCACCGGGAATAGCACCGGGAGCTGCACCGGGAACTGCACCGGGAGCGGCACTGGGAGCGGCACCTCCGGGCCCGCCCTCCGCAGCCAAACCCAGCTCTGCTGTGGTTGTTTTCCTGCCCCGAATTAAAACCCTCCCTGTGTACGTTTGCAGGGACCCGGGGGGCTTTGCAAATGGCTCGGATGGAAAGGAAATACTGAAATATCCCTCCTGGAGCGCCGCCAGAGCCCGGCCGGGGATGGGGAAGGGGCTCCCGGCGGCTCCGCGGGGGGATCACCGCGTCCCCGTGCGGGGATGGGGACCCCGAGCTGAGCCTTGGCCGCCCACCCCATCGGCATCGCGGGGTGGGTGCTCACAGAGCCGCGATTTGGGTGCTCACAGAGCCGGGATTTGGGCGCTCACAGAGCCGGGATTTGGATGCTCACAAAGCCCGAATTTGGGTCACCCAGCCCCTAAACGTGCCCGGGGTTTCCTTTCTCTCCCTCTCTGCCGCCCGGCGCTGCTTTGGGCAGCAGCTCGGGGCGCACCCGCTGCTCCCAGCGCTCTCCCGATGTCCCGCTGCCATCCCAGGCGTGGTTTGGGTCTCCCAGCCAAAACACCCGTGGCTTTTCCAGCCCCGCCGGCCTCAAGGCACACGCTGCTGTCAGCCGGGAGCGCAGGGAACACCACCAAGCACCCCAACACCGCCCTGCCTGAGCCTCGGGGGCCGCGGGGACGCTCCCAACCCGCTCCCCGGGCGGATCCCGGAGAGAGGGCGGATCCCGGGGGGAGCGGCCGGCCGGGGGTGCCCGGGTGGGGCCGGCGGGAGGTGCAGGGAGCTGCGGGTGCTGCAGGGAGGCTCCGGGAGCGTCCCCCGCCCCGCGGACCTGCCCCGTCACGCGTGAGCCCTGCCCACGCAGCAGGTGCCCCGCCCGGGGCGCTCACCTGGGGGATGCTCCGGGACGGCCCCGCGCACTCACACACGGGACGCGGCCCCGGCTCCCCTGGGCGCCCCTGCTGCCCTAATTAGAGCCCGCTATCGGCGCATCTAACGCGGGTTAATGAGGCCTCGCTCCCCGGCGTGCCCTGCCCCGCCGCTTTGAAGTGGGGGCTGCGCTCGGGGTCTGACAGCGGCGGGATCCCGGCGCTGCGTGGCTTGAACGGCGTTTTGAGCCTCTCTGTGGGCTAAGCCGAGAATAAAGACTCACATGAGCCTGTTTTAATTGAAACCCTTCTGATCTCCCGGCCCAGCCCAGGCTCTGCACAAGAAAACACCTTCCCTGCATCCCAGGCTGCTGCTGGCAGGAACGAACAGTTACACGGGGACCTTGCTTTGCATGGACTAAATAAAAATAAAATGTGTGATTAAAYAGCAGAACAGCACACGAGGCGCTGGCTGAGGCTTTCAAGATGTGTTTTTTGGGGCTGGCAGCAGCGGGATGCAGGTTCAGGTGCCATCAGGAGGTGACATGGCCCTGCTCGGTGGCATCTCTGACGCGGTTCGGGGCTGGAAGGTGGTGTCAGGACAGGCTGAAGSTGGGGAGAAAGAGCTCCCTGGAAAATGAAACGTCCTGAACAAAACAGCTGCCAGGACCTCGGATCTATGTTTTCATCGGGTTGGTTTTGTACTGCAGCAAACTGGAGAAATTCTGAGTTATCAGGAAYGAAGGATTGGGGKTTTTTGGGTGGGGTTTTATACCTGGGGAACCGGACCAGCCCTCCAGCCCCTGCTCCTCTCCCTGCTCTCATCCTGCCCCGGGCAGCGGGGGATCCCAGCCCGCAGCTCCTGCCCTGGCCATGGATTTGCCCTTTCTGGATGCCGGGTTAACAACTCCTGCCTTTTCCRAGCAGTGGGAATGGCCCCGGTCACCTCCCAGGGCTGGGGAGGGGACAGAGCCCAGCGAGCCCAGCCCGAGGRGGGCAGCGAGTTTTGAGGCAAAAAAGTCTCATTTTTGTGCCAGCCTGGAAATTAAACGGAGGGGGGGAAAACCCCCCACCAACCACTCCTCTATATAAAATCCATGTCTATAAATGCACATAAATACATCTCTCCCCCAAGGCGCGAGGTCCCGCTGAGGAAGTGGATGTGAATGACGTGTAACCCAACACTTGCCCAGACACCCTAATGAATTTTCCATGTTTTCCATCATTTGGCTTCTAAATAGGCAGCATTCACAAAAAAACACCCAGCCCGGCCCCGCAAACCCCCCGTGCTCTGCAGCAGGAAGGGCCTGCAGGGAGGATTAACCCCTCCCGTGGGTGCCCACGGAGGGGATGCCAGGGTGGGAACCTCGCTCTGCTCCAGCTCGGTGCCCACAGGAGGAATTTTTCTGTAGGTTCAAGGGRTTTCTGGGGGTGCTGGATGGGTGCTCTGCACTTCTCAGGACCATCTGGTTCTATTTCAGAGGCACAGGACTTCATCGCTGTTTCAAAAGGAACAGAATTGGGCCTTAATGATGCTGATTGCTCGTTTGGGCACGGCTCATTAAGGGCTTGATGTGGGCAAGGCAAGAGCCAGGATCCTTCCCCTATATCCTGTGTAGTCTCAGAATTTGTGCAAGTTGAAAGATTATTTACCAAGGCAGTTTGGGCACAACAGAGTCATTAAAACAGAGGCTGGGCTTTGGAGTCTGGGCTGGAATGAGAATAAAACAAGCTTTTTGCTGCGACTTTTGTAAGCTCTGATCTCAAAGGAAATAGTCCTCATTTTTCCTAGTTTAGTCCAAACTCCACGCAATTTAATATTTGAATGCTCAAAAAAAAAAAAAAATTAGCTTTCCTAGCTCCAGCTATTTTTTTCACCCTTTCAGTTTTCTGTTGCAAAAGGAAACCCAAACATTCCTGCTCTCACTGCCCCACGCTGTTGCTTCCAGCCCTGTTTTTCAGCTTCCCCCCTGGAACAGAAGGAACCCTCGGGTATTTCAGAACCTTTGGGAGAGGATTGTGCACCCCACAACCCCACGCTGCTGTGCTGGGCTCCAGCTTTCCCATCTAAATTCATTAAACTGGGGCAAAACCCGTGTGGAAGCACAATGCAGCAGCAGCACGTTGGATGCTGTGCAGGGTAGGTGGCCCGGATAAAAATATCCCCAACATAAAAAAATATCAGCCTTATAAAAATATCCCCCATGGAATAACACAAATAATATTAATGCCCTTTTAAAAACAATGCCCGTGTAAAAATCACAGCCCTCTGGCCCTCAGGTGCTGGGCACATTTAACACCAYCACTTCTCTGGGCCTCCCAGCAGGATTTTGGGAGCTGTTGTCCCCCTGGCACTGGTTTGGTCTGACACATCCTCATCYCCTGCAGGGCACCAGAACCAACCCCACAGGGATTTCATGGAYGATCCAGTGCATGTCAGTACAATAAAACCCTTTTTATTTGTCCTATTTTTTCCCCTCTTTCCTTCTCTCTTCCCACTGCAGCTCCGGCCGAGGCTGCGAGAAAAGCACGGATCGGTTTGGAACAGAAAGTTCTGTAAATAACAGCTACACCTCGGGGTGTTTCCTCTCCCAGTAGCTGTGAAGAAAAGGCGGCTGAGGCTCGGGTTTTCCTTGGAACATATTCCCACTGGCCAGGGCTGTGGAGCCGGGGACGAGCATTTCTTGTGGTTTGCTTTGGGCTTTTCCTATTTTTTTTTCCCTTTTTTTCCCCCCCTCTCTCCACGCAAACTCCGCTGTGGGCTCCGCTCACGGAGATGCTGCAGAGGGGAGGCAGAGCTTTGGGAACGGCCCCGGCGCTGCTGCCCCGGGCTCATGAATAATTCTGGCGCTGAGTTCCTCTGGCTCCTCGGGAGCCCCGGCGCCTTGGCATCGGATCCTGTTGTGGGCCGGGATATTTTTATTTTTGCCTTTCAGCTGTCTCTGGGTGCTGAGGGGTCCGGGCTCGCACCGCCCGGGGTCCCGCAGGGTTTGTGCGGAGCTTTTGGGGCTGGGGGCGGCGCTGGCAGGAGGAGAGCAGGGAGGGGATGCTGGGYTGGGATGCAGCGATGCCCCCGCCAGGGCTGTCCCCTGCTCCAGACCCCTCCGGAGAGGCTGAAATGGGTTTTCAGGGAGCTCAGATCCTCCCACCCCATCCCATCCCTCCCCCGGGCRCTCCCGCGGTGCCGAACTGCGGCCAAGAGCGGATCGGGTGCTCCGAACGAGCCGAAAATCAGCCAAGGAGCAGCGTGAGGAGGGGCAGGGCCCGCGGCGAGCAGTGACAGGCGGCAGGCAGCGGGGCCATTGGAACCATCCGTTTATTGTTGCATTGACAGGATTACACGGCCACGGCCAGCGGAGCAGAAACGACCCCATCCCACAAAAGCAGAGCTGTCCCCCCGAGCCGCGGCTCTGTCCCCACGCCAGCCCCGCGCAGCCCGGCTCCTCTCGGAGACCGCCACAGCTTCCCCAGTGACTTCTCCAGGAGCACACCCTCCTCTTCCTCTCCCCCTCCCCACCTCCCCCTTCCCCAGTGACGAGTGCTACAGGTTCAAAATTGGGCTACATATTAAATAGAGGGCATTGCCTTCAAGTAGGGCTGGGCTGTTACACAAATCACCACATTTTTTTGGTATCACTAGCATTTTTTTTTTTAATGTCCATCTTAAGACACCATGAAAAAAACGAAGGAAACTGAGCCTTCTTTATCTACAAAGATCTCTGATCTCATCTCCTTAGTCTGGTGTTATTTTACCCTGCACGTACAAGTATTAGAAGCATTATTAAGAATTGCATCCTTCAACACATTTAAGAATTATATTATTATAACAAATAAGACCAAAAATTAGATTTTATAGTTAAATATTCTGTGAGCCAGACAAAGGAGCTTTACTGTACAAGCGATTGTGCATTTTTTTTAAAAAAAAAAAGCAAATTATAGTGCAAAGCAAAAAAATTGGCCTGTCTTGTGACCACTTGCATACAACAGAGGTGCATCTATTTACACCTTCACATATGTCATAAAAACAACATCGCTGCCATTCTTATTATTTTCTCTTCTAAAACTCACTACAAACAGTCTTAAATTAACCTRCAGCTACAAATGCCTTGTTTCCTTTGTGCTTTCAACCAGTGGGATTGGGATGACAAATGCAAAAAAGGCATCAAAACACAGGCTGCCCTGTCCAGCTCCAGAGCTAAGGCAAGTGGAGGTTGCAGTTTTGCTGGGGTAAGGCTTTTTTAAAAAAAATATTATTATTATCATCATTATAATTATTACTGAAAAGAGTTGTTCTTGGTTGCTTCTGGAAGTGTGAGTGGTCATGGCAGCTCTGCAGGGCAGCCAGGATGTGCTGCTCCAGCCTGGCCGTGGTAGTGCAATTCCAGTGCTGGGAGCTGGGGACAGGTGACAAGGCTGGGACAGTGGCACTGAGGCAGGGCAGCTCTGGGGGCTCCATTTGCTTGTGTTTGTGGGAGAAATGGAAAAAGAAAGGCGTGGATACTGGTGGCACTGGGGCTGTCCTCTGGCTGCAGGGCTGTGGGTGCTGCACTTGTGGATCCCCAGGAATGTGGCTGTGCCCTCCCAGCCCTGCCAGCACAGGAATCCTGACTGCAGCCCCAGCTGCCATGGCAGCAGAGGGCACAGCTGGCCCGAGGGGGGTGACAAACCCCGTGTTTGTCACCAACCCAGCCTTGCAGGAGCCCACAGCACCTCTCCCACCATGGATGGCCCTGTTTGGTTGCAATCTCTTTGGTGTCAGCTGCCAGGGTGGGTGGTGCTTGGTAGAGCTGGCTCCTGCGAGTGCCACCTGATGCCACTGCCATCCTGAGTGCCCCCTCTGCAGCTAAATCCCCTACAGAGATCCCCGTGCTCACCTGGGGTCACCTGGGGCAAAGACAGGAGGGTGAGGGGATGGAAAAGGCTGCACAATTCACAACGTTCCCACCACCAGGAGTAGAAACTGCTCCTTTCTCCAGATCTCAGAGCTCTCTGGATGAACTGACACATGTCAATCAAAAAAAGAAATTCTGTTAATCCCCTCTGGGTGAGAACATGGGAAAGGAGCAGGACAGAACTGGGATGCTTTGCCACCAGCTGTGAGTGTTGCCACTCAGAGGGGATGGAAGGAAGGGTGGCAAGGCCGTGCCAAAAGCTCCTGAGCCCCTTGGAAGTGCATCTCAAATGTCTCAGATTGTCCTGAACGCCACCTTCACTTCAGCCACCATCACTGAGGTTTGCTAAGGGGAGCAAAGGGCTGAGTGGTGAGGTCAGGACAAGAGAGCAAACAAACAAAACAAAACATCTCCATCAAAAGTACATCTCGTGTGTAAACATGGAGGGGAGAGGTCAGCCAGGCCTGGGGTCAGCCACGTTACTGATTGACAGATGACGACAACGACACCAAAATGAACAATACAACTTCTGTCGTCAGCAAATAATAACAATAATCACATCACAGCTCCTGTTCACGTGGCTGATTGAGCCCCAGTGCCCCTGGCTGTGCTGCAAACCCCACTGCTCTTTGGTGCTCAGCGACCCTTCACCAGCAGGGAGGGAAGGACAGGAGACCTTGGGGTTTTTTCTTTTTTTTTTTTTTTTTTTTTTTTTTTTTTTTTTTTTTTTTTTTTTTTTTTTTTTCAGTCCTCCTGCACTGGCAGAGAGACGGCTCAGATGACTCCCTGGTGTTCTCTGTTCTCTGAACCATTTTGCAGAGGAAGGGTGAGAGTCTCCTCACTTTGTGTGGGGAAGAGGTGTGAGTGAGATGAACAAGAAGTGTTCTGCAAGTACCAAACATCTGATTCCACACGTCCTTGGGGTTTGGTTTTTTTTTTTTTCCCTATGTACAATCCACATACCTAAAACACACGGGAAGGAACCACATCAAGCGACACATTGAAGCCTCGTGGGTGTTCACCTTGAAATGCAACGAAGGTCTCGGTCCATCTTCGCTTGATGTTTGCATGCACAAGATCCTTTGCTTTGGGTTTGGAAGACTTTGGTTTACCTTTCCCCTTGGCATCACTTCGGGTCGCTCCCGAAAGGAGCCAAGGCGGCTGACAGAGCTGAAGCCATCGGCGCCCAGCCGAACCCCTCCTCCTCCTCCTCCTCCTCCTCCTCAGTAGGGCCTCCAGACGGACTCATCCATCCTGCCCGTGGTGCTCATGGCCGTGGGGGAGTTGCTGTGGCTGCCGTCCGCCTCCACGCCGTCGCTCTGCGCGCCCAGGCTGGCGTTCATCAGGTTGTTGCCCACCGAGGCGCTGGTGCAGGACGAGAGCATGCGGGTGGGCGAGCGCTCGCCCCCCGCCACCATGGAGAACTGGTAGGAGCCCGAGGACGTCCCGTAGTACAAGTGGTAGGGAGTGGGGTTGGCCTGGAAGGGCCCGCTCTGGTTCTGCGTGGAGCTGGGGTAAGGGGGCGGCAGGTAGGTGTGGTGGAAGCGGCTGGTGGCCGGCATGCTGGTCATGCTGATGCCCCCGATGCCCGTGGCCGAGGGCGAGGCCGTGTAGGGGAAGGCGGCGGACATGGCTCCGGGGTAGTGCATCCGCGGGTCGGAGAAACGCGTCTCGGTCAGCGCCGGCAGCGCCGGGAACGAGCGCTCGAACTGCCGCGGGTCCGAGAAGGGGCTCAGCTCCGACGTGCCTGATGGGGCAGCAGGAGAGGAGGGGGTTAGAGCACTCCCAAGGGACTGGGGGGAAAAGCATCTCCTGGGTCCATCAGTGAAAAGAGCTTGGAGACTTTAATAAAAGCCCTAAACCCGTTTGATTAAGTTGTTCCCATTTCCTGTCCTAAAATCTCATGTTTCCTATCCAAAAAGAGACCCACTCAGACTGCCACGGGTCTGAGACGTGCCTGCCAGGGGGCAGCAGGAGAGAGGGGGGTTTTAGAACATTCCTGTCCTAAAATTTGTTGTTTCCTATTCAAGAAGGGACCCACTCAAACTGCCACGGGTCTGAGAAGGGGCTCAGTTCTGACATGCCTGCAGGGGGGCAGCAGGAGAGGGGGGTTAGAGCACTCCCAAGGAATCAGAAGGGAAAACTTCTCTTGGGTCYGCCAGGGAAAAGAGCTGGGGGACTTAAATAAAAGCCTTAAACCCATTTGTTTAAGTTGCTCCCATTTCCTGTCCTTAAATTTGTTGTTTCCTATCCAAGAAGGGACGCGGCTAAACTGACTTCTCTTAGGGGTCTATTCATCTCGGGCAGATTAAAGCAGCGCACCCCATAAACACAGAAAAAAGATGTTTAGCCATGACATCAGCTGTGTAGTAAATAAATGGAGGCAGGCCCCAGACGGCCGGGCCCTGGGATCATCCATCCCTGCTGTATACACACACTCACACACACACAGACAGGCAGGAAAAGCTGGAGCCCAGACCAGCCTGCTAAGCCTTCTTGTGGGTGGCCTGTTCGTGCTGATACCATCAGGGGATGGAGCTGATAAACACACAGCTGAAAACTCCCAAGCCAGGAGCCACAATATCCCTCTGCTTGAGTTCTCTGTGTATTTTTCTCCTTCCAAGAGGATGAGGAGAGTGAGAAATTCAGGCTCTCTGCTGGGGGAAGGGAGGCTCGGGCCAGCGTGGTGGGGATGTTTCCCCAGCTACATTGGATAATGGAGCCCCCCACGCCTTTTCCTGGAGGGTCTGAACCCAAAGGAGGTTGCAGCCAGCTTGGAACTGGAAAGGGTTTGGATCCCGTCCTCCTGCAGGGAGCCCAGGTTAGAGGTGGGAATCCACAGCAGAAGGTCCTTAGAGGAGCTAGAGGCATTCCTGTGGCTCTCTCAGCTGTCCCAAGGCTGAGATAGGGCCCAGGAACCTCTGCCCTTGGTGCATCAAGGCAGAGAGAAATGAGGTTTGCTCTACGAGGAGAGAAGTGAAGCCTCCATCCTTCAGACCTCCCCTATTTTCCTCTTGTTAAAAGCAGGGCTTTTCTCCTTTGCCAGTAGGATGCCATCCAGCCTCAAAAGTGACTTTTTTTTGGTCACATCAGCTGGATTTTGTATCCCTCAGAGCAAGAGAATGYGAGGTGAGTATGCTAAACACGCCTGTTGGTTTTGGAGATGCATATACATACGAACACACGTCCAGAGGATTGTGTGGCTGCTCTGCATGCACAGGGACGTGTGTTTTAGATCTATTTATTACAATGAGGCACTTTTAACTTCTCAGGGCTGGCGTTCCAGGCCCCGAAGCATTCCCCCAGGAGAAAACACCTGATTCAATCCCTTCCAGCTACCYGGCGACACGGGCACGCTCCGGAGGAGCAGGCACAGAGGGGATTTGAGGCGAACCGATCCCAGGTGAGTCCTCCAGCCGTGGCAGGAGAAGGGGAGGATCCTCCYTCCCTCCCTCCCTCCCCTGCAGCCCTTTTGCGGGCACCCAGCAGCGCCTGCCTTCCCACGCAGGCTCCACGGAGGGGAAAGGCGGGGGAGCACCTGGTTTGTGAACGTGGCTGTGGCTTTGGGGCGAGATAAGAGAGGAGCAGCTCAAAGCTGTCCCGAACCRCACTGCTCTGCACACACCCTGCCGAGCTCCCGTGGAAGCGGCTGCCCCGCCACAAGCCYGGCCCTGCCCCGTTGCTGGGCTGGCTGGAAAAGCCAAAAAAAAAGTGCTCCCAACCTGATTTCACAGCCCAAGCAGGACGCCGGGACCCATCCCAAAGCCGTGCTACAGCCACAAGCTGCTGCCAGGCACTGGGAGCTGAGGTTTGGAGACCAGCACTGCACGGAGCAGCCTGACCGCAGCCCCGTGGCGGTGAAAAACCGGCAGCATCGCAGCTTGAGGCAGCACCATGGGGCAGAAATCCTGCCTGCACCTGGGCTGGAAAGAAAAAAATGCTGCYTTCTGAATGCCTCCCCTCAAACTAGGCAGCCCTGCAGTGAGGAAAAGCTGCCTCCAAATCCCCCTCAGCCCCCCAAAACAGCCGGGTTCCTGCTCGCTGCCTGCCCAGGTGACGATCTCCAGCGCCTCAGACCACGCTCCTTCATTACTTTTCATAGCTCCATAAATAATATTCCATAAAATGCAAATAGAAATCAAGCCCGAGCGCTCAGGGCGCATTTCCCTTTTCCTCTGTAAGGCACTCAAAGAGGGTTTTTTTTTTTTTTTAAGAGGCTGTATTTTATTGGGCTGAACTCGCACCGTTTGGCAGCGGGTCCCTGCTGCTAATTTAGACAGGAGCGTGTAAGAGCGTTAATTACGGGCTGTGGCGAGGCAGTGGGGTCTGGAGACACTCGTGGATCCGAATCCTTGGCCAGATCACTCTGCAGCTCTGGGATCTGCGAATTCGGATCCTTCAAAAAGCGAATCCCTCAGCGCGAACCCCTCAAACAGAACCCACACCCAGCAGAGAGCCATGAGGCGTCCGAGCGGCAGTGACCGGCTCGCTTTCACTCCCGCCGCCCTTGGGCTCTGAGTCTGGCCCAGAATAAAGCTTCGGCTTTTCCCTGACCAGTCTGAGGGTACAAATTAAACCTCAAAACACTCAAAAAACAGAAGCGCGGGGGCCGCGGCCCGCCTGAGGGGCCGGCTGAGGGGGGCGGCCAGCAGGGGGCGCCCGCGGGAGGCGGGAGGGAGGCGGGAAAGAGGCGGGAAGGAGGCGGGAAGGAGGCGGCCGCCAGAGGGGGCCGGGGCCTCGCCATCGCCTCAGGGCCGGCGCCTCAGGGCTGCCCCTCTGTGCCGTGTCCTTCGCCTCAGGGTTGCCCCTCCATCTTGGCCTCCTTCACCTCAAGGCAGCCCTTCTGTCCCGTGTCCTTCACCTCAGGGCTGCCCCTCCATCTTGGCCTCCTTCACCTCAGGGCTTCCCCTCAATCTTGGTCTCCTTCACCTCAGGGCTGCTCCTCCATCTTGGTCTCCTTCACCTCAAGGCAGCCCCTCTGTCCCGTGTCCTTCACCTCAGGGTTTCCCCTCCATCTTGGCCCCTGCTGCCTCTCCGTTCCATCTCCTTCACCTCACAGCTGTCCCTCCACCTCAGCGCTGTCACCTCACAACCGCCCCTTCCATCTTGGTCCTTGCTTCAAGGTTTCCTCTNTCTTGGTCTCCTTCACCTCAAGGCAGCCCCTCTATCCTGTGTCTTTCACCTCAGGGTTTCCCCTCCATCTTGGCCTCCTTTACTTCAAGGTAGCCCTTCTGTCCCGTGTCCTTCACCTAAGGAAGGACAGTTTCCCCTCCATCTTGGCCCCTCCATTCCATCTCCTTCACCTCACAGCTGTCCCTCCACCTCAGCGCTGTCACCTCACAACCGCCCCTTCCATCTTGGTCCTTGCTTCAAGGTTTCCTCTCTGTCCCATCTCCTTCACTTCAGGGACTGCTCCTCCATCCTGGCTGCCACACAGCCCCAGGCCCTGCCCTGCATCCGAGGAAATCTCCACTGAAACAACCCCAGCGAGATCCAAATAAAACACGGTCATTAACGCCCTCCATAACCACCTAACTCGGCAGCAAGGACCCTCTGTCACAGCCAGGATCAAACAGCAACCCAGAGCAAGCCAGGGAACAAGGAGTGGGTGAAGCTGCACCCTCRGACCCTGCGTTCCCTTTGGAATCACAGATGAAAAAGGGCTTAAAAAAACCCCTGTCTTGCTGTCCCCTTCCCCAGCACATCTCACACACATCTGCTCCATAGTGCTGCCTCCCAGGATTTACTACGGTTTTCCCTCACTTACTCACCGTCCAGCCCCCATTTGCTTTTTTGGACCCTGGCAATCCGAGCTTGAGTACTTCAGTTGTCCAGTTGCCAATCAAAATATTTGAAGGAAATGTTTATTTTCTTCTCGAAATCACACCAGCTGCTGCACTAACTGAATAAGCCCATTTAGCTGTAAGAATTTAACCATTGTAAGAGTGAATTGAGTCCCCCAACTACTCCAAAATCTGACCCAATCTATCAGCGGAAATGTCAATGTTTTGGATGGGAGTTTGGGGAAGTGTGGAATGTGTATTAAATAAAAGCCATGTAAAGGTCAAAGCCCTGATTAGTAATGCCACTGTCTCCTCCTTAGGGCTGAGCTGCCTCGGGGATCGCGGAGGACGAGACACACCCCATGATTTAATTGTGCAGCTGCAATTTGCACCTTTTGAGGACCCCCAAGTCCCCCCTCCCACACTTGGGCCCGGATAGAAACAYGCTTTAAAAGCTGCTCAGCCCCTTTCCAGATAAAACAACAGCACTGCAGTGACACAGCAGCTCTCTCTCTGCCTCGGAGACAATACAGGCTTTTCCTCGGCTGGGTGGCCAGGAGATAAATGCAAAGAGATGCCCCTGATGGGAGGCAAACCTCGGCTGGGTCACGGTGGCAAGGGCTGGTTCGTGAGGCTGCCAACCACTGAGGTTTCTCTGGGTGTGTTCAGCCACCTCCCTTCAGACCACGTTGGGTTTGGGAGCTGCCTTGGATGGAGTGGAACTGGTCCCTGCCACCCTGCTGGGGTCAGGGCTGGTGGATCTGCTCTGAGGTCCCTGGAAACCTTCGAGGAGATGAGGCAATGGACCCTGCAGATGGTTTTAGGGATTGATGTGCMTCCATCCCAGAGGAGCAGTGGGTGCTGCCTCTTCCTCCTAACCCAGGAACCCCTCTATTCTGCCTGGAGGGAAGAAAGGGCAGCAAAAGCAATGTCAGGACCTCTTCAGTGCTGCAATGGTACCCAGCAAACCAGCTCACCCCTCTGGCAGAGCGCAGCACTGGGGTCTGATGCACAGCAGGACCATCGTTATCAGATCATCTGGGGCCTGGCGGTGACGTGTGGCACCTGAGCAGCTCCTCAGCACCCCAGACGCCACCTGGTCCCCACCTCAGAGATGTGGGGAGCACGCGGTGGCCGATGAACCCAGCCAGCAACAAACCCCAGCTTGTGTGGACGTTGCACAACAAACACAGTGTGTGAGACACGCAGAGGGCAAAGGGAATTTAATGGGAACTTGATAGTGTGGCGCTCTCCAAGAGTGTAGAATATAAAATATCTTCAGCCTGGCCATACATCACTGTTCTAATTCTACACATATGTGTGCCTTGCAAAATTGTCATGAAAAATCTACCCCAGGGGGAAAAAGCCCTCCTTTCCTGTCTTACTCCACAATGATTGACGACAATGTAAACACTAACGATACTTTATGCTTCTGTATATAACACACCAGCACGTGTGTGAGGAGCGGGGACATTCCCAGTCTGGATATACCTTTGGCTGCCTTTTCTCCCTCATTCCTGCCACGCCTGGATCTCCCAGCCACCTTGGAGCATTTTCCTCATGTCTGTCCCTCTCTGCTTCCTTCCCCTGATCACAATAACTCCACGTGCAGAGGCAGGTGGCCACGGGAAGGAGAGAATCGCCATGGGAAGGTGCCACGAGATGCATCTGATCTGTGAAGGCCCAGCTCATCTCTAGAGAAGGCGCCGCTCTCCTCCCCACCCAYGCATGCAGGCAACGCTCTCACGCCTCTGTCACGTATGTTAACAAGTTCATTTGTTTCCAAGCCAGAGCCRACTAAAAAAGAAAACGGCCCCTTCCTCCCAGCCCACGTAAAATAGAGCAAAATGTATTTTGGGGGAGGAGGGGAGGTGTTGAAAATAAAAAAAAAAAGAAAAGGAGGGTGTGAACAGCATCCGTTGTTACACGCCCATGGAGCCGTGCTCTGTATCTGATAGAACCAGCTCACAAACTGGGTGCACGGACTTCCTCTGCAGAGTATCAWAAAAAAAAAAAAAGATGCAAACCCCAAACCAAAACACAACACACGGGTCCTTATCACAGCATCGCCAGGCACCACCTCAGCACTGCCAAGCACGTTTGCCGCTCAGTTCTGAGATTCTCCCCGAACGCCGTGTGCTGCCGTGCACACTCACACGCGGCCCCGGACCCACAAACSCGGCTCCTGGGTCCTCTCCCACCCCAAACACGCCTGGCAGCAGCAGAGCAGGGAAATCCCCAGGTGTTCCCAGCTCAGTGAATCGCGCACCGCATCTCAACYCCCTCTGCAAACCCTTCCAGCTCCATTGGGATGCTCCAATCCTCTGGRCCCATCCTTCTGGGGAGGACCTTGCTCCTAACTCCAGAACCAGTTCAGCCTCGTGTCCTGTGCCTGCAGTGTCTTCCAGAGCTTACATGAGCTCCTCTGCCTGGCCGTGTTTACCCCCTGGATGTATTTACACAGAGAATCAGCTCCGCTCCCCGCCTGCCCTTCTCTAGACTAAACAAGCCCGGCTCTCCCAGCTTCCGGCACAGCCTCGCTCATCGCGGAGCCCTCTGCCCGCATCCCCCTGCCCGCCGCATCCCGCCGAGCTAATGAATAACGGTGCTAATTGGAGCGGGTGGGTGGGCTGAGCGGGCATCGCGGGCGCTCCCCTCCGCCCTGCCCGCGCTTTGCTCTTTACCTGCATTCAAAGGGTATTAAAACAAATTAACAAGCCCTGACTACATAAAAGGAAGCTGCTGGATTTACAAYCCAGCCTGCAGCTAGACCACCTTGCCTGCCGAGCAGGTTTGGGCCAGGCCACGTCTGCCACGGGAATCCCAGAGCGCAGGGCTGATGGCAGCGGGGGGATCGGGCGGCCAGGAGCCCCGGCAAGGCAGCGGCACCCGGGCCGGGGGATCCCACCCTGCTCTGAGCCTGGAAAATCCCGTGGTAAAGGCAGGATGGCTCCCCTGAGGCAAATTCCTTGCTGTTCTGGAGGGATGCAGCACCCTGAGCACCAATGCAGCAGTGCTGGGTGCCTGTCCTGGGGTAAGCTCCTGCCCAGCTCTGCTCTGTGCTTCCTCTGTGACTCCTCCATGCCAAATTCACTGGAGGGGGCATCACAAATGCAAAGGAGAGGAGCAGAAAAGTAGTTTAAAGATAGACACAGAAGCCTGAAAGCAGGCAGGAAACCCATCTCGAGCGTGTTCCTTCCTTTGAGGCTGAAGCTGAATCCCACAATATGTTTTCTTCCCACTAATGCTTGCCTAGCTTCCTTTGGAAACAATTTAGCCTCTGCCCGTGGTAGAATGTTTTTATCCATTAAGAAACGGATATTTTAAAGAAACCATAAGTCAATCTGGACAGGGATTAGGAAGCAGCAATTCAGTGTATTTGCTGGGCCCATAATTCAGGACTTAACCTCAGAGCAGCCACGTTGCATTTCGGAAACAATAGGGGCACTTGCTGCCTATGCCAAGAGGCTTCTTAAAAGTAATGTAATACTTTAAAAATGTATATTTAAAAAGAAAAAGAGAGAGAAAGRCTTTACTTTAAGGACATTTGATGAAGCACTCTGCTGATGATAAAAATGTTGTGCTGGCCTGAAGTAATGGATTGAGCAAATTCCAGATCAGGAGATCTGAAGCTCTTCACCAGTGAACACAGAGTCTCCCAAAAACCATTCAGCAGGCACTAGGGCTAGGAGAGGCTTGCAAAAGGATCCAACATTTACTGTCCTCCCTGTGAAATCAAGGGAGTTTGGCTTTTCTGGAGCAAAAACAAGAGTGTACAGGGTAATGTGAAGTGCATCAACCAAAACAGCTCACTCTGGTACCGAGGAGATCCAACCTAAAATCCCTTTGCAATTCTCCTGGTGAGCACAAGGCCCCTCCACGCTGCTGGACAAGGCACACAATTGCTTTTGAGTGGTTGAAGATGTTTCCACCACAGAACTGGAGCGTGGGCGGTCCTGCTCTGCTGTGCTGGGAACAAAATGGTTCAGCCTGAGCCACCACCAAAACACAGAGGGAGGACACAGAGAACCAGGGGCTGCTCCTGGGGAGGACGTGTGTCTGCCACCAGCCCACCTCCCCTGAGCCAGGGGGCCCGGGAAGCAGCTGAAGGCAGACAGCACAAGTCCCTTTAACATCTTGCTTCACTTCTGGGAGCCACTCGATTTTTTTTAAGCTAAAAGGCAAAACTCARCTGAGGCAGGCACGCAAGGCTCTGGCTTCGCATGCCCCGTAATAAGGAAGCATTTCAAGCCATCCTAATGACAGCTTGGTGTCTCGCTGCRGGGATGGCAGAGCTGCGATTGCAAACACTCAGATTTTCCAGACCTCTCTGGAGAAGCATTGGGCCAAATCCTCAGCAGAGGCTCTGCGTGGTTGAAGGCAGGGAAGCAGAGCTGGATGGGGATGGGGGCCTGCCTGTCTGACCTGCCCAGCACTGGGCCAGATTCTCATCACAGCTACAGGGGCTGAACCCGGAGTTTCCCTCTTTACCTCCACAGCAGCACAAGTGGGAATGAGATCTGGGCTGTGCATCACTGTCAGTGCCCATCCCATTTGGGGACAGGCATTTGGGGAAGGGATCAAGTCTCTGCCCATCTGAGTGGGGCAAGGCCAGAGCCACTGGAATACCCTGACACTGGGGAGAGCAGGATCTGACCCACTGTGCTCTCTCCTCCCCTATTTCCTGGCATGCCCTTCAGAAACCAGTGGCTTTCTCTTACCAGGAGGGTTTTGGTTTGAGACCATTTAACCTCAGGATGATCATTTTACATGGGGGCTATTTATAACCTCCAGGGGCTGCTTTACTGAAAGCCTCTGTGAGTGGCTGAGGGCCAGAGCCTTCTCCCACTCCCAGCAGCGTCCTTGCCCTGATCTCCACCTCGGCCACGGCTTCCCCACCTCAGGAGGAGAGACTGGACTGGGCCAGAGCAAACACATCCCCCAGGAATCCCAATTCTCCCAAAGATAAGCACTGTCTGCTGCCTGCCTGCAAACCCAAATTCCATGTGCTGTGCTGAGGGATTTGGGGTGCTGGGATCCCCCTGCAGTGGGGGCATCCTGAGCATCCCAGCTCCCAGCCTGCTTTTGCCAGGAGCAGATTAACTTYGTGCAAACTGCTTGGTCAGCAGAACAGGGGAGAGGGGGCCGAGCACCCCCAGCACTGAGGGAAGGAAAAAACCCTCCCTGTCCCCCTCTTAATCCCTGCACAGGGATGCTAAGAACATTAACCCTGGGCAGCACCCCATAAAAGATAGCGGGGGCCGGATGAAGGCCAGCCTGCCCCACAGCCCCTCCCTGCTGGTATCTCCTTCTGCTTCCCACTAATCGGCCTCTCCTGTGTGTTACCCAAGAACGTGCCAAGTCGTGAGAATTACAGGCCTGTTAACTCCCGTGTTGTTCTTGGCACGGGCCGGGCTCCACTTGCTCGGCTAAAAATGATGATCTTTGTGAATAAGCCGTGTGTGTGTGTGTTTGCGAGAGAAAGAGGGGTTTTAAAAAATGATGATTGTGATTGGCCCTAGGCAGAGCTGTGTCAAAAGGACAGGGCTGGGATGGAAATGACTGAGCTGGTCCTGCTCCGAGTTACGCTGGGAGGAACCCGCAGTCATTTTAAGACGGTTCCTCCGGCTCGGCAGCGAGGGAGCCAAGAGCAGAGCGTGCACAAACCGCCTTCTGCAGCATTCCTGGGACTTCGGATTCACTCCGCAGGAATGATTTCAGAGGCTAATTTTGTGTGTCTCCACTCCTGCTGTCACTTGACATTTGGGAGTTTGGCAGGGGTGGCAGCTTGTGGCCAACTCCATTTTTTTTCTCGCTGAATTTGTGTCATCACCTGATTCTTCGCTCCAAACGACGCTCTTTGGGTTTCTGGCACTGCAGGGGGCTGTGCTAATTTAAAATACAAATCTTTTTTTTTTCTTCCTTCAAGAATCTCTTTCTTTATGATGAGGCCAACGGGACAAGCCTAGAAAACTCTTTCTCTCTCTCTTGCTTTTTTAAAAAAAGCCCAAATGATAATCCTACACAAAATGCCCCTGTTCTTCTCATAAACCCTGCTAATATCAATGATAATTCCAAGCGTGGAGATTTGCATTTCAATGAGAAATAAATTAAATTTTCTCTGTAATTTTGGGCTGGGAGGAGCGGCGCAGCTTTTACAGTCCGGGTAACATTTTCAAACATGTTTTTACACCCAAAACTCCCTCTTTGCCAATGACACCGAGGCTTTCAAACAACCATATCCCTTCTTAATACACAGCACAAGGGTTTGGGGGGGCTTTTTCTATGAAACTTTCCCAGAAGGGTCGCTTCTCATCAAAATTCCAAACACAGACATCTTAAACGCTATTCCTTGAAGCCCTGTTAGTATCTCTGCTAATTTCTGAAGGGAAAGAACCAGTAAGACTAAAAGTGCATGGAAAAGCAGCACAGAAAAGGACAGGACAATGATCTCTTAACTCATCCTTGGTGGCATCTGCCTGTGCAGGAAGACAGGAGCAGCACAGCAGCCGAGACATTTGAATGCCTTGCTTACTTTGGGACTGAAATTCCGGGATTTGCAGCCTGATCTCAGTCAGGTAACTCCCGTGGCAATCCCTGCCCCTGTCCTGGCAGCGAGCTGCGGATTCCTGGGGAACGCCCAGGGACTCGGGCGCTCTTTGCCGCTGGCAGATCTGGGAAGAGCAAAGGCTCTGTGTGTGTGTGTGTGTGTGTGTGTGTGCCCGTGCAGGTGTGCATCCGTGTGCGGAATTATGCTGGAGCTGGGCGAGGGATCACCGCACTTGGCAGCCGCACAATGATGGGGAACCGTTGGGATTAGCATGGAAAGCACGGAACACCCTCTCTGGCTGATGCATAAACCATGGGGCGGCTGCCTTCATGTCAGAGGAGCTGCTGGGTTCAAAGGGTGCTGCTCTCACCTCCCTCACGCTCCTCCTGCTCGTTTTGTTCCTCAAAACCCACATGTAATGGTGCAAAAAGTGACTTCGTGGGTGCAAAAAGTGACTTAACATGTGCAGAAAGGCTCCCGAGGTCAGCAAATCCACACAAACCCCTCCTTGCCCCTTAACCCGGCGAGAGCTGGGCTCCAGCTCTAAAATCCCATCCAGAGGGAAKCWGGTTSCCCCTCAGCCATGSCAGGARCACGGGGGTGACACCGGGACACGCMGRAGGTTACCTTGGATTGGAGTCTGAGCCTGGGAGCCGAAGTGGCTGGGGGTGCTGAGGGATCCGCGGGGGTTGGGCGTTGTCGGGGTGACTCTCATGGACTGCCGCAGCCGTTCCAGCTCTCCGTAGCGGTCGGTGAAGGGTTTGGCTTGGTCTTCCAGCTTTTGTCTGTGCCCTGGAACATGATAAAAGAGTCTGGTATCTGATCAGCTCCCCTTTGGCTGCAGCGCCCTTGGTTACACGGGGAGCCGGCTCCGTCTCTGCGGTTTGCTGTTACTCACACGGGATAATGGGCGCCAGCCCCGGCAGAGAGCAGCTCCCGGGGCGGATGGGCACGRAGTGACCCACAGGGGAGGCTCCAGATCACCCAGAGAGCCTCCAGCCAGTCAAGGAGCTGGATCAGGATGCCCCTTGCCTGAGTGACCAGCCCTCACYGACTCTGAAGGCGGAGGGGAGAGGTGCAAAGCAGAAGAAACCGTGTCCTGACAAAGCGGGGACTGGGGAGCCAGCAAACATTGGATTTAAAGAACRAACTCTCGTCTCACTCCAGCCCCCTCCCAGCTGTGCCCACCAGGCTCGGTCAGAGCCAGGTGGGGCTGCATGAGGTGCAGGAGGGATGGGATCAGCCCTCGCAGGTACCACACCTTGGCCACCTCGCTTTGCTGCTCTCTGCTCCTCTTTGCTCRCCACGAAACGGGCAGAATAATCACCCACCTCCCCCGGGCAGGGCAGCAGCTAATGAGCGTTCATCGAGCACTCCCAGCTCCTTAGGTAGCAGCTGCTGGCGCAGGGCAATCATTATTAAATTTATGCTAATTGTCCCGAGGCGAGAGGCGCGTGAAACGCACTTGATACATAACTTTCACATTTTACTGTATTAATCATCGCCAAACGGCTTCGCTCTCTCTCTCTCTCTCTCTGGGCCGGATTCCAGTCTCAGTTACACCCGCACGAAGCTGGAGGGGCTCCAGAGGAACCTCAGCTTTACATCAGTGCGGGGTTCAGAGCTCGGCTCCTCCTCGTTCTGTTCCCCTTGCCGCAGACTCCGGAGCCACCCCCCGGCTCTCTGCACCTGCCGCGGAGGTGCCCAGGTGGCACCGCCTCACCCCGGCACAGCCCCGGCGCTCAGGGGCACCGGAGGTGTGCGGGCACGCCGGCACAGACGCTGGGGAGAAACCCTTCTGCAGCACTTCAGAGAGCCGGGCCTTATCAGATCCTACAGCCCGACATCCACCCAAGCCAAGCTCAGCTCTAGGGTGGCTTTTCAAGAAGGAAAGGAAAGCGAAGCAGCGCGTTTCAAAGGCGATAAACGCGGGCAACCTCAGCGCCCTTCCCCCTCRCATCTGCACGGCTCTGTGAGCGCCCTGGCAGTTTGTAGCAAAGTCACAGAAAGTCCCCACACTACCCCGTCTTTAAATCCCACCTCTGGTATCTCCTGATCTCTCACCAGCTCGGCTCCGGCTGCGTGTGAGGACGCTGGGATGGCAGGAAAGCACCTCGGCTCCAAGGGGAACTCACACTGCCGGCTGAGCTCTGTCCCACCAGCAAACCCCTCCCAGCCACACATCCTGAGGGGCTTGGACCCTTCTTCTGCTCTCTCCACATCCAGGTGAGCCCCACCATCCCCTCCATTAATGCCCAGACTTGCAGGGATGTGAGAGTCCAAAGCGAGGGCAAACGTGCTGGCACCAGAGAGGAAAACCTGGGCAGGAGGAACCCAGCAGGAAAGCAAAAACCCRGAGGTATTTTGAAAATGTATTTTCCCTGCTGTGTGAAGTAAACCAAGGAAACCTCAAAGCAAGAGCACAAACSATCTCATCTCTGTGTGTCCCCAGACCTCAGGCACCTCTGCATCACCCAGGGCCTTTGGAGCTGTGAGCAGCATCTGTCACATGGTGCTTTCTGCAGGGGAAAAGTGTGTGCAGGGAGCTGCCTTGTTCTAGCCCACATTTTACTATTTCACTGCACATTTAAGCGCAGAAGAAGAAAAACAGGGTTATATTTCACCTTTACCCAGTTTTTGGGGGCAGAGCTTCTCAGGAAAGCCAAAAGGACTTCAAAGACCAAGCTCCCCAGAAAYCTAATGAAAATTAAATTCCCTTCCTCTGTCTCAGCACAAACCCTMTCCTGTGGTGATATCTGGCATGTGAAGGGGGAAATCCTGAAAAAAAATCTATCAAGTGATCTCTCTGCTGATAATGTTTTGAAAGATTATTCAGCCGTGCAGCCCCACCGAGGGCTCCGTGTGGCTGTGTCATGCTGCACTGTGGTTGCTCCAGCACAGCCCCCTGGGCTTTGCCAGCCTGCAGGAAACACCCTCTGAGAAGGGGCTGGTTTGTGGGGAGACCCCGCAATCACCAGCAAAAAAACCCCAAAACCCCAAAACCACCCTGCTGAAAAATTGATGCAAATGTAAGTGAGGGCAAACRCAGGGTGGTGGTGGGGTCAGGGCTCTTCCCAGCTCTCCCAGRCTCTTTCCAGTCTGCCCCACGTGTGGCAGCCCCAAACCCTGTGAGACAAGGCAGAGAATGAGTTAAAAAGCCACCAGCTTGGCCTGCCAGCCCTCTTTAGCTCAGGCTGTCTCCCCAGGACTTCCTGCCGCTTGTCACTTAGGGCTGGGGACGTCAGACCTTGTCACGCAAGAGAGAATCGCTGTTAATGGGTTTCTTTCATCAGAACAACCTGAGCTTTTTAATTTCTGCAGCGGTTGGCTTCATTAAAAGCCCTTCCCCATCTGCCCACAGCTGTCACGGAGAGGAAACCAGTGAACAATAGCTCATACCTTAGAGAACAGGAAGGTGGTTTCTACCTTCACCCAAGCCCTGACTCAAAGCCTCCCGAAGCCAGTGGGCGGATTTTCACCCAACTTCAAACAGCCTCAGCCCTCATCCCAAAAAATCTGTCTGAGAAGCCTCAGTCAGCCCCAACCTGTGAATTTCGGGGCACAAAAGGCGCTGTTGGGGTTGGGGATTCTGCTCTGCATTTCCAGCTGGGCTCMCAGGTCAGTATTTATGGGAACAGCACGATCAGAGGGTGGCAGCTCCTGACCTCGGGCCCTCCCTGTCAGGGTTTGAACGCCAGGATCAGGTTTCAGACTCGATTGAACATGACACGATGTAAACATTGACAGATCACCTACGATCCCCATGTAACAACAAGATCCGTATCAGCACATCAAACAAACGATCCCATTGAACACTTCCCCAGCTGGAAGGGCCGACGTGAATTCCACACTTTAGGCCCAGTAATAAGAAGCACACTGGAAGTTTTGGGTGTTTCCTTGGAATGCAGACAGCGAAGCAGTGTGTGCCACACGAGCCCTCAGAGCTAGGATTTAAGGACATGCTTTCTGCATTAAAATGTTTCAAAGACCAAGCAGAGCCTGCTYTTCCTTCTAGGAGTGTGCAACCTGATGTGCCTTCCCAGGCTGGGAGGGGAAGTTCCAAAAAGCAGCTGATTTCCTCAGATCACTGAGATGCAGAATACAAAGCTGATCAAAGGTAGAAAGGGGCTCCAGGAACTTCGTGGCTCCAAAATCTCAGAGCTGAGAGATTTGATTTAAAAAAAAAAACAAAACCCTCTCTGGGGGAGTGGGGAGCCGCAGCTCCCTGATTTCTCTTTGGATGGCGTTAGATGAGAGCCAGGGAGCTGCCCAGCCTCCTCGCAGCCCTGCTGGGCTCGGGGCTGGGTGTCACGCTCATCCCCAGCCCCTGCTGCCGGCAGAGCAGATGTTGGGAAGTGGCTTGGCCCTCCCCGGGAGCCTGGCTGCAAGCTGGAGAGGAGGAAACGCCGAGGGACGTTCATGAGCACACRCACACACACACTGCACATCCCTGCCTCAGCCCCAGACAGCAGCGTGAGCCACGCTCAGCCTTCTTCAAAGCATCCAAGCATCCCCCTGGCATTCCACCGTCCTCCCACCGAGGCTCTGCCCAGCTATTCCCAGCCTAACTGCAGGGCTGAGCCAAGCTCATCAGGAGCAGTCCCTGCCCAGAAAGCCGTGGCTCAGTCTCTACACGTCCGTGAGAAGGGACCACAAGAAAGCAATCAGCAGCGGATAAAACTCTGTCTCAATGTGCAAAACACCTTTCAAATGCCTCCCGTAGCCCTCGGAATAGGTACTTCAGAGAGAGACACGCCAGTCCTCTGCACAGGCTGGAATTTTTTCCCAGTCTCAGCCTCGGCTAGACTATCAAGTCCCAGCATGTGCTCCGGAGAGAAGCCACATGTGAAACTCCCGTGTTATGGGAACAGCAGGCCTGTCCCTTCAGCAGATGCCGGGCTGGTTTCATCCTCGCACACCTCCAACACAAGAACACGGCTCAGGTTCTCCCTGCAGTCCCACCTCCAGCTCCTGGGTGTAAATTCCCAGCCAGGAGGAACTCGGTGGAGCCCTGGCAGGGGAAGGGGAGGGCTGGGAGCCGCGAGGGTGACGCAGGATGACGGAGGTGCCCTGCGAGCCCCCGTGAGCACAAACCCCAGCGCAGGAGTTCACAGGAGGGAGCAGCGGGCGAACGTTGGGAGGCACCGTCCCCTTGTGCCGCCGAACAAAGGCRGGCACAGATAACTCATTATTCACATGTTTGAAGTTGGCCTGCTTACGCCATTTGGAAGGRGAATCAGTCACGGCCGGGCTTCGCTTTGGTTTCCTCTGGCCTTCGTGAGACACTGCTGCTACTGTGTTTCTGCAGCTCGGGGAGAAAGGGGAGTGTGGCGCAATGAGCCCCGGCCCGCATGTCCTGGCACAGCCTTCACACCAGCAACCAAAGGAAAATAATATTTAAAGGGGTGGGGGAGAGAATTAGGAAGGGAAGGAAAAAAAAAAAAAAAAAAAAAAAAAAAAGGCTGCTAATTTATAAAGCTTTTTTAGCTGGTGGTGGTCTGAGATGAATTGGCTGCCTCTAAAAGGATGAAAATAAATATCCCTCTTTTTGAAGGAAATAGGCTGGCTCCGGGCCAGCTGGCAGGAAGCACAGAGATATGTTGCATTTACAGTAGGATTTTTAGTGTCTGAAGCTGCAGCAGTGGGAGAGATGTTCGTTCTGGGCAGSCTGGGATTGATTAGGAGGCTTTGGGAGCCCCTGATCTCCTCTCACTCCTGGGTTAGCGCTGGGACCTCTCTCCCTGTGCCCACCCTGYCTCTGATAAACCCTGTCAGGGCCTTGGATTGTGCTGGGAGACCCCAAAACGGAGCCCTCTGGAAGGAAAACAAAGCAGAGCATTAATTTAAACAGAAATCCAGAGCAGTGCTTCCTAAAGCTCTGGGGACACGAGAGCTGTGGCCCATGCCCAAATCAAAGGGAACATCACGCCCAAATTTCCACACAACTGCTGCCCAAATGCCCGAAGGACACAGAATCCCCATTCCCAGGGTTTYGAGAGTCTTTCTGGATTTGCAAAAAAATATTTGAAGCCCTGAAGAACGCAGGGAAAGCTGTGAGGGTATTCTCAGCAGTGGATAAAATTCATCAGGTTTAAGCAYTCAGCCCACTCGTGCCTTGCTGAAAACCCCCAGCAGCGCTTTCCTGCCTTTTTCCATCCGTAAGAACCCTGAAAATCTGCCCCTGAGACTGCAGGGTGGGGGTTCAAAGTTGTGATTTACAGATGTGAAAGCTGCAGGCCGGGTGTCACAGGCAGCAGGTGGGTGCACATCTGCGGGAAATGGGGCAGCTTTCAGAACAGGCTGCAAAAACCACCAGCCCTGAGAGGCTCTCTGCAGTCACTCCCCGTTCCAGGAAGGCAGAACTCACTCACAGAACCGTGATCTGCTTCTCGTGGAATCAGGCAAGCCCTCCCTGATCCCAAGACTGCTGAGCTGGGTGCTGGGAAGAAGCAGGCAGATCCCAAGGACACACAGCCGGTATTGCCTCAGCCCCTGGCTGAGATTGGACTTTCAGATCCCATGGATCCATGGAGAGATGCCAGTCCCAGTGAGCTCCTGCTGCTATCTAACAACCTGCAACTGGGACCAGTCGAGCTGGTTCCTTCCCCTTCACAACCTGCTCCATTAGGGCAAGCACATCACATTCCTTGGGGTGACACTGCCTGAGGACGCTGTGCCCGGGGTGGGGAGGAGCTGCTGGGGTCATCCCTGGGCAAGGCATGGATGTGCTGCGGTTCAGCTGATGGAGCTGAGATGTCCCTGGCGCTGTGGGGAGGGAGCAGACCTGAACTTTCCCAAGGTTTGAGGCTGCTGAGGTTTGCTTTTCCCCTTTGACAGAGCTGGAGCTGAGCCCTGGCATTTGAATGCTGATCCCCTCCATCCCAGCGCTGAGCTCCACGCTCCAGAKCCTGCCTGCTGTTATCCTGCTGGGTAATTACAGCTCCTGCAGAGCTCTGCACTGGAAAAGGGAGCCCCAGAGTGATGGCACCTGCACAGCACCTTCATCCTCATCCTCATCCTCCCTGCAATGCTGCTCCCCAAAGCCAGAGGACCACGGGGGAAGGGGCTCCCCTGCTCCCACATCTGATTTGGGACACGGAACTGCCCAGCACAGAGGCTCCCATTCCCATCCCTGCAGGCTGGGAAGGCACCAGGGGCGCTCCCTGCTCGCTGCGTTCCTCCTCTTCCTCCCSTCTGTGCCCTGCTCCCGCTACAGCGCGCAGAGACACCGGGAAGAGCGAGGGAAAATAATGCAAACTCATGTCTGAGCCCCTTCCGCTGCAGGAGCTGATTGATCTGAGCCCGCCTGCAGGACAGGTGACTGCTCCGGCAGCGGAAGAGAAGGGTCTCAGGAGCTGAATTTCATTTCACTCTGAGTCAAATCCTCTTCCTCCCTCCGCCACATCATTAAAGTGATTGGTTGCACTGATAAGGGAGAAACAAGACGTGTCCTGCCTGACGTCTGATGTGATCTTGTGGTTTTGGTTGATAGTTCTGGTCCTCTAGCTGTTGTCTTCCCTGAAACGAAACTTGCCTTTTAGCACTGGCTAGTTTTTTTTTCCCCTGCCTCTCTCCTTTTTCAACCTGTGACCCTTCTCTCTGTCCTCCCGAGCTCCTGAACCCCGCCCGAGGGAGCTGGGCTGCGTTAACAACCCTGCAAATCCTCCCTGCACATCCCCAGGAATCCCAGACAGGGAAACTGAGGCACGGGGCGGAATCTGCTCCTCTGGGAAGGAGCAAAGCTCACTCACGGCCTTGCTGGGATGGGCACAAACATTCCTTTTTTGCTGCCACCTGCATCCCAGCCCAGCCCATTCATCCTCCTGCACGGCTCCCTTCGGATCGTGCTGCTGGATCCAGCAGGAATTTCTTTTGTTGGGGGTTTGAATTGGGTTGGAATTTCTTTCGCTGCGCCTTCGAACAGCCCCTGCCACAACCCGACACAGAGCATCACCAACATCCTCCTGGAAAAAAACCTTCAGCGCCACCGAATCCCCCAAACATCCCGAAATGCCCACCAGAAAACGCTTTTGATCRGTTCAGTCTCTCCCAAATCCAGGATCAATGCCCGTTTCTCCCTTCTGAGCTATTCCCAAAGCCACCCCAGGGCCAGGTTTGCCTCTTCCACCCCAGCACAAACCGTGCCCTGGGGTTTTCCCGGAGCTTTCAAAAGCAGGAGGTGTTGCAACCAATCCCAACAAAGATCCCTTTGTAGGACGCGAGCAAAAATCATTTCCCTGYTCTGCCTCCCAATATCGCTGCACTTACAAAATATCGGCGAAATCGTTCTGAAGTTGTTACACAGCAGGCAAAAAGAGAGGTGGAATTCACCGCGTGTGGAGAACGAAGTAATGAGAGGGGTGCATTTACTGGAGCCCAGACCATCCCAGCTGCTCTGCTTTTCCCTCTGGGGCCGGATTTCAGCCTCGAGCTGCAGCACCAAAGGCGATGCACACCCAGCGCCTGGAGCTCTGWCAGGCGATTTCATCGCTGCTCTGCTCTCCCCAGGGAATTCTGCGCACCCTGGGGTCCCCCTGAGGTCCCCACTGGTGCCGGGGGCTGGCACAGCCCCACCTCAGAGCCCAGGGCCAGGCTGGGTTTGTTCCCGAGGGTTTTTTTTATCCATCCCCGGGAGCGGAGCCGCGATTGCCCCCGGCAGGATCGGCAGCGTTCCCTGGGGTGGGGAGGGCAGCAGGAGGAGGAGGAGGAGCAGGAGAATTCACGTTTTTGCCTTTCCTGCCCTGGTAGGAGCCCGGGGCATCCCAAAGGGGGCAAATGTCCCTGCTGGGACCGAACGTGTGAGAGATGGGAAAATGGGCAGAGAAACCTCCGGGGCGGCAAGCGGCGACCTAAAGGCTCCTGCGGGAACTGGGGAGCCCTGAACCTCCCCTAAAGGCTCCTGCGGGAATTGGGGAGCCCTGAACCTCCCCTAAAGGCTCCTGGGGGAATTGGGGAGCCCTGAACTTCCCCTAAAGGCTCCTGCAGGGATTGGGGAGCTCCAAGCCTCTCCCAAAGGCTCCTGCAGGGATTGAGGCGCCCCAAGGCTCCCCCAAAGGCTCCTGAATGAACCCAAACCTTTCCCCTGCTGCAGGTAGGGCAGGATCAGCGCAGGGAGAAGCAGGGCCCCAGGAGCTGCTCAGGGTCCATCCCACAGAGGCTGCAGAGTGGCTGGCGCTGCCCCAGCGCCTCCGAGCAGCCGAGGATACCCAGGGGATACCCAAGGGATACCCAGGGATACCCAGGGATACCCAGGATATCCCGAGGGAAGCCCACAGCAGGGCCCTCAGCAGCAGCAGAGATTTCCAGGTTGGGCTCACTGAGTTTCCTCCAACACCCTCAGCCCTGCCAGAGCTCAGGCAATAGGGAAACCATAAAGGGCCACTCAGGATTTCCTCCTCTTCCTCACCAGGGATGAGCACGGGGCTGCACAAGTGGGAAATGGGCTTGTTTGAAGTACTGAGTGTTAAATTAGAACAGATCACAGCAGTTTGACATGGACAAATCGCTGTCCAGGAAGTGCTGAGGTCATTCAGTTATTGAAATTATCTCAGATTGATTCTGTTGCCTTTTTTTTTTTTTCCCTCCATTCCCAGACAATCTGGGAACTGTCTGTGTATTTATTTCTAGCTAAGGACAAGCAGGGGAATAAAACAAAAGGCCTCAATAATCCCCAAAACTATCACCCCACGGGAGCACTTCAGCACCGAGTCTGCTTTTCATTACAGAAAACATCTCCAGCTCGAGTTTTACGCAGCCCCACGAGGGAGCCTTGCTGGCCAAGATAAAGATCTGGAATTGGACAATACTGGCACAGCCCACCCCTGTCCTGGGTCTCCACTCGAGCTCCTGAGAGGCACAAGACTCTGCAGTGATTTATTCTCCCAGCACTTCCCAAATAAATGTGCAGARAGTGCAGGGTCTGTGCTCAAGGCCCCAAAAACTGCCTGGAGGAATATGGGAACAGGGAATCGTTCTGCCCCTGCTCCTCTTTGGCTCCCARCTCCACCTTCCTCATGCTCAGCTAWTTCAGGCTGTCCCCACTGCCCCACCCTCGCCTGCCACTCAGTAAATCCCAATTTCCCCGTGCCCCTGCACTGGGAGGATTCCATTTCACCATCTCCAGCCTCCTGGAGCTGCCATCCCACAGAGCATCATCCCAACCTTCCCACAGCTCCCAAAGCCTCCCAGCTCCTCTCAGAGCTGCTTCAAATCGCGACAAAACCGAGGGGAAACCTGGTTTGATCTCCTTGGAGGAGAAAACGCAGCGTGGATTTGCACAAATCCCCTCGGGGCRCGGCTCCAGGCCACAAAACATCCCCTGGCCAAAATCCCTCCCTGCAGGCTGGGCAGCAGCTGAGCTGGGGGGTTCCAGCCCTGCAGGGATCGTTCACTTCTCTCAGAGGTAACAGGAATGTTTCTGTTTCATATTTCCCCTCTTTTCTCCCCCCAAAACAAAGAGGGAAGCCCTAAGAGATGCTCTTTGCTACAAGCAGTGACCAGAGGTCAGAAATCTCACCAGGAACCATCGCTGCTTTTAAAGAATCCAAAACTCAGCATGGAAATAACCAGCTCTGCCATCTAAGGGCACTTTTGGTGGCATTTAAGCCACGAAGGCAGGAAAACAGGGTGCTGCAAACCAGGGACAAGACTGCAGCTCTTCTCCCCTCCCTCAGCAAAGCAGGGTTTCGGTTTTTGGCTGTTTCTGGGATTAAATCTCAGCCACAGGAGATGGGGATGGTGGTGGTGGGTCACTCATTTTCCCAGCACAATCCTGTGCTTCCTTTTTCCCTCTGCTAGCAATACAAGGAGGGGGAAAAAAAAATCTCTTCTAGTGGAAGGTGTGGGTTGGAACGAGGTGGTTTTAAAGGTCCTGAGATTCTGTGAAACACCTCACAGCACAGGCTCCCCCTGAACCCGAGGGAAAGGGATCCAGATGCACCTTCAGTCAATAAATGAGGGTGTGAGAGAGGCTCTGCAGGGTGGTTTTACAGCCACTCTGTGGTTCAGGGAGCCAGGGCAGGGCTGGGTGTGGGGTGGAGGGGCAGGGGTGGGATTGGGGTGTGGGATGGAAGGGCAGGGGTGGGATTGGGTGTGGGATGGAGGGGCAGGGATGGGATTGGGGTGTGGGCAGTTGGTCCGAGGTGTGGCTGGGGCTCTGCTCTTGTCCCTTCGGGGTGGAGAGAGGAGCCCCAGCGAGCTGAGTGTCAGCCCAGGCAGTGCTGAGAGAAACCTTCCTCCTGCCAGGCTCCCACGGGGCTGGGCAGCACAAACTGGGGAGAGACATCCCCTGCACACCCCGAACTCCCCATTTCTGCATCCCAAACTCCCCATTTCCGCATCCCAAACTCACTCCTGCACATCCTAAATTCCCCATTTTTGCATCCCAAACTCATTCCTGCACATCCCAAACTCCTCACTCCTGCACACCCCAAACTCCCCACTCCTGCACACCCCAAACTCCTCACTCCTGCCCACCCCAAATTCACTCCTGCCCACCCCAAATTCACTCCTGCCCACCCCAAACCCCTCATTTCCCAGCTCAGAGCGTGGGGCCGGGCTCGGAGCCCTCGTGGGAGGGGAACCCTCTCTCAGCTGAGGCTCTCAGCGCTCTGAAAGCCGAAGAGCAGCGGCGGTTCCTGGAAACGCCTCGGCACGGGGGAGGTGAGAACGCTTCCCACCCGCTGGCTACGTGACAGGGGACAGCCTGGGGACAGCCACAGCCTGCCGGGGGCCAGGAGCCGCTTTGGGGAGGGAAAAGAGACCGCGGAGGGAACCTGGGGCTGTGCAGGATGGGCTCAGACAGAAAAAAAAACCGCATTAAAAACACAGTGGGAGAGGGGATGTGAAATGCTCTGGCCACAAGYCCCCCCTCCTCCCTGTCCGAGCCACGATGGGGACACGTTTCTGTCACTCACTGTGGTCACACCGAGCAGGGACGCGACAGAAAGCACCAAATCTCTGATGCACACCCCAAAAATGAACCAAGAGCCAGCACGGRGCTGCCAGGGCTGGGCAGGGAACGGGGGGACTCAGGGACAAACCCTCCTGCTCTCCCCTTTCCTCCTCAGCAAGGACAGCAGCAGCGGGGTGGGAGCCACAAAGGAGGGGTTAAATCTAAAGTGGGTTTAGGAAGCGGGGAGGGAGGCTGAAGAGTGAATGGCAGAGAAAAAAAAAGTCCAAGAGGGGAAAAAAGGAATTTAAAAGGGGAATAAAAGATTTTGCACAAGAGTTCTGGGCAGAAAGGGGCTGGGGCTGGGAGGGAGAAAGGAAAAGGGAGAGCAGAGAAGGTGAGAGCCTTGGGAAGGGAAGGGAAGGGAAGGGGAAAGGAAGGAGGGGAAGGGGAAAGGAAGGAAGGGAGAAGGGGAAAGGGGAAGAGGAAGGGGAGAATGAGGGGGAGGCCCTGGGGATGCCCCTTTTCCTGCACACCCCAAACTCATTCCTGCACACCCCCTCAGCTCCCCACGTTCTGCCTGCTGGGGACCATTTCTGCAGCAGCTCAGGAGGGCTCTGCAGCCGGGCTCCTGCTGAACGCAGGGCTGCAGAAAGAGAGAGGGGGGGAAAAGAAGGAAATTCCACAGGAAGTTCAAATATTTTATTACTTCCTGTTTGTACAAAGTATGTCAACACTTGGCACCCGCTGCGCTATTTGTTTAGAGCTGAGGTGCCAACTTGACAGAATGTCCTTCTTTTCCTCCCCCCCTCCTCCTTCAGATCTAACCCAGGAGCTGGAGCACGAGGAAAAGGAGCTCGGAGGGAGCTGGGAGGAGCCAGGAATGGCTCAGGGAGGAGATGCTGGAGGAAAAGGCAGCGCTGGGGTCACTCCCGGTGCTGCCCCACGCTCCTGGGGCATCCCAAAGGAGCCTCCTCCTCCTGCTCCCGGCTCTGCCTTCACCCTCCCCTTCCCTGCATTTCCCAGCCATCCCCATCCCTGACTCCTCACCGGTTTGATCTGGGCCGAGTTCAAAGCCTCGCTCAAGGGCTGAGATGGAGCCGGGGCTGGAGGATGAATGGGATGCTCAGAGGTGGSGCCCGGCCGCAGCCCCGGCCCCCAAAGCCCGCAAGGACCGCGGCTGCGGGGATCCTGCTGCCCATGAGAAGACGCTGCCCAGGGCTTTCCCAGGGTGCCAAAGACAAATGGCCAATTCTTTCCACATCCAGGGTGGGTTTTTGTCCTCTCCAGCAGCCCCACGCCAGCCTCCAGCCCTGCCCGCTGCTGATCCTCCCAACACTCACCGTGGGCCATCTTTTAAAGCCAAAAAAAGGGGGAAATTCCATCTATTTTTATGCACGCACATGTTAACATATCTATATTTAAAAGTGCATATAATAGGTATATATAGAAAAAAGAGTATTTTAAAAAATATATATAAATTATATTTAAATATATATAAACAATATTTTAAAATATATATATATATAAATAGTATTTTAATATATATATATAAATAAAAATTGTAATTCCTGCTGGCAGCTCTCCCCTCCCGCAGCCAAACGAGGCAGAGCAGCCCCAGCCCCGGGGTTTGGCCCAAGCTGGGGATCCCCAGGGCTGTGCCAGCCCCGAGTGCCACCCCAAAGGCTGGCACTGCCAGGGCGCTGTGCCCGGGAGCCACCCAGTGGCAGGTGAGCCAGGAAAAGCTTTCCAGGATCATTTCACAGCTGCTGCTCCCACACCCAGGCTTTCTGCAGAGCGGGAAGGGGAAGTTGTTTCGTTATTTCATTATTTCRTGCGTTTTGTAATAAATGTAATGAAGTTGTTTTAATTTTTTTTAAATTGCTGTCTTCGTTCGAAAGTGTGGGAAAAAGGGATTTTCTTAAAAAAAATGTTTTTCTTCCACTGGAAATTTGTCAGCCATGATTTCAGGCCCCAGGGTCAGAGTGGGAGCCAAGRCATGACCAACAAACCTGTGAATCCCTGGAAAAAAAATCCAAAAAACAGCCACAATTTGGGCCTTTTGGCCCATTTGGTCTGGTTTTCTACCAGCAATTTCTGGGTTGGGGGAGAGATCAACCTTTGGGGGCCACACGAGGCACAGCACAAATCAACMCCACTCACATCTCCTCAAGGTGCCAACACTCCCAGCACCGTTTGAGCTCCAGAAATCACCACTAAAATAATGAAAACCCCCCAAAAAACCGCTGCCCTTGCACTGGGCTGTGTCCCGGGGAGGGCACCCCACACCTGAGGCAGCTCAGGCTGCTCCATCCTCAGCCTCTATCAGAGCATGGAAATGAGGGCTGGGGAGCTCGGGGGGTGAAATGCTGCAATTCAGGAGCAGCGGGTGTGATTCACCCGGGTTTGGCTCCGGGGGAGCTCCGGGAGCAGCAGCGATCTCACCCCGTATTATTATTTATGTCTGCCTGGCGCTGATAATGGTTGTTATTATTATTATTATTATTATTAGAAAGGCGATCTGATGCAGCCGATAAGGGGCTGAGCCAGCAGTCGGCGGGGCTGGTTTCTATTCCTGACACTCCTGGGATTGTGAAATTCCCTGCCCAGCCCCAGCACCCAGCGGGACCCGCAGGTGCCCCACGCCAGGGACCTGCCTGATGTTCCTGGCTTAAAAAAAATCCCCACAACAGCAGCCTTGGGTTTCCTGCATTCCAGCTCCGAAATCCAAGGCTCCAAAATAAAATCAAAGAGAGGTGGAGGGGGAAATCCACCGAGGGCCGATGCAAATGAAACCCCCCTGGCCGAGGGAASCTGGCCTGACATCAAGGGGCTCCGGTGGCCGGGGACAGCAGCGAAATGTTTTTTCCGAGGTGGTTTTTTTTTTTGCGAAGGATCAAACCCTCAATGCGGGCACTGCCAGCCTCACACGCAAAGGGAACAAACTCGGCTTTATAGTCCCGGGGTGGCGCTGGGAGAGCAGGAAAGCGAAAAGCCGGGGACGGAGCCCCCAGGGATGAGACCCCAGCGCACAGGGGAGGGTCCCGAGGGCAGAGAATCCTCCCGTGGGCAGAGGAAACCCCTGCGGGCAGAGCTCCCCTGCACGGATGGGAGCTCGGAGCGGCCCCACGGCCCAGGGCAGCTCCCTCAGAGCCCGTCCTGCCCCGGCAGAGCCTCCCCGGCACAGCGGAGAGGCTGCGGTGCCTCTCTGGTTTCCCCAGGCTCTGCCAGCCCAAAGCGAAAGCGCCGCGGAGCCCGGGGCGAGGMGCTCTGCGATGGCACCGCCTCAGCACCCCGGGAACGGCTCCGCTTTTAGGTTAATCCTCAGCAATCAGCCCCCCCGAAGCAGATTTCATCACAGATCTCTGGTTTTGTAACCCCCTCCCCAAAACTGTGCAGCGCCAGTTCGGGTCCTTGGTGCTTTGGCCCTGGAAGCCCAAAGGGTTTTCCCAACTTCGCGACCCGGAGCTATGGAATTATCGCTCCAGGATGGCTCCAGGGAGCGGGGCRAGGAGCTAAAAAACATCCCCGTGTGCCACGGGGAAGGAGGCAGGGAGGGAGGCAAGGACACAGGGACAATGCCAGCAGCCAGCGGTGCCACCCCGAGCTCCGTGCGCTGGCTCCTGCATCCCYCAGAGCTTCCCCACAAACATCAGCGCTGCCCAACCCCAAATCCAGCCCAAATCCAGCCCTTCACTCACTGCGCGGCTCCCGGGGCCCGTCCACGGTCACTTTGATGGCTCGGTGGTASGTGGCCACTTGGGTGGGGTTGGTGAACACGGTGATGGTCAGGGTGAAGCTTTTCCCTTGAGAGAGGGGAGAAAAAAAACACAAAAACCCACAGCAGAAGTGAGGATCCCGCACGGGCTCAGCTCGGACACAAATCCCCGCACACATCAGCGCGTTTCAAGTGATTAAAGCGATTAAAGCGAGCCGTGATTGCCCGGACACAAAGGGGAGACGCAGCCCCGCAGCCGCCTCGGAGCGGGAGCCGGCACCTCCCGCATGGAAAAGGCGCTGCTTCCCCTGCCCTGCCCTGCCCCGGACCGGCCCCTCCGCCCAGAGCAGCTCCCTGGGCTTTTTCCCTCTCGGTTTTCCCTTTTCCCGTGGGGATGCAGCGCTGGGATCCCCTCCCTGGGGGGATCGGGGGCCTGGAGCCCGTGGGATGGGGATGGGGCGGTGGGATCAGCCCTGGGGGGATCCCTGGGATGGGGATGGGGCGGTGGGATCAGCCCCGGGGGGATCCCTGGGATGGGGATGGGGCGGTGGGATCAGCCCTAGGTGGGATCAGCCCTGTCCATCGCAGGGAGCTGTGCTCGGCCCTCAGGCACCCACGGGAACCGGGAACTGCAAACGGGGAAGCGAATCCGGCTGCTTTGGCCGCCAGACGGGGTCACAGCCCTGCRGGGACCGTCCCCTCTCCGGGCCTGCCCAGAGCGGGGATCCGCTGCTGGGAAAGGGCTTGGGACCCCTCGGGGAGGGGTTCAGAGGTGCTTCTGCAGCACCGAGCTGTCACYTTTTATCCAAAAAAAGGGGAATAAAGCAGAGAAAAGCTCTCGGGAGCCAAATTTTGCAAGAAGAGCCCCCACTTTGCCGCAGCAGAACGAGTTCCCATCAGCCTGGAAATGCCTTTGTCATCACAGATAAAGGTGAAAATGCCTTTATCATCACAGAGGTGCCACCACCCCTGACCCCAAAACCTTCACCTCCCGCAGCCCCAGCCCGGCCCTGCTGGGGCTCGGGATCGCAGGGGAGGCTGTGGGAGAGCAGAAACCCCCGCGGGAAGGGCTCGGCTCCCCCTGGGGCTCCCCAAACTCTCGGCTGGAGGAAGGGGGCTGCACAAATCCCCCCGAGCGAGCCCCAGCAGCGACCCCCGAGGGGTCTCGGAGGGGTCAGGGCTGAGCCCCGCCGGGATTTGGGGTACAAASCCCTGCCTGATGGATTTCTGCTCCTCCATGCCGCAAATAAAAGCGGTGAGAAGCCCCCTCCTTCCCCTTTCCCCCCGGAGCACTCGGGGGTTTTCAGGCCCCGACCTGAGAATTTCCAAACCAGGATTTACCCAGTCAGGAGGGRAAAAAAAAAAAGGAATAAACCGAAAAAACCCTRAATTATCTCTCCCGGAGAACATCCCGGGATGATCCCAGGTGGGRGAATTCCTGCCTGGAGCAGGGAAGGGAGGGAATTGGGGCTCTAAAGCCGGCAGCGAACCCCGATCCCCGCCTCAC
>CADDXX010000630.1:314188-324191 GCA_902810485.1 Alauda arvensis
AAAAAAACCCCAAAGCAAAACCAAAAGCAACGCGAGCCCCCCGAGGGAGGCTGAGAGAAGCGGAGGGGGAAAAGGGCTCGGAAAGGGTTAAAAGCAGACGGGGAGGGGGTGAGGGGGGCTCAGGCCCCGCCGGGGGAGCCCGTGCCTTTATTTTGTTGGGTTCGGGATGAAAATAAAGCGCGGCGCTGCCTCCAGCGAGGCCCCGGAGCKGCGGGGAAGCGGCGGCAGCGGGGAAAGGCCCCGGAGCTCCCGGGGAGCGGCGGCCGGAGCTCCCGGGGCCGGTTTAGAACCCGGTTTGGAGCCCCTCTCACCGCTCCCGGGGCTCCGCTCGCCTCTCCCCGGCTCGGTTCCGGCTCCCCCCGGCCGGTACCGGTACCGGTGCCGGTGCCCGCGGGGATGCCCCGGGAGCCCCGGGCAGCTCAGCCCCGCACCGGGCCTTCAGCTCTTCCTTCGCTCGACTTTCCCCGCAGATTASATCTCCCTTGCCTGCCTCGCTCTCTCCCCCTCTCCCAGGAAGGTAATTAACCTCCATCTCATTAAACTTCAAAGTCGCCTGAGAGCTCCTAACTGTGCGGAATATCTAAGATGCCGTGACCGCGGGGCAATGCGGAGAACTTGATTAAAAATAATAAACCGGGCTATTTGATGAAAAATAATAACCCGCGCTCCCTCGGCGCTGATGTCGGGAGCGATTTCAAGCGAAARGGGGSSGRRGGGGGGRAAAGGGGAAAAGGGGAGAGGGTCCCAAAAGCTCGGGCGCCGTCGGGGCTCACCTTGAAGGCGACGGGCAGCGTCTTGTTGCACCTCCAGTGCGACGGCAGCACGGAGCACAAGAAGTTGGGGCTGTCGGTGCGCACCAGCTCTCCGGCGTGGTCGGCCAGCACATCCACGACGGAGCGCACCTCGGGCCGAGCCCGGGCTCCGGGAGCCGGGGCCGCCAGCGCCGCGCTGTTCTCGCCCATCTTACCGCAGGGGAAAGCCGTGGACGGGGGAGTGAAGCGCCTGCTGGTGCTGGGGTCTACGGGAATACGCATCACAACGGCGGGCGGCGGGGAGCCGGGCTCGGGGACGGGCGGGCACCCGGCGGGGCTCGGCGGGCGGCGGGGGAAGCGGCCGAGCCCCGCGCTGCCTCGCTCCGTGCCGGCGGAGCGCCGTTCCTCGGAGGGGCGGCGGCGGCCGAGCGGGTCCCGGCACGGCTCCGGGGCTGGCGGAGGAGCGGGAGCGCTGAGATGAGCGCCGAGTGCCGGTGCCGTGCCCGGTGCCGAGCCCCGCTGCCGTTCCCGGTGCCCGCTCCCGGTGCTGTCTGGCTGTGCTGGCTCCCCGTGCCCAGCCCGGTGCTGTCTGGCCGTGCCGGCTGCCCGTGCCCAGCCCCAGCCCCGCTGCCGGCCCCTCCGCGCCGCCCGGTACCGTATTTACAGCCGGCCCCGCCGGGGGCGGGGTTGCCGTGACGGACAGGCCGCTCCTCCAATAGGAGCCCGGCGGAGGGGGCCAGGCCACGCCCACCAGCGTAATTATGTGGAAAGAGGCGTGGTTAGCGGCGGGGTGGGCGTGGTTTCGTACGAATGGGCGTGGTCTGTACGGGACACGCCCCCGGCGCACGTCGGGTTCCCGGTGGTTTTTGGCCGCCGCCGCCACCGGGGAAGTTTTGGGGTGCGGTGGGGCCGCTTTGGGGCCGCCCGGAGCGGCTGAGGGCAGAGCCGGGGCCCTGCCGCCCTCCCCGCGCTCCCGGCACCACCGGGACCACCGGCAGCACCGGGTCCACCGGGACCCCCGTCCCCGAGGGGGGATTCGCCTCTCGGCCTGCGCTGAAAACCGCGGCTGCCAAACCTCCTCCTTCTGCCCTCCCCAGAACTGAGATCCGCCTCTTCGCGGCGGTCTCGGGGCGCCCGCAGCCCCCGGTGCCCCCGGAGCTCCCCCGGGGCTGTGGCTGCGGGCAGGGCCGGGGCTCCGGCCGGGATCCGTTGGCGGTGAAAGCGCCGCGTTCTGCGGGAACAAACACAGCGGAGGCGGCGGCTCCCTGCGCTCCGAGGGGCCCCGAACCGCGGGGCAGAACCGGGGCAGAACCGGGGCAGGGATGGAGCGTGCAGTGCCCGCGCTGCTCCCCGGTTCTTCCCCGGTGCCCGGTGTTTGCAGACCGGCTCTGTCCGTCCGTGCCCTGCTCCGCGCTGCCCGGTGTGAAACGCGAATTTCCTTAAAACAAACCGAAATCAAGCCCGACACCAGGGAATCCTCCTTTCCCGGACTCCCCTCACTCGGTCACGAACCRTTTTCCTCCGCGGGCCGCGGTGCCCCGAGGGGCGAGCCCGGGCCGGGCCCTGCCAGCCCCAGAAACCCCCGGCGTTCCTCCAGAAAAAAGCAACAACAACAACAATAATAATAAATACATTTAATTTTTTTAAACGAGACCCGGGAGCCGCCGCCGGGGGCAGCCCCCAGCCCCGCCAGCCCCCGCTGCTCGGGCCGGCCCCCGCCGCTACCGGAGCTCCAATTCTGCCCTTTTTAGGTGAAAGCCGCCGCCGGTTCAGTTCCACTTTTCGCGCCCCGTTCTCCGGCGGGGGGGACCCGCACAAACCCCGGGGCGGGGGCAGAGCTGCGGGCGGGGCCGGGGGTCGGGYCCGGCCCGGYYCGGTGCCYCCCGGTACCACCGGGGGAGGGCACGGAGGGGTGAACGGGGGGCGGGCGGCGCATGCGGGGCGAGGCTGCAGTTCGGCGGCGCGGCCGCGGGTTGGCACCGGGGATCCGCCGGGGCGGGACGGGACGGGACGGGACGGGAGGGACGGGATGCTGGCTTTTCCCGGGATGCTGACACCTCTCCAGGGATGCTGACACCCCCCGGGATACTCGCACCCTCCCGCCATCCCGACACTTCCCCGGTTCTTCTCTTGCCCCCTCCCGCTGCTGCACCGACCCCCGGGGCTCTGTCCCCCGCTCTGAGCGGCCCTGGCGGTGTCACCTGTCCCCAGYCCCCGGGGCTGCAGAGGACAGCGGTCCCCGCAGGGGCAGGTGGAGCCCCGCAGGCCCTTTGGGGTGGTTTGGGTCCCTGAGGCAGGACGGGGGTGGTCCCTGGGGCAGGACAGGTCGTTCCCTGCCCTCGCTGATTTACCCMGCGGCGGTGTCACAGCCCCGCCACCCGCGGGTGCCTCTGATCCCTTTTTATTCCTGGAGGAACCTTTGGAACGGGAGCTGCAGCATCACCTGGGTCCCTCCGAGCACCTCCCGAGTCACTCCCAGCTGTGCGGGGCACCAGGTGCTGACCCCTCCCCAAAAYCCCCTCTCTGCCCTCCCACCCTCTCCCCTCGGGGTGTCGGGGTGCAGCCTCGCCCCACACCCCACAGCAGGGCCCTGCACGTAGGCGCTGACTCGAAGTACAAAGATGAGACCCAAACCACAGGAGCTGTGACAAACCCGCCTGCCCACAACCCCAAAACCGTCTGCAGGCTCAGAGCCCAGCACACGAACCCCGTGGCCGCTCCTGCCGGAGGTGTCCGGCCAAGCAAAGCCGCCCCAGAGCTCCGGGGACCCGCGGAACTGGGAGGGAAAGGAGTTTTTCATTCCACTTCTGCTTTTCCAACGCAGCGGGATGCGGAGCCTGGAAGCGGCGGCGGAGCTCCCGCTGCTCTGGTGCTCCGCAAACCAGGAGATGTCGACACGTGGGGATGATCCCTGCGCCGCCCTCCCCGCGCTCCCGAGGAGGTTAATCGAGTATCAGCCCCGGGATTTGCATGGGCCCCTTCACAAACGCTCCAAAAGCTACTGTTCGCATGGCGGCGAGGTCAGCGGCTCTTTAAATCATCCCTCGCTGGGACCGCTTCCCTCGCAGCCTCCTCGGGAGTTTTTAATTCATTTGAGCTGCTCTTTTAGCAGCCGAGCCGCTCCTTTTCGGCAGCGGAGCGGCGAGAGCGGAGGCTCAGAGGAAGCTTTCTATTAAAAATTCATCGCAAATTCTCAGGAGCTCGGCGCTCAGTAGGGCCAGGCGGGTGTCTGGATCTGTTTTGCAGCTCAGGGAAGGGGATCTGAGAGCAGCACGCAGGGAGGGAGCGTGCAATCCATTCATAAATCAAACGGCAGATGCCGGGGCCCGTGGGGTGCTCGGCGGTGACAATTTTTAACCCCTGAGTGTCCCTGCTCGGACGGGCTCCCGAGGGCGCTGGGGGCAGAGGCTCCTGCGGGGGGGAATGAGGGGAAACCGGGGGAGGAAAAGGCAGCGCCTGGCCCTGCCATAAATCAGGGAAATCTCTGTTTTGGGCAGGGAGCAGCTGCCAGAGCGGCCCCGGGGGCTGCCCCGGGCTCTGCCGTGCCCTGGGGCCGGGGATCCCGCACTGGCATCAGCCCCGATCCCAAATGATCCTGAGCCCGGCCCCGGATCCTCGCTCGGGGCAGCAGCGGGAGGAGCAGGAGCGCGGCTCTGGCCGGAGTTTGGCAGGGAAAACCAGCCCGAGGTTCCCACCTGGCTGCCGGGGGGCAGGTTCCGTTCAGCAGCACCTGAATCGTGCTCAGTGACAGCTCCCGGCAGCTTTGGGGCTCTGCTGTGCTCACACCTGTCCCCATTTGAGACCTGTGGGTTTGGTCAGCAGCCCTCATTTCCATCGGGGGACACTCCGGGGGGACACCCGCACCTTGTGCTGCTCTGGGAGCCACCCGAGCGTGGCTCAGGGGGGATCCAGGAGCAACCCCGCTGCTCTCGGGGGGATTTATCACCTTCCCGAGGAGCCCCGGGACCCTCTGTGCTCGGGGAATTTGTCACCTCCCGAGGATCCCCGGCTCCCTCTGCCCTGGAAGGATTTGTCACTTCTCGGGGAGCAATCCTCGAGGGGATTTGTCACCTTCCCGAGGAGCCCCGGCTCCTGCTGCCCTCGGGGGATTTGTCCCCTCACAAGGAGCGCCAGGACCCTCTGCCCTGGGGGGAAATTGTCCCCTTCTGAAGAGCCCCGGCTCCCTCTGTTCTCTTAGGATTTGTCCCCTCCCGAGCATCCCCGGCTCCCTGTGGCCGCACGGAGCTCCCGGCCGTGAGCCGGGCACAGGCGGGGGGYTCTTTCAAAAGCTGCGAAGTGACTCGGGAGCACGAGTGCGATTGACGCGAGCGCTGCGGTTGTGAAGTCACGAAAGCGCCGATTCTCCATTGTCGGGGCCGCGCCGTCCCCGCGGCAGCGCCGGGAGCGCGCCCGGGGCTCGCACCCTCCCAGCCCGGCGCTATTGATAGCACGGCCGCGTTCTCGGAGCGTGGGTCCCATCTGCCACTTCCACTCCTTCTTAAAAGATCCTTAATGACTGTCAGATCCTCTCGGTTCTTAATTAATTTCAGAGCCGGGCTGCAAATAGGAAACAAGGCAGCTTTTGCCCTTACGCATATGAATATTACTGTTCCATTTCATGTGGTTGTGGGCGGAATGCTGTTATTCATTCCTGCCTGCAATAAAAGCCACATGTTTTTAAAACTTTGCACTTGAAAAAAACTTTTAGGAAGGGAATCAAGTATGTTTTGTATGCATGGCATGAGATAAAAACTGGTCATAAATATTCAAAGAACAGTTAGAGCTTTATGCTTGCGTTTAAACAAGTGAACAGAGGAGCCCCGACGGTTTGGGGCGAGAGCAGAGCGAGAGCCCCGCGCTGCTCCAGGAATGTGCGGAGAAAAGGAGCCATTCATGCAAAGGTTACGGAGCACCTGAGGACGCCCCCATCTCCTCCAAAAAATGCCCAAAGGTGCGCAGCGCCGCTGGAAACGCCGGGCTTTGTTGGGAGCTGCTCGAGTTCACGGGAGTTTCTCCCTCCCGGGGGGGTTTTGGAGGAGTTTTAGGGAGGGGTGGCTCCGTCTTTGCCAGGTCCTGCAGGGAACCGGGGCTCTCCTCGCTGGGGACACCCCCAGCCCTTCCATTCCTCCTGAGAGCCCTGGAGGGACCTTCCCTGGAACCCCAGCACAGCCCAAGCCACCCCAGAAGGGACAGAAATGTCCCTCCTGTCCCACGGTGGGGGCCGCCGGAGCCTCCGAACCCAAAAACGCGACAAGGAGGGGAGAAATTTAAAAAAAAAAAACCAAAAAAAATTCCAAAGGAAAGAAAAAGGGGAAACGTCTGGATGGTGAAAAGAGGAACCGAGAGGCACATGACGGCGAGAGAAGCACAAGGGGCGCAGGGAAAAAAATTAAAATAAAAAAAAAAAAGCAGGGTTTGAGTTGTGACAGCGGGGAGAGGAGCCCGGAGCAGCAGCTCTGTCACGGAAAGGCTCCCGGGCAGGGCTCCAAGGCTCAGGGAAATCCTCCCGCACGTGCTGAGCACAGCGCAGCGCGGCTGCCCCAGAATGCGGCACTAAATTCGCTCCTCGCATTGCGGGGCTTTGGTAAAGCCGGACCCAGCGCTGGCTGCCGTCAGGGTGGGCTGGGAAATCCAACCCCGAGCACGGCCTGGAGGGGCAGAGGAGCTGCCCGAGGAACATCCTCAGCGCTGTCCCCACAGCCTGGCCCGGGATTTGGGGGTGACTCCGGGTGTGAGGCAGGTGGCAGAGCTCCTGTGAGCGGGGCTCCTTGCAGGACCCTTGGGAAGGGCCGGCACCCACCAACAGCACCCCAAACCACGGCCGGGGGTGTTCCTGGGGGTGAGGGAGCTGCGCTGGGCTCTGCTGTGCGCGGCTCCCTTTGGGGAAGTCAAATGGAAGGAGAGAAAGTGACCCCGGGGGGACACAAACCCACATGGGGCTGGGACACAACCCTGCCCAGGGCCAACCTCCGCCCGAGGCCTCCCTGTGCCACAGGGGTCTGTCCCTCTCTGTCCCTCCGTGTCCCTCTCTGTCCCTCCGATCCTCTCTGTCCCTTCCCGTCCCTTTCTGTCGCTCCCTGCCCTTCTCTGTCCCTCCCTGTCCATCCCTGCCCCTCTCCGTCCCTCTCTGCCCCTCTCTGTCCACCTCTGTCCCTTCCTGTCCCTCCTTGCCCCTCCCTGTCCATCCCTGCCCCTCTCTGCCCTCCTCTGTCCCTCTGTGCCCCTCTCTCCCCCTCCCTGCCCCTCTCTCCCCTCTCCCCGTGCTCTCCCCCCTCTCTCGGGCTCTGTCCCCGCCCGTGTCGGGTCGCTGTCAGACAGGGAACTCCCGTTTCCCTTCCCCTCGGGTCTCACCGAGGTCACGTCTCGGCAGAAGCGGCTCCTCCGGCGCTGCCCGGTTCTGCTGAACCGCTCCGTGAGACCCCAGGGACCGCAGGAACCGGGGCTGAGCGCCCTGAGGGGCAAACCCCGACCCCAGAGACCCCCCGGGCCAGCCCCGAGCCGAGCAGGGCCCCAGAACCTGCACAGAGAGGAGAGAACGGGGCTGAGCTTCCCCCCCAGGCTCCGGAGAAACCCCTGTCCAAAGCCCCTCCTGAAACTTCCCCGGCTGCAGGTGGAGTTTCCCCCTGTCCCAAACCCCAGCCTGGACCTGGCACACCGTTTTTGCCAGGTTACTCTGCTTTTTTTGCCAAGTTAATCTGCTTTTTTGCCAGATTAATCTGCTTTTTGGCCAGGTTAATCTGCCGCTTTTTTTTTTTTCCAGGTTAATCTGCTTTTTTTTTTGCCATTATTCACCACTTCCCCTCTAAGAACAACCCCGGGGATGTGATTTCTGACTGGATGAGCTCCGGGTTGTGCTGCTTTTGCTCCCTCCTCAGGTCGCTCTCTCCTGTTCAAACTCCCCTCTCCATGAACTCTCCTGGCTGTGACTTTGCCCATCAATAACCCCGGAGGCTGCAGAGCAGCTCCAAAAAACCCCCAAAAAAAATCCCCTGGGAGGGCTCAGTCTGCGAACCCACCCCGCATTCACACATCCCCTGGAGGCCCAGAGCGGCCCTTAATTTGGGGGAATTAGTCACAGGCTAAAACCGAGGTGGGAGGCGCTTTTCTGCTGTCTGGCTCTGAGCTCACACAGCCCCAGCTCGTTTTGATTTCGGGCTGCTCTTTTTGCTGCTCATCCCTCGGTTTTGGGGAGGAAACCCGCGCTCAGCAGCGAGAGCTCAGGGGCAGGAATTTCTCAGAAAAGCTCCTGCGCAAGCAGGAGGAGCTGGGGGAGCCCTGGCTGCCCCCACCGGAGCCCCCCGAGGCCCGGGGAGTCCCGGAGGCTCCGGGCTGGGAAATGGGGAACTCGCCCGGACAGAGCGGGAGCAGCTCCGGGGCACGGGGGGGGGATCCGGGCTGGGGGGCACGGGGGGGGGATCCGGGCTGGGGAATTCGGGGGGTCCCGACCCACCCTGAGCCTGCCCGGCCTCCAAATCCGGCACTTTGGGATGATGTGGGTTTGGGGTTGAGATGGGCAGGGCAGGGGGGATCAGGGGATGGGTTGGGTTGGAGGGGCTTTAAACCCACGCAGTGCCAGCCCTGCCGTGGGCAGGGACACGTCCCGGTGTCCCCTCACCTCCCCCGGGGTCTCAGGGCTGGGGTTGCCCCTCCCAGCCTGGCGTGATTGCCAAATTCTATGGAAAAAAACCCCCAAAAAACCCCAAAAACAAACAAGCAATCAAAAAACCCCACCAAAAAGAAAAAAAAAAAGAAGACTCCCTCATTTTCCAAAGTTACCCCGGGCTAATAAAAATAATTTTAGAGCGCTGTTCAATCACAGGGCTCGGGGGAATTGGGCACAGAATTGCCCAAAAGTAAAACACGGMGTGGCAGAGCCAGGGCCGGGCTTTGCAGCAGCGCTGATTGAACCTTTGGGTTCCCTGGCTGGCGCTTTCTCTGTCCTAACGGGGGGAAACAGCTCAAAAAAACCCCAAAAAAACCCCACCTTTCCCAAATAAATCCCCCTGAGGGGTTTATTCCTGCTCCAAGTCACCGGAATCACCGATGTTTTGGTGTCGGGGATTGAGCGGAGCTTCCTCGGCGGATTTTGGGGTTTTTTTTGGGGGGGCTTCTCCCCTGGAGAAGGGCCGGGAACGGGGCTGCTCCCGGGAATATCCCACGAGCTGGGCCCGGGATCGCGGAGCCGCCGCTGCCCGGGGTTTTCCTGCGGGAAAATTCCCTCTCACCTGCGGGAAAATTCCTTTTCACCTCCGGGAAAATTCCCTCTCACCTGCGGGAAAGTTCCTTTTCACCTCCGGGAAAATTCCCTCTCACCTGAGAGAAAATTCCTTCCCACCTCCGGGAAAATTCCTCCTCACCTGCGGGAAAATTCCCTCTCACCTGCGGGAAAATTCCTTTTCACCTCCGGGAAAATTCCCTCTCACCTGCCGGAAAATTCCCTCTCGCCTGCGGGAAAGTTCCTTTTCACCTGAGAGAAAATTCCCTCCCACCTCCAGGAAAATTCCTTTTCACCTGCGGGAAAATTCCTTTTCACCTGCGGGAAATCCCCAGAGGGAATCGCGGATGGAGCCGGGGGTTGCCACCCCTCCTGCAAAGCCCTGAGGGAGGCTCATTATCTAATTAATTATCCTGTAATGAGCAGTTCGGCCCGGGCAGTGAGCGCTGGGGGGTTTGTCCCATCCTCTGTCCGTCTGTCTGTGCCGCTCCCATCGCTCCTGCCCCAAAAACCCCGGGGTTTTTTAGGAATTCCTTCAACCCAAACCTCTCAAATCCCAGCCCGGGAGCGCAGAAACAGCGCTGGAGCCCCAAAACCCAGGGGAAAAAGCCTCGGGAGGGGATTCCTGCTGGGAACAGGGACACAAATCCCTGTTTGTGGGGTGGGGTCCCTCGGGGATGCTCCTGGCTGGGACATCCAGGGTGGCGGGGGGTCCCTTCCAGCCTCACCTGGGATCCCTGCACCTGCAAATTCAAACTCTGGCGCCTCCCGTCCCTCCCTCCCTCCGGGATTCCCCAGTCCCAGCTTCTCCTGCACAGACTTTGCTGAATAAAAGCCCAATTTTCAGTGTCTCCCTTCCCAATTGAGGCCTTTTTTTACATWTTTTTTTTTTAATCTCTCCCTTCTCCTCCTATTTTGGTTGTTTTTATATTTTACTTTACAATAGCCCGAGTAATGCGTTCCTCATGTTCCAAAGGCGCTGGCTGCTTCCAGTGGGAATGGAAAAATCATTGTTTCTGCTTTATTTTCCTTTTTT
>CADDXX010000630.1:363262-389096 GCA_902810485.1 Alauda arvensis
GCGCGCCCCGTGACCGCGCGGGGTGCGAGAGCGGAGTGGGGTGCGCGGTGCATGCGGTGCGCGGGTCGGGGGCGCGCCCCGGGGAGCGCGGGCCGCGGGGAGAGCGGCGGGTCCCGGGTGCGGGCGGCCCCGGGTGCGGGCGGTCCCGGGCTCGGGCGGTGCTCCCGATGGATCCGCGGTGCTCCCGATGGATCCGCGGTGCTCCCGATGGATCCGCGGTTCTCCCGATGGATCCGCGCTCCGCCGCCGCCGGTTTCCCGTGCGGACGGAGCTCCCTTTTCCCCCCGCAGTTGCTGGCAGCGCTGAACCATGTCCGGCTTCCTGGAGAGCCTGCGGTGCTCGGAGTGCGTGGACTGGGGCGAGAAGCGCAACACCATCGCCTCGGTGGCCGCGGGGGTGCTGGTACGGCCCCACCCTGCTCGGGACRTGGGGATGCTTTGGGCTTTCCTGCCCTAAGATAAAAATTACGGGCRGCTGGGGAGTCTCTTCTCGCTCGGTACAAGCGGAAGGATGAGAGGGAGCGGGCTCGGGTTGTGCCAGGGGGGGGGTTAGGTCGGATAAAAGGGTGAATTTCTCCGCTGGAAGGGCGGTCAGGCAGTGCTGGAGTCCGGGAATGTTCTAAAAACACGCGGATGTGGCATTTGGGGACAGGGTTTAGTGGTGGGCACAGTGGGTCGGAGTTGATTTTAGAGGGCTGCTCCAACCTTAGCGATTCCATGGAAAGGAAGAACAGGGATACATTGTCCCTGTGCAGCAGCAGAGTTACAGACAAAATCTGGCCTGGCTTCCTCCATCCGTGTTTTGTTTAAGTTTCAGTTTTACCCAGGAAGGAACTGCTGAAATCCCTGGCTTTGCAGTCAAAAACGACAGCAGAACAAACGGTGTTAGCACTTTGGGCTGGGGGCTCTGAGGGTGTTTAAACATCGCTGATGTTTTTCCTGGAGCAGCCTCACACACTGAGCTCTTCTTTTTCCCCCCCAGTTTTTCACGGGCTGGTGGATCATCATTGATGCTGCTGTGAAATACCCTCAAGTGGAAGATTTCAACCATTCCTACCACGCCTGYGGGGTCATTGCCACCATTGCATTCCTGATGTAAGGAGCCACCTTGGCCTTGGGAGGGCTGAGCTGGAGCAGAGGCTGCACACAGCCAAGGGAACAGAGGAGAAATTTATTGGAAGGCATTTAAGGACACACCTTGGGCAGGACAGGAGCCTTGGGCAGGGCTGCATCCAAGGTGGACTAAGAATGGGCACAAAATGGGCACAAAATGGATCCAAAATGGACCCAAAATGGGCTCAAAATGGGCACAAAATGGGCACAAAATGGATCCAAAATGGACCCAAAATGGGCACAGAATGGACACAAAATGGGCACAAAATGGACCCAAAATGGGCACAGAATGGACCCAGAATGGGCACAAAATGGACACAGAATGGACCCAAAATGGGCACAAAGTGGGCACAAAATGGACACAGAATGGACCCAAAATGGGCACAAAATGGACGACCAGTCACAAGGTCTCACACTTTTATAAGTTTTGCTTCATTTGCATATTGGGGTTTAATTGTGCCATTACAGCTTCAGGCTGTGAGGTCTCATTCTTGTTTCCCCCTTCAGCCCACCCTTGGTTTGTTGTGCTTTTGGGCCTGACTCCTTGGTTTGTAGCAAGGAAAGGATGTGTTCTGTGTCCCTGCTCTGTGCAGAGAGCTCAGTGTGAGGCTCAGCCCAGGATCTGCCAGCTCAGACTGAGGGCAGCAGTCCCTGTGTGCAGCTGGGGATGGCAGAGGACAGGTTTGATGTCATTTCTRTCCCTTTTTCCCCCAGGATCAACGCTGTGTCCAACGGGCAGGTGAGGGGGGACAGCTACAGCGAGGGCTGCCTGGGCCAGACAGGTTTGTGGGGCCCATGGGGGGTTTTTTGGGGCCCAGGGGGGGGTTTTGGGGCCCAGGGGATGTCCCACAGGTACAGGAGATCCCCCAGGTACAGCTCACCCCCCATCCCATTGCAGGGGCTCGCATCTGGCTCTTCATTGGCTTCATGATGGCTTTTGGCTCCCTCATTGCCTCCATGTGGATCCTTTTTGGGGGCTACGTGGTGAAAGGTAAGGGCTGGCCTTGCTTTTGAGTGTTTGAGGTGTTTTAAGTGGCTCCTGARTTTTAGAACTGGTATTTGGAGGGTTTCTAGGCAGGCCCAGTTTGAATATTTTGCCCACATCACCATCCCATATTATTGCTAATATTGGGATGGATTTGATCTATTTCTAAGTATTATTGTAAGTAATATTAGAAATAATAAATAAATAAAATTATTATGAATAAATAATAATATAATTATCTATGTAGAACTGGTATTTGGAGGGATTCTAGACAGGCCCAGTTTGAATATTTTGCCCACATCACCATCCCACATTATTATTAATATTGGGATGGATTTGCTCTAAGTATTAGGATAAGTTACATTATAAATAATAAATAAATTTATTATACATAATACATAACTAACTAATAATAGAAGTGTCTGTTTCTTCCTCTGCAAACCCAGCTGGGAACTCCATGGATATAATTAAACTGCTGCAGTTTTAAGGGAATCATTCCCTGGGTGAACATTTATTCCCTGAGTTGCTGCAGGTTGTTCCCAAAGCCTCTTTGCTAAATGAGCCCAAAATGACATGGCAGGAATGGCACAGGCTTGAAAATTACTTTTAAAAATATTATTGGGATTTTTTTTTTCTCTCTTAGAAAAACCAGTGGTGTACCCAGGAATTGCTGTGTTTTTCCAGAATGCATTCATCTTTTTTGGGTAAGAATGTCCTCTTATTAATTTTTTAATTAAATTTTCTATTTAATTGGTTTTTAATGATAAAAACCTGGAACTGCCTGTGATCTGCTGGGTCTTAAAGCCCTGGTTTGTAACCAGACCTGTGTGAATAAACTGGGATGTGCCTGCACAGGAACTGGATTAACAAATACCCCCTGAACTCCTGTGTTTGAACCCAGAGGGGTTTGATTTGATTTGATTTGATGTGATTTGATTTGTCCTTTCTGTGTCCTCACAGGGGCCTGGTGTTCAAGTTTGGTCGCACAGAGGATTTGTGGCAGTGAACCCCCCCTGGAGCTTCAAAGTTTTGTAAAACCATTTTGTAAAGCTTCCACTGTGTCTAAAGAGGAATCAAGGAAAGCTGAAAGCWCTAAATCCACCTCTGTTCTGTTCATTTTTTGTACTCTTGTACATCCACTTCAATGTTGTGGTGTTTTTGAGAAATGTAAAAAAATTGCTACCAACAGCAGTGGAGTCACTTTTCTAAAATGATGTTTGTTACAAATAAAAGGAGAGTGGAATCTGGATGGATTTACCCAGCTGTTTCTACGATGTTATTTACAATCCAAAACTTTTACTAAAACTGCATTAAGACAACCTTTTAACAGATATTTTAACCCTTTAACAGMTATTTTAACCTTTTAACAGATATTTATTAAATATTTCCTATGTCTTGGCAATATAACCATTTCTTCAGTTCCAAACCTTGCTGGTGTGTGGTGGCTTTTCTTGTGTCATTCAGAACTGTGGTGCTTTGGGATTTTTTCTATCTCTGAATATTTGAATTATAAAGAGGAAGTGTCAGGGAAAAGTAAGAACTCACAGTTGTGTGTGGAAGGCTTGGGCAGCTGCTGCTCTTTGGGAACAGGGAGAACTGGTCTTGCTCTGCATTCCTGGGGAGCTGCAGGGCTCTGCTCATGCCAGGGAGCCTCATCAGAGCCTTGTCAGGAGTTCCCTCACTCACTCCTGGGGTGCAGAAGGAAGAGAAGCAGCCACGTTTTCACTCCTTTATTAGGCAGACACTGCTGGGAGGTTTTCTGTGCTGTTTTTTRAGAGTAAGAAGCACTGAGGATCAGAATCCATCCAAAAAGCAGGCAGAGAATCCTCTGCCAGTCCCCCCAAAGCCCCTGCAGCTGCAGAATTGGGCCAGGCTGTCCCCTCCCCGAGCTCAGTTTGTGTTTTACAAACCCCAGGGCATCCAGGAGCACCATCCACAACTGAACTGCTGCCATCAGAACCTCCCAACATCCAGCCCCAGCCAAGTCACGCCAGATTTTCCCAGGAGTTTTGGCCCTGCTCCAGCTCACTCAGCAAAATCCTGGCTTGTCAAGGCCTCCAGCAGAATCAATTCAGCTTCAAAGCCTGAGTACTTGGCTGGATGAGRAGTGCTCCTTGAGAAATGACAGCTTCAAATCCATCCTTCTGCCTTGGAAACTCGGCAGCTAAAAATAATTTCRTGTTTCCAAGCTTTTGGGTTGAGAAGCCATGAATGCAGCCAACTCTTTTTGTACATATCTTACAAAAAATATTGAAGGTAAAGGCCAACAAAGCAGAAAATRTTTGCATCTGTGAATTCACACTCTCAAGAATAACTGGAGCAGTTTCATTTTTTTTTGAGTGTCCATTGGGGTGGTTTTTGTGGGCCTGAGGATTGGTGTTTCAGAGCTCTCTGAAGCCATCACAGCTGTTCAGTTTTGCTGGTGGTAAAGAGGAAGATCTGATCTTGGTGCTGCCTGTCAGCTGGGATCCTCCTCTCAAAATCCAACAGACAGGTGGGGAAACTGTGAACACAAACATTCTTGGATCAGAACACATCAAATCATCACAGGGAAAAAAACCCCAAAGCAATGGAAAAGCTGATTAAAAGCTTTTCATCCATTTGTTACTCCTGTAAATTCAGATACAGCCTCACATCAGCACCCAAGGGTGCCCAAGGACTGTCTGTGGTGCATCAAAATGTGCTGGGAAAAGGAATAACCCATTTTTCCCCACATTTTTAATTCAAATACCTGGAGATCCTCATCAAGGTGCTAAATGAGCTCCCCCACAGGGAACCTGAAATCATTTTGAAACTCACCTCCCAATAAAATTGGTCATCGAAGTACTTTGAGACATGCACAGCTTTAAGCAGTTTGATGTTTAAGATTAAACCTGTTGGYAAAAAAGAGASAGAYCCACAATAAACATCAGCACCAGGAGGATTGTGAGCAACAGGAGTTTCTTGGYAACATTTATCCAAATATAACAGATCAAAAAAAAACCATTCAAAAAGTCATTGTAGGGKGTGTTTGGCAGCAATTTTCATTGGCCATTTCTGTGTCACTCCAGGCAGAATCAGGGGCTGGGGAAAAGCAGCTGCCACAAACCAGAGCATGGCCATGGGAGCCACGTGAGTGCTGTTGCTCCAAAAGCAGCAAAACATCCCCCAAAATGCCCAAATCTCTTGATCAAAGGGCTGCAGCTGGGCTGAGGCAGCTCCTGATGTYACTGGAACTTTGCACATTTGCTCCAAATGGCCTAAAAAGTGACAAGCCCCAGATTGGGGCATCTTCTGTCACTAAGACAACACCCAAAAGTGGGAGTATTTTCATCTTCACACCTCTCCTGTCTGCAGGTTGAAGGCAGCTGTTAAACCTTGGTTAAAGTAAAACTTGAGCACTGAAAGAATGGTGCTGCTGGGTTATTTGTGTGCAAAACAAGCTCCTCTTCAAAAGGCTGGCTGGGAAGAGTCCCTGGCACTCATGTTTGCATTTGTTCCACGAGGGATTTACCCACAGAAAGTTGCTCCAGGGAAATGAGGGAGCTCCTGGGATGTTCCAGTACTGACCTGTAATCAAACCTGTTATCAAGGCAGTGCTGATGGTCTGGCAGAAGGCACCAACATCAACAAAGATCAAATAACCCAGGCTGAAAAGTWAAAAAAAAAAAAGTGCTTTTTATTTAGCATTAACACTGTGAATGAATCTGCATCTATCAAACCCTCTCACAGAAACTGTAATTCTCAAATCTGCAGCTGCAGTGGGATGGTTTAGGAACACACCAGAAGCCTCATGCAGACTTTGTTTTGTCCTTTTGTTATAAAAACTAATTAAATTTGTTTCATTAAGAACATGAGGAGTGTCAGGGACTCTGATTTCTCCCTCCCTGATGATTTATCTCCCATTATTTAACACAAGAATGGATGTACCTGGATAAATCATTCCATTGTTTATCAATCCCTTTTCTTATGAGGCAGAGAACAACAGCAGCCACAGCTCCCAGCACAGCAGGCAAACCAAAAGTGAAATGAACTCCTGAAGTGTCCTGAACTTTCAAAGCAGGATTAAAGCACCTCTGGGAAGAAGAAAAAAAGTTTCATTGACACCCAGAAACACAAGCTGGCAATGGCAGATCAGCTGTTGCAGAGCTCTCAGGAGCTGCACTCTGCTCCAAACCCTTCAGGTTTCCTGGTTTGGGAAAGAGATTTCCCTTGGGGAATCCTGCATGGGAATCCTGCATTTTTGGGGCTTGAGCATTACCTGTAAGCAGTGAGATCCCAGGATGGTGATGACACTGCCAAGCAGCCCCAAAATCATGGCAATCCAGGGGTGCTGGATGCTGTGTGCTGTGTAGCTGATGGTGACCCCTCCAGCCAGGACTGCACTGTGGATGTGAGTCTGCACAGGAACAACAGCAACAGGGGCTTGAGGRRCTTTTCACAAGGGTTTGTGCTGATAGAACAAGGGGCAGTGGCTTTAAACTGAAAGAGGGAAGGTGCAGGTTAAATATTGGGAAGGAATTGTGAGGGTGGGGAGGTGCCTGGAYCCCTGGGAGTGTCCAAGGCCAGGCTTGGAGCAGCCTGGGACAGTGGGAGGYGTCCCTGCCATGGCAGGGGTGGGATGAGGTGATCTCTGATGTCCCTTCCCACCCAAGCCCCTCTGTGGGTCTGTGGCTGTCAGACCCTGCACCTGGTTTCAGTGAACAGCTGCATTTCCAGTGTGTTCCTGAGGGTGCCAGAAAATCCCTCTGAACACAAACAGCCCAAGCAGGGCTTTCCCTTGTCCTTACCATCCTGAATTTGCCATCCTTGGAGGTCAGAGCAGACAGCATGAAGGCAGCCACAGCACTCACTGCAAGGGCCAAGTAAGTGTTGAGCACGTTGAACACTGCTTCGTACTTGGAGTCAGCCAGGATGGAATTGAAGCTGGGCCAGAACACCCAGACAAACACAGTRCCTTGGGGACAAGGACAAGAGACCCTCAGGAGCTGCTCTGAGCCACAGGGGACCCATCACTGCCTGGCTCTGGAGGGCTCCAGCTGTAATTCCCAACCCTTTCCCCTCCTGTAAGATCCCTCCCAGTGAGGCAGTGCCAGTGTCACACCTCCATGAGCACACAGCTCYCTGACAGGAATGCAAACAGGTTCTKCTGCTGCTGTGCCCCTGATGGTCAGCGTTTGGGATCCCCAGCCTGCCTGCAGCCAGTGCCTGGAATTCCAGGGACACAGGGAATTCCAGCCAGCAGAGGGACCTGGGCGCCCTCACAGCACCTCGGGCTGATCCCACAAACACCAAGCAGCAGCTCCTGTGGCATTGCCCMGTKGTTKTATTTTGYTTCCAGCCCACTCCCATCACTGATGTTTGTGTTCCYCACCCCACAGAGGCGGCAGAGYCTTGTGCAAGGTCACCTGACAGTGACATTKGATGTGTTCTTGTCCAAGACTCCCAACAARTGCCCCTYAGGAGGCACAAATCCAGTYTGCAGCAGCCCTGGCAGGCACTGGTTTTGTACCAGCTTGTCTTGGCTCTGTGAAATCCAGTTTCCATTGCTAATAGCCATGGTTTCAGTGCACCAAGGCACAGATAACCCTGCCTCACACAGGAGAGGCCATTTCAGCATCTCTAAACTGATGGTGGCACTGAGGATTTGTGAGATGATTCATCCYATTCCCACTGAACAAGCAGTTATTCATAAATATAAAATCTACTGAAGCATTCCTGTGAGTATCTGCTCAGCAAACAGGAACTCCAGGGACAYGAAAGAGCAGCATTTAAATTGTGTACTCCCTAAACTGGGCTGAGACTGAGACTCTGTGGAGCCCTGCAGGAARCTCTGGGTTCAGCTGCACTACAAGTTGTGATCACAAAGACACCAAATTGCTTCCATGAGAACAGGAGTGAAAGTCCCAGACACTGAGGCTGTTCCTCCCCCAGCTCCTCTGCCCTGGGCCTGCCTGTATCACACTCCCCACCCTTCAGCAAGGCTTTATCTTYTCATTTCTGTCACCAGCAGGGACTGCCCCTTTTCTATCTGTGAGCAGCACCTGGAGGRGCAGGCAGAGCTGTGCTGAGCCTCAGGGGATGAGCTCAGCTCTGGCACAGGGGACAGGCAGGGGTGAAAGCACTGTGAACCTGCAGTGTCCCTCGTGCTGAGGTGACAAAAGCCAGCTGASCYGTGGCACTGTCCCMAAGCAGGSAGCAGAGCAGCAGCTGCTGTGCTTGGCTGCATTCAGAGCTGCATTGTTGCACTGAGAACCCCCCCTCCCCAGCCCTCCCCTGCAATCCCTGCTGCAGCTGAGGACTCACCCAGCACTGAGAACAGGTCMGATTTGGGGCTGCTCCTGTGCTTGTCCAGCCCAGGGGGAGGCTCAGGGAAGCAGGAGCTGGCAGCCAGACCAAAGTAGGCTCCAAARAGGTGCACGTGCAGCAGGGTGAGGTGCTCTGGGACCTGTCCMAACACAACATCCACCTGCTGGGGGCTGACTCAGGCCACACACACAGCTCCTGACACAGCCCCAGGGACATTTCCCCCCAACCACAGCTCTGAACCCAGCCCGGGGTACCTGCAGGAATGTCCTGTTGATGCACCTGCTGACATAGAACACGATTAATTCCACCAGGGTCATCACAATTAACTGCACGGGGTTGGCCTTGCCCAGCACAGCCCCGGTGGAGATGAGCACAGCAGCCATGCTCACCACAGCCTTTGCCAGCCTGCAGGGGAGAGAGGGAACAAAACCAGCTCAGTCTCAGGGTGACACCAGGGTCAATTAAAAGCAGTGACACACAACAGTGTGCTCAAAGCCCTCTAAAAAATGCCTGCAAATGTGACTCTGCTCCTCCCTGAAGGAGGCATCATCCTGCACAAGCAGCTCCAACACGAACTCCTTACCTTTTCAGACCAGCTGCATTCTGCTGTACCCCAAGGAAAATTAAGAAATCYTCCACCAGCAAAGAGCACTGCACGCCAAGAACCATCAGCAAGAAGTTGAACCCAGTGCTGCTGAAGCCATATCTTCTCAGAACCACCAGGAAGAAGCCAAATCCAAAGATCACCATGTGGTTGACATCTTGAAATTCTGCAGGGCGGAAAAGAACAAGAAAAGCAGTGAAATTATTAATTAAAAAATAAATTCAAAAATTACAATTAGCTAAGAAGCCTTCAGATAAAAAAAAAGAAGTGCCACTATTATTTAGAGCTTGCAAAGAATTCCAGAGCTTTCTTTCCCATCTRTAATCAGAGAAAAAAACACCCTTAATGCTGAATTTATTTTTACACAGTGAATACAACAGGATGGGGGCTGAGAGGTCAAAAAAACCCAACAGAAAACTGACCAAAAATACAATTTAGTCTTGGATCCCCATCCTACCTGTGATACAAAGAAACTCCCACTACTTCTGGAAAATCCAAAAGAGCAATAAAAGCATTCTGCCTCTCCCCAAGAGGAGCAGGGATCAGCCCTCCTTTCCCAGCAGGCTCACCTGGGTAGAAGCTGGCTGGGGAGTAGATGTCCCCAGCAGCCCGGAGGCGAAGGAAGGAGTGGATGAGGAGCAGGGTTTGCAGCAGCAGCAGCAGCCAGGGCAGGCTGCAGCGGAAGCTCAGGTAGCGGGAGGGCATGGTGCACTCTGCAGGGAGCACCCTCACATCAATGAGCCCTTCTCCCCACAAAAATGCCCTCACCCCGATGGCAAAGGAGGCRTGGGGGGAGCCCAGGCAGAGATAAAACAGGCCAGGAGGCGTGAGCAGGGAGCAGCTCCTTATCTGTGCTGGGGCAGGAGCACAGACTCAGCCCAGCTCACAGGGGCTGAGCTCAGTGCCAGCAGTGCCAGCAGTGCCCTGCTCCAGGACACCTCCCTGGGCCATCCCAGCTCACAGGGACTGAGCTCAGTGGCTCCAAGCCCTGTCCAACCTGGCCTTGGACACTCTCAGGGATCCAGGGGCAGCCACAGCTCCTCTRGGCACCCTCTGAATAAAGAATTTCTTCTTAATACCCACTCCAAACCCTGCCCTCTGGWAGTTCCCCCATGTCCTGCCATMTAAAAATCCCKGTTCTCCCTTTATAAGCCCCCTTCAGGCACTGGAGGAACGTTTGTCCCTTCTGAGTATTCACTGTGCCCTCTTTGTAAAGGCAGTTCAGATTAAAGCTCTGTAAATCACACCTCAGCCTCTGCTCCGAGGCTGCCACAAACCCAGCGCCGAGAGCCCAGAAATGAGGAGAAACGTGCTCAGAAACGGGGACAAAGCCACCTGCTGGTGACAGGGACGTTTATCAGGCAAAAATACACCCAGAAAACTCACAGTTCACCTACATTTTAGGTGATTTAGGTGAACCCGGGCTGTAGGGCACAATAATAATGTGCAAAGCATCTGTGCAAGGTTCTTCCCCACCAGGGTGATGAGGGCCTGGCACAGGGTGCCCAGAGCAGCTGTGGATGCCCCTGGATCCCTGGAATGTCCCTGGATCATCCCTGGAATGTCCCAGGCCAGGCTGGACAGGGCTGGGACCAGCCTGGGACAGCGGGAGGTGTCCCTGCCATGGCACGGGGTGGAACAGGACGATCTTCAAGGTCTCTTCCAGCCCAAACAAATCCACGACGCTCCGATTCTAAATTATAACTGCACCACCACAAAAACACCCCGGTGCCTCAGCCCAGCACGCTCCTGGCACGSTTTTAACGCCGTTTCGGGACCAGCACTCCCCACACACCGCTCATCACTGCCCATCCTTGTTCTGGCAGCTCCATCACCCTCCCCGGCAGGCTCGTGGCACCCAGCCCAGCGCCGGGCGAGGCCGCAGCAGCCCGGGCCCGCGGGCACCGCCACGCTGCACCGAGCCAGGGCCGGGCGGGGCCCACACCGCGCTCCGGCCTCCCCTCAGCAGCGCCGCCGCCATTGCTCCCCTCACGGCTCCTGCACACCGCAGGGGCCGCAGGCTCCACGGAGGCTCCACGGAGGCCCCAACCGCGGGCCCCGGGGCGGGGGGCTCAGTAAGCGGAGGCCCGGAGCCCACAGCGGTGCCGTTACCGCTGCCCGGCCGTGACTCGGCAGCCCCGGCGGCGGCGGGACCCGCCCGGCTCCTCCCCTCACTGAACGCCCGCCCCCTCCCCACAGGCCGCCCTTAGGGACCGCCCTCCCATTGGCCGAGCGCAGCTCCTCCTTGCATCTGATTGCCCTATCCTCGCGCGTGCTGTACTGCGATTGGTCCGATAGCTTGTCACTCAGTTATACGCGCTATTTATTGGCTGGCGCGGCCCGTCAGTCACGCCGGGGGTTATTTTGCCCTCCGGTGAGCCGGCAGCGGAGGCCGCTCTGTGGGGCGGTACCGGGCGTCACAAACTGTCACTGCCTTGTCTTTGCACNCAGCCCAAACAAATCCACGACGCTCCGATTCTAAATTATAACTGCACCACCACAAAAACACCCCGGTGCCTCAGCCCAGCACGCTCCTGGCACGGTTTTAACGCCGTTTCGGGACCAGCACTCCCCACACACCGCTCATCACTGCCCATCCTTGTTCTGGCAGCTCCATCACCCTCCCCGGCAGGCTCGTGGCACCCAGCCCAGCGCCGGGCGAGGCCGCAGCAGCCCGGGCCCGCGGGCACCGCCACGCTGCACCGAGCCAGGGCCGGGCGGGGCCCACACCGCGCTCCGGCCTCCCCTCAGCAGCGCCGCCGCCATTGCTCCCCTCACGGCTCCTGCACACCGCAGGGGCCGCAGGCTCCACGGAGGCTCCACGGAGGCCCCAACCGCGGGCCCCGGGGCGGGGGGCTCAGTAAGCGGAGGCCCGGAGCCCACAGCGGTGCCGTTACCGCTGCCCGGCCGTGACTCGGCAGCCCCGGCGGCGGCGGCGGGACCCGCCCGGCTCCTCCCCTCACTGAACGCCCGCCCCCTCCCCACAGGCCGCCCTTAGGGACCGCCCTCCCATTGGCCGAGCGCAGCTCCTCCTTGCATCTGATTGCCCTATCCTCGCGCGTGATGCACTGCGATTGGTCCGACCGCTTGTCACTCAGTTTATACGCGCTATTTATTGGCTGGCGCGGCCCGTCAGTCACGCCGGGGGTTATTTTGCCCTCCGGTGAGCCGGCAGCGGAGGCCGCTCTGTGGGGCGGTACCGGGCGTCACAAACTGTCACTGCCTTGTCTTTGCACTCGAGACATTGCGTCTCGTTCCCCCCACCTGCCCATTAGCCAGCGAGGCTGTCAATCAAGCGAGAGAGGTGGCACCTCGGTGCTACGGTGACAGRGGAAAGTGAGCCCTCCTTCTTCCGTTTCCGAGTGGATGGCTGAGCTGTCCTTTKATTTTTCTGTTTCTCTKCCATTGGGCRGYTTTGCTGTCGCTCACCGCARGGGGCGGGAACCAGCCTGCTGCACAGTAGGCGGGGATGAGACCAAACTCTTCATTCTGATTAGTTAATGCGCCATCAATTATAAATTATCCTCTCTGATTGGGTCGTAGGGCCGTCAATCACRGCGGTGGGCGTGGCACGCGGCGACACGAGGCGGGCTCAACCTTCTGCCACCGCGATTGGTCCGTTCTACCGTCTGTCTGCCTTTCCCCCCCGCCGATTGGTCGGAAATGCTGTCAATCAGGTGGGGCCRACCGTTTGATTGGTCCGCGCCGCTGAGGCCGGGCGCTGCGCGGCGGCTGCGCGGGGGGACACGGCGGGGAGGGACGGACCAGGAATTATTTTTATTTCTTTGTTTCCCGGGGAAAAAAAAAACGGGAAAAAAGGAAAAAAACCAAAAATAAACCCCCAAAAAAAAAAAGCCCCGCGCTCGGGAACCCCCCCCGCGGGGGCGGATGGTGCTGCCGTAAGCGGGGCGGGCCGGGCCGGGCCGGGCCGGCGGGATGAAGCGGCGGAGCGCGGACTGCAGCAAACTGCGGCGGCCGCTCAAGCGGAACCGCATCACCGAGGGCATCTACGGCAGGTACCGAGCGGCCGCCGCGGCGCCGGGAGCGGGCGGTTCGCGGCCCCCGGGCCCACCCCCGGCCGCCCCCCCGGGCCCTGTCACCGTCATGGCGCCCCGGCTCCCCTCAGGAGCTGCTGCCCCGCCCCGGGCCCTCCGCGCCCCCGGGGCTCGGTGGGGCCCAGGGCAGCTGCTGGCCGTGGTGCTGCCGCCAGGGAAACGGCCGCAGCCGGCCCTGGGGTGCGCGCCCGGCGCTGGGGCCTTCGCCCTGTGTCACCCCCAGGGGTGGGTGATAAAAACCTGCGGGGCTCGCGGAGGTGTCGGAGCTCCCTCCGAGCCTCAGGCGTGTGTCCATGGGGAGTTGTTCCCGGCGGGGTCTTGCAGCCAGGCATTGCTAGAGGTGCCAGAGCGAGCTCCGAGCCTTGGCTGTGTCTCCCCGTGGAGCTTTCCCCGGCTGGGCATTGCCAGAGGTGCCGGAGGTGCCAGAGCTCCGAGCCTTGGTTGTGTCTCCCTGTGGAGCTTTCCCCGGCTGGACATTGCCAGAGGTGCCGGAGGTACCAGAGCTCCGAGGTGCCAGAGCTCCGAGCCTTGGTTGTGTCTCCCTGTGGAGCTTTCCCCGGCTGGACATTGCCAGAGGTGCCAGAGCTCCAAGCCTTGGCTGTGTCTCCCCATGGAGTTTTCCCCGGCTGGGCATTGCCAGAGGTGCCAGAGCTCCAAGCCTTGGCTGTGTCTCCCCATGGAGTTTTCCCCGGCTGGGCAGTGCCAGAGGTGCCAGAGCTCTGAGTCTCAGCTCCGTGTCCCCATGGAGTTTTCCCCGGCTGGGCACTGCCAGAGGCTCGGGCTCGCTCTCAGCAGAACCCCTGGGCTCTGCAGCCTCGGCTCCTCACGCTGCCTTTCCCAAAGTTGTTTCTCSCCGTGCTGMTGGAGKCAGCGGTGGGGAGGCAGGAGGAGGGTTTGGGAATCCCGGTGTGCTGGGGAACACAGCAGGTGAGCCGGGCAATGAGCAAACAGACGGCGCTGGAGTGAGGTGCACGTGGGATGTGCCCCATCCTGCGGGTCGGGATGTGCGCTCCAGGTGCTCGGAACGCTGATTTCTGTCCCAGCGCCGTGGCTGTGAGCCTGTTCAAAGTGTGTTTCACTCTCCAGAGTGTGTCAGGTTTTTGCGTGGAACGCAATAATTCTGTGTTTCTCAGTCAGCAGGAGTTTGTGAGGGCTGCAGTGAGTGTGCTGCTGTCCCATTTCTGTTTCTAGTTCAGTGGGGCTGATGAATGCAGTGCCTGGAAACCTGAGCGAGCTCATCCAATTCAGATGTTAACTTTGCATGAGGGAAGCAGCTGCTGGGGAGCTGTGACAGGAATAAAACTGTCCCAGTGTGCTGCTTACCCCACTTGKAGTGAATCTGTGAGAGTACAGAGCTTGTTGCTTTAGRCTTGCAGGTTTTGGGAAAACGCTGCCTGGAATGGTGAAGAGAAACATCCCTTGTGTAGAAGTTATTATTCAAGGTGAAGAATAATTCAAATATGTAAGGAATTGCTTATGAGTGGGTTGTCAAAAGTTATTCCAGGTGCTTTGCCTTTGAGGGGAAACCRGAGAGAGCTCAGAGGAACTCCAGGAGCTGAGTGTGGGCAGCAGGGAGAGYYCTGGGAGCAGCCCWGACACCTCTGGCTTTGCTTCTCCTGGGATGCTTTGGCTCAGGAATGGGATTTTTTAGCCTTTGTTTCACGTGGTGCTTTGCTAAACAGAAGCAGTGTCCTCAGAGTGCTGTCCCACAGAAAGGAAAGGGAAATAGTGGGAAAGGTTTTGGGGATTTTTCACTTTTTTTATTTTGGTTTTTAGTGTGTTTTTTTTCTCTTTCCACTCCATAACCCARTGATCACATACTGGTGGCTTCTCACAGACCTACAGTTGCCTAAATTCTTGTAATTACTGCAGTTATTTACTCAGCTTATCTTAATTGTGCCCATCAGCTTCCACAGCCCCAGTAAATGCAGTTATCAGGAGGAAGCATCCTGGCTTTTATGGGCAGAGCAGCCAGGCTGAGCAAACAGCAGGATTGGGATACTTCACTCTTTGTTGTGTTTGCTTTTGAAATTAAGCCTGGTCTTAAAACCTCCTGTCCAGCCTGGGAGTGTGAGGGAGGCCCAGCTGGGCAAAGGAGGAGTTCTGGAGCAGGTGGAACTGTCCTGCAGGGAAGCTCTGGTGGCACAGCTCATTGCAGGGGTAAAACTGAAGTTTAGGAAGTGATAGAAAACCAGAGCAGAGTTGCAAACACAAAACCCTGGGCTGCACTGGAAGATGTGGATGATCTGTGTCTCTGAATGCTGRTTTTTGCAGTCACTTGTGCTCTGTGGAAAGAACTTTACTATAAATTAAAAYAGCTGCTTTCAGCAGATCTCCAAACCCACCACACTCATGGCAGGAACTGGAGGATCTCTTATTTCCACAGTTTATATTCCAAATGTTGTAAAACAATGGCAACAGTTTAAAAATGCTRAAGTGATTTAACATCTCCTACCTTTGGCAGTGTGCATGCATTAAACCCTAAATTGTTAATTAAAAGTATCCTTTGCAGCTTGTTATCATTTTTTGCAGTTAAAGTTGACTTATTCCTGCCTGTTTTKAAGTGTTCCCAGTCCTCATCTCTGCTCTGGTTCAAACCTGCTGCAGCTCCTCCAGCTGCATTGCTGCTCTTGCTTCTCTGGCCTCTGCTTGGTGCCACTTTGGTGGCTGGGGAAGCTTCAGGATGAATCCCACAGCTCCCTGCTGGAACCTGTGCTGGCACATCAGCTGCATTCCCTGACAATAGCCCTGGAATCCTCCCTGTTCCTCCAGAGCCAGGGTTTTTTTAGCTGGGGATGGAGGTTGCCCTTTTCTCCTAGGCACTGCGTGGGCTGGCAGCCAGGTGGGTGCCTGCCAGGGGACTCTGTCTCCTCTCCAAGTGGCCCTGGTGGCACAGGACAGGATCCTTGGGTGCCCTRAACTCCTCCTCTGCCACCCCAACCCCTGAATTCCCAGGGCTGCATTTCTGACAGCCAAACAAACCGGAAGGAAAACACCAGCACTGCCTCCAGGAATGTGGCCTTTTTTAGGCTTTTCTTGAAAATCCCTGCTGATTCCTCCCTGCTAATTCATTCTGGCACTTTTGTTGTTTTTTTTTTCCTTTTAACCAGCTTCCTATAGAGGGTAAAGCATTTTCTGCTGGAGCTGCCCTGGAGGTCTGGAACAAAGCAGCAGAGCTGCCTTTTATGACTGGAGCTCCAGWGCAGGGCTGCAGTGTCCCAGCCTGGATTTAAAGTGTTCTGCTGTGGCACAGGGAGCACCAGCCCCTCTGCCCCTCACTCCCTGCAGCTAAAGGGGCTGGSATTTGGTGTTTGCACCATTCCCAGAGCTGCCAGTGCCTCCTGGGCTTCCATCCCTGCCAGGGTTCTCCCTGCCCCAGCTCAGGGATGGATCCCTTCTGTGCCCTGACCCTCAGGGAGCTTTCCTGGGATTCCTCACATTCCTTTTCCTTTCCAGGCCCGTGGCTGGCAAGTGTTTTCACATGGCCAGTGCCAGCAGTGATGTTCTCTGCCTTTCACACTCGCTCTCTTCCACTTCTTCTGCCCACCAATAATCATCTTAGATATCTGTTAGTGTGTTTATTTATGTAGAGCTTTTCTATTTCCTAATCTCCCCTCAGCATCTCTGGTGTTGTGGCTGCTGGGTAACCCTGAGCTGGGGGGGAGTTGTTGATTATTTGGTGATTTTTTTTTCACCCAAATGCTGAAATTCCCCTTTTTAAAGCTCACCTGTGCCCCTGGCTCCCTGCCAGCCTCCCACTCCATTGTCTTGGATGAGTCAGGCTGCCAAATGGAACATGCCAGGATTCCCTCTGCAGCCTTTGGGCCTTGCTGAGAACAGTGGGATGGAATTMAGGTTTAATCCACCCCCAGTTTGGGTTTGGGGTGCAGAATTGAGGTTTTTTTTCCTAGGGATTTTTGGCTGTGTTTTTTACCTTCCAGCCAGCAGTGGATCTGCTTCTGCAGGGCAGTAAAGGGAGAACAAAGAACAAGAGAGGAAAAAAAAATAAAGGAAATGGCATCTGGCACTTGCAGGGGGGGGAAGGATAAGGAGGAAAATTATTTGTTTGCAAATTCAAAGGGGGCAGCACAGGCACTGCAGGGTTATGAATAAATCTTTCTATTCAGTGTACATAAGCCATCAATTGACCTTTCAGAGAAATGGCAGCACTGGAATCACTGCTGCTCCCTGCTCCTCACATGGAGGTGTCCATCCTTCCCTTTCCCTGAGGTGCCCAAGGCTGTTTGATGGGCAAAGCCACCCAGGGCAGGCTTCCTGCCATGTGTCAGGAAATTGGATAACAGATTTGAGGTGTTCATCTGCAGGAATCTTCTTCCTCTGTGTTGGGATCCACCTCAGAATTCCAGCTGGAGTACAGCTGAGCTTCTGGAATAGAAAAGGGATGTGTTGAAGCTCTCCCTGCTGGGCTGGGGGCTTGTCTGAACACCAACCTGCCTGTGCAGCTCCTCTGGGAGAGCAGGAGCTGAGATTTGGGTCCTTCCCTGCTTTTAAGGATTGAGGCTTTTCAACTTCCCTGTGCTCCTGGGATTCTGAGTGGCTTTGGAGCCCTTCAGACAATGAGAAATAGGCTCTTTAATGCTGTTGGCAAAACCTCCTTAACAAGAGYTGCATTGTTCCAGTTGCACTCCAGAAGGTGCTAAGTGTCAGCAGGGCCCTTGGATTGATAGGAGTTTAATATCAGAAATCACTYGAATGGCTGTGTTACAGAACTCTTGTGCAGGAAATGTGCTTTTCCCTTGGAGTGGCACTTCACAGCAGCAGCAGCTCCCATCTGCTGGGGGAATGGGGGCTCCTCCAGCAGCAGGAAAATCAACACGAGGGTAACCCAGGGAAAGGCTCCACAAACACAACTGAAAACAGGACAGGGAGTTTTTAAAATCATCCTGGCTGGGATGATTTGATAGGATTGCTCAGGTCTGAGGAGTTGCACAGCTGCAATTCCAGAGTGCAGCTTCCAGTGTCCAAYGTTCTCTGAATGCAGCTGCTTTTGGCAGCTTCCTGCTGAGGWTCTAAACTTTAAATAAACAGGGAAAGGCAGCCTATGGAAGTATCCAGGACAGTGGGAGCCTTTAAGGGGTTTTCATGTGGGATATTTTGTTGGGTTTGAGGGGGTTTGTTATTATTTTGTTTTCAATAACCACCCTGCAGTTCCATTCTTCTCAAGCAGTCATTAATGACTGGGGCTGGCTCCATCAGAGCTGGAAGCAGCACTTCCTTCACTTTTCCCAGTGTGTGCCATGGATTTTGTTTCCATTCCMTTCAGGTGCTTCCTGGAGCCTTTTGCTGTGGTTTTTCCCCACCCCGTGCTGTTGATAAGGGCACTCTCAGGGCACTCAGCATTCCCAAGAATTCCCAGTGTTTTCCCAGCCCTGTGCTTTGCACCTCACTTTGGCTGACAACTGGCTGAGAATTGCACGGGGTTTCCAATCCTCTTTCCCTGTTGTGGGGTTTTTTGTGGGTTTTTTTGTCTCTTTCCCCAAAGTTCTGAAGGATTTCCTAAAAAAGCAGGGCAGGAACTCGGCCCTGCCCGGTGCTGGGTGCAAACCCTTGGCACCTCCCTCCAAACATTCCAGGGCAAAGTTCTGCTCGTTGTGCTGCCAGAGGAGGGAAAACAAGGTCCTAAAAGGAAAATTTGCACTCGATTTAAAAGATAAAATAGATTTTTACCTCCTTTTTTTCGTTATAACCCAACAGAGTGCAGCAAGGAGCTGGAGTGACAGATCTGGGGGTGGTGGRTTTGGGGGRAAAAAARGGGGTTTTGCTTCTTTTCTGGAAGAATGGATTGKGCTGATGCCTCCTGTGTTGTTTGGGTATGAGCTCAGAATGTTTTTAAGCTCTGTTGCCAAGAAGGATCATCAGAGGTTCCAAGTGCAGGACTCACAACATGGGAATGTGGCTGAGAAATCATTAGAAAATAGAAGTGAGCCTGCTCTCCAGCCTCACGTGCTCCCAGTTCTCTGGGCTTTGCTCTGTTTGTTTTTGAGGGCTCTGTTTGCCTTCACAGAAATGTTTTCAACTCCAGCACTGATAAACTCAGGATCAGAACAGGCTTGAGATTGCTGTGGGCTGAAAATCCATGGGAGTTTATTGGTGTTGGTGTGTGTTCAGTGAGGGAACATCTGCAGCCTGCCCAAAACTCCTGAGGCAGGAGAGGAACATCCCAGCTGGGAGAAGTTTCCTTTTCAGTGTGAAAATGCAAAGGGAGATGGGTGAAAATAAATGCACTTCAGTRTTACCTTCATTAGACCAGGCCTGCTCTCATGGAATAATAATAATAATAAAAAATACCCCTAAACTTATTTTATCAAATAGATTTTGGCTGACATTTCCCTCTGTGTATTACAGTTGTCCTTGGTTTTAATTCTGAATATTTTAATTAAAAAAAATAAAAAAGAAGAAATAAATCAGTTTATCTGTTGGAAATCCTGACCTGAAATGTCCTTTTTTTTTTTCCTCTTCCCCCCAGCACCTTCCTGTACCTGAAGTTCCTGGTGGTGTGGGCCCTGGTGCTGCTGGCAGATTTTGTGCTGGAGTTCAGGTTTGAGTACCTGTGGCCCTTCTGGCTCTTCATCAGGAGCGTGTACGACTCCTTCCGCTACCAGGGCCTGGTGAGAGCTTCTGGAATGTTCCCTGTGTCCCCTTCCCCAGCTGGCACCTCCCTCCCTGCTCCTGGGGGCTCCCCTCACCCAGCTCTGCCCTCTCACGTTTCACCTGGGGCCGGGGGAAATGGSATTTCCACACRTTTCAGCACAGGGAAATGGCATTGGAATGGCTGAGCTGGGTTTGARTTAATCAGAATTRYATGTGACCTTATAGGTGTGTAAACAGGCAGGAGTTTCTGGACTATTTTAGAGAAAAACCTGTTATGTAGAGTTTTTTTAATATATTTTTATATATATTTGACATATATATGCTTTTTTTATAGATATATATTTTTATATAATAKATATTTTTATATACTATATAATTTTGTCTATTATATATTTTTATAATTTATTTTTATATATAATATAGCTTTTTTTAATATAATATATATCTTTTTATATATAATTATATATATGGACATATGCTGTCTATCTATATATAGGGATATATATATGGGGAGTTACATGCATAAAATAGGTATTCTTATTTAAAGTRTMATAAATAATTAAATATRTTAAAKAATAYTTAAAAWAGMTATTTATTTTWAAATTTTAAATTMATGTGTAATAYTAGAAATACYRTTGTGTTATAAAATTRTAGCTAGCTGATATTTTATCTAAAATGTGTTTTATGTATTTTAATATCTATAAAAAAAACTATATTGATAATTTTTCCTGGRATAACCAAACCTYCTYCTTGCTCTCCCTGCTTTCTTTCAGGCCTTCTCAGTATTTTTTGTGTGTGTAGCATTCACCTCCAACATCATCTGYCTGCTCTTCATCCCAATCCAGTGGCTGTTCTTTGCTGCCAGCACCTATGTGTGGGTACAGTATGTGTGGCACACAGGTGGGGCATCATTCTTCATTTGTAGCTCCTTTATTTATTAAAATCTCCTTTATTGGCACCTCCCAGGGCTCAGTTTGTACCTCACATCTTTTAGGGACAAAATCCCTCTGCTTTTTTTTATATATATTTTGGGCTATTTTTTATTTTGTTTTGCACTTGGGGTGCATCTCCAGCAAGCAGGAATGAAGGGGAATAACCAGGAATTCCAGAGCAATTAAAATTAAATTCCTACTTGAAAACTCTCCTGCAGTGATTCAAGAAATGCAGAGCACACAGGAGGAGTYTGTGGCAGTGTTCTGTTCTTCCACAGCCCCTTGGTGTGCTGTGATTTAGTTCCTGATACCCAAATCTCAGTGATTTCAGTGCTCAGAGTTGGATTCTGCTCCAGCAAAGCTGGATYCAGCTCTGAGCTGATACCAGAGGCTGCCTGACACTCTGAGACTCCCATGGAGAATCCTCTGCTGCCTTTTTCTCCCTCACTTGTTTGGGTTTGTTCTCATCATCCCCTGCTTTTGGAGCTGAAGGCAGCTGGTTTTTGTTTTTACAAACATTTTAGGAATAAAATCAATGATTCCAATGAATTTTTTTAGGGGTTACTTTTCCCTCCCCAGGCTTTGTGGAACATTCAGTCAGCCTTGGTGCCAGGGGTTTGCTGTGGATCATCCCTCACTCAGCTCTGTGACAAATTACTCACTGCTAATTACAGCAGTGTGGGAGCTGATGGCTGATGCTGTGAACCACTTGCTGCCCAATTTCAAATACCTGCACAATCTGGGGTTATTTTTAGAGCTGCATTCATGTGTYAAAGCCTTGTCTGAGGTTGTTCAGGGCTGATGCTTAGAAGGAAGAACTTGATGGGCCAGTTTCAGCTGTGGAGCTGATTTAGTATTTTAATTCATGGCAACCTCAGGAATTATTCATTTTCAGTGCTCCTCCAAGCTGATGGGAACTTGCTTTTTAAAATATTTTTTTTTAAGTAATGATCTTTTTAGGTGAAATCTTTAAGGTTTGTTTCCTTAGATTCCTGAAATGTTTTAAGAACAACTTTCCAGTCCTTGCTGTGCTCTGTCCCTGAGGTGCCTCTGCTTCCCTTCTCTCCACAGAAAGAGGTGTGTGCTTACCAACAGTATCACTGTGGATACTTTTTGTTTATATTGAAGCAGCCATTAGATTTAAAGATCTAAAAAACTTCCACGTGGACCTGTGTCGTCCCTTTGCAGCACACTGGTGAGTGCTTCTCTCTCCTCCTCCTGCTAACCTTGATTTCACCAGGAAAATGAAATAATCAGGGCTTTTCATTTGGGTTGGGCTGTCCAGTTTTTCCCTCACACGCTTCTGCCATGAAATATTCCCTGAGGAATGTGTGGAAGCAAGGACCCAGTGCTGGGAGGAATCCTTAGTGTGGATATTCCATTTATTTCTTGAGAGCTCCCCTGAAACAACAAAACCCACTTACTAGCTAACTTCTTATCCAAGTTATTCCCAGCTTTATACACCTGATTCATTGGCTATCAGGGCTATGATTTGATTTATAACATTGCCTTTTYATTTCCCCTCCTCAGCATTGGCTACCCTGTGGTGACTTTGGGCTTTGGCTTTAAAAGCTACGTCAGCTACAAGATGCGCCTGAGGAAGCAGAAGGAGGTGCAGAAGGAGAACGAGTTCTACATGCAGCTGCTGCAGCAGGCACTGCCCCCAGAGCAGCAGATGCTGCAGAGGCAGGAGAGGGAGGCAGAGGAAGGCAAGTAATCCCTTCCTGTGCTCCCTGCTCTCTGCTGTTCCCAGAGAAAACGAGCCCCAGACGTGCTGAGCCCAGCTGGGGTTGGGTTCCAGCCCAGCTGGGGTTGGGTTCCAGCCCAGCTTGGGTTGGTGGGAGTGTGGTGAGCTCAGAGGGGCAGGGATCAAATCAGTTTGGGGTGGAAATGTGGCAGGAAAAGTGAATTCTGGCCCCTCTCTTCATTCCTCATTAGCAGCTGCATCAATCTGSTCACTCAGTCCTGTATGAAGCTCTAATATTTAGTCTTAAATCCCTGTTTCCTGCCTGGAATGAGGCAAAAAGCCTTAAAATAGGTGACTTTGGGCTCTCTTTTCTAGAGAGTCTCCAATACTGGTTGTTTCCTGCAGGAATGATGATGTGTCCATAATGATTTTTCTTTCTGTGGCACGGTATTGATGGATTTAATGAACTAAGTTAGGTTTTGTTGTTTTGTTTTTTTTTTTCCACTTTGGTGTTGCAGCAGCCAAAGGATTATCTGATATGGATTCCTCAATACTCCTGCAGCACAATGGAGGCATTCCAGCCAACAAAAAAATCTCTGCAACGTTACCAGAGCTGGAATATCGAGAAAAAGGGAAAGAAAAGGACAAGGACACAAAGAAACACAACCTTGGAATAAACAACAACATTTTGCAGCCTGTAGACTCTAAAATACAAGAAATCGAATATATGGAGAACCATATCAACAGTAAAAGATTAAATAATGATCTTGTAGGAAGTACAGAAAACCTCTTGAAAGAGGACTCATGCACTGCCTCGTCCAAAAATTACAAAAATGTCAGTGGGGTAGTGAACTCCTCCCCCCGCAGCCACAGTGCAAGCAATGGGAGCATCCCCTCCTCCTCCTCCTCCTCCAAAAACGAGAAAAAACAGAAATGTGCCAGCAAGAGCCCCAGCACACATAAGGACTTAATGGAGAACTGTATTCCTAATAACCAGCTAAGCAAACCAGATGCTCTGGTCAGGTAAGGTTGGGCCTGAGCCTGCTCTCAGCCTCCTCCCTTTGGTCCATCAGGACTTGGGGRGTTTTTTTTTGKTTGGTTTTTATGAGGAAAATGTMMTTTGTGGGCACGTGGAGGGGGCAGAGCTGTGTGGTGGTGGTGGGGTGGGGTCTCCAGGAGGTGTGTGGGGCTGTGTTCCTGGGTTTTGCTTCACTCCAGGCCCAGGAGCTGCTGCTCCCCTTCCTRTTTTTGCTGCACTGGTAGAAGGCAGGAGAAAATCAGCTCTTGTGTCCCTGCCAGCTCTTTTGTGGAGCAACCTTTTCTTCTCCAGGGGCTTCAGTGGGGTTTCTTGGTGCCCTGAAGAGGTGTTTTTGTTTTGTTCCTCCTTTTGAAGTGTTTGGCTTTTGCTTGAATGTTGCATTCTGAGCAGCAGTGGAGGCAGTGCTGGTGTGGAGCTGAGCTCAGCCCTGCTGCTCCACAGGTCCCAGGGATTGCTGGGGCTGTCAGCAGGGAGAGGTCCCTGCTTCCCATCTGCTCCTGGGGAGTTGGGAAGGAGCTGGCTTTGAGAGGGGCTCCCCCTGAGACAGATGGTGCTGTCATGTGCTGCCAGGCAGGGGAGAGCTGTGACTCTGCATGGGGAGATGCAACAAAAGCTGCTGCACAATCCTGCAGCATTTCCTGCCTCTCCTTCTCCCACCTGATCAGTGGTGGGATCCAATTTAATTGGCAGATCAGGCTTGTTTTCCCTGCAGGTGCCTTTGATAATTGGGCTTTTGTCTCTGAGGATTTGTGCTGTGGCAACACAGCTCCTTCAGTGGAAATAGTGTTTTCTACTCTGATAATCACTCTGCCCCTGATGGACAGACTCCTGCCAATTAACCACCCAGATTAATTGATCCTTAAATCAGAAAAAAAACAGCTGATCTGTGAATCCAGGATTGGTGGGGTGCAGCTTGTGCTGCCTGGGTGTTCCCCTCTCAGCTGGCAGCTCTGCCCTCTTTACAAGGTTGGTTTGTTTGAGGGAGAGAAGGCTCAGCTCAGTTTGCTGCACTTCCAGACATTCCTAAGCCTTGGGAAGAGGGAATGAGCCAGCCTGAGAATGGTGTGGCTGTGGCAGGCACTGAGATTTAAACCTGCTGTGTTTCAAGCTGACATTTCCTGTTGAAATCCTTCAGTGGGAGCTTAGAGCAGGTGCTCACTGATTGCCCAAGGTGAGTTTTGGATCACAGAAATGAGGCTACAACAAAGCAGCTTGTGTTCTTAGGGAATTCCAGCTCCTGGAACTCACTGGGGACAGACAGAGAACACAGCTGTGCTCTGGAAGTGCCTCACTCTGCTCTGAGAGGGAGCTGAACTTCTSCAGACAGGTGTTTTTGGGATGTGTGGGTGTTGGAGCTGTTCCTGCTCTGTGATACCCCTGTGCAGGCAGCCCAGGAGCACCAAAGCCCAGCATCCTGCTCCCAGAAATCATCAATGAAATCTCCTTTCTGCTCAGCCTGCCTGTGGAACTCCCACAGCAGGGGGAGCATCAGCTCACCTGACAAACTGCATGGGATGGATGCRCTTTAAATTTAAAAATTCATGGTGCTTTTTAAATTTGAACCTTGTCAGTTATCCCCTCCCTGGAGTGCCAGGCATTTGTTCATCATTTTTTCCACTTCCAGGAGTGTTACTCATTGCTGTTATTGAATTTCAGTCTGCTGGAGAGCCTGGAAAGGGCTGAGTGAAGCCCTGCATTTGTTCAGGCTCAGGTCAGATCTGCTCAGCTTCCAAATAAAGCTGCTTTTCCTGCCTCTGTGTCCAGCAGGGTGGCAGGACTGAGCTGCTTTCCTTTTGTGTCCACACACCACGGCCCTGAGCTGAGTAACCAGCAGCAAATGGAAAATATTCCTGCTGCTGCTGGGGGCTTGGGATGGGCAGGGAGTCAGGATCAGGAGGTTTTGGRGGCCAGGGTTGTTACCTGTGAAACACCTGATGTGCTCTCTCTGCAAGGGCCCTGCTAATGAAGGTTTATGTTCACATTTTATATTTCCAGCACTGCTGTTATTTGAAGCTAAGCTTTGATTTTTTTTGCTCTGCCTGGTGGAATGTCAGGGCCTGCTGCTGGGTTTTGTGGAGAGGAACTTGCTGATGCCCATCCCTGGGAGTTGTTCCATTCCTGCCAAGGGAATCCCAGAGGCTCAGGAGCCCCTGGGCTTTTCTGAGCCATCTCCTGAGGGTGCTGAAATCTGCTGGAGCCTGTCAGACCCTGAATCCCTGGGATCTGAGAGCTCCTTTCCAGCTCCTGGAGGGATCCCTTTGGGGTCAGCCTTTGCCCTTCACTGCTGTTTGTGCAAATTCACTTTGTCCCTGTCACTTCTGAGGTGAAACCCATTCAGAGCCTCCACACACGGAACAAATCCAAGCTGTGATTGCTGCAGGATTATTTTGTTGTTGTTTATTGCACGTTACACAGCAAAACCCATGAGCTGCCCCTTTTAGCACCCTTGAAATTCCCAGCACTCAAAGCACACAGAAAGCTTTGAGCAGTGTGTGTGTGCTGAGTCCTGCCTTTGGCACA
>CADDXX010000630.1:426125-447221 GCA_902810485.1 Alauda arvensis
GGTGAAGGAAGGGGGCTGGAGAGCCACAGAAGTGGTTTTCTTGTGTGATAATGGCTTTGTGTAATGTTCCTTGGAAGTGCTTGAAAGGTATATTTAGATTTCATCTTTTAAGCATTTACTAATTACCCCAGTCTAGATGGATGAAACTCATCAATTAGCTGTTTGGGAGTGCTCTGCATTTGGAAATCTTCCCTGTTAACAAAAGAGGGGCAAGTGATGGTAGGGGAGGAGTTTTCCCTTCTTTTTGTCCCCCCTCTCATCTCTCTGCTTCTTGCAAGTGCAGAGATGTGGAGTGGTTTAAATGAAATATGCTGAAGATTTGCACATCTCCTCAAAGTGAAAACACTTCCCTTGGTCACGTTTTGATTTCCTCATTACCTGGATCACAGCATCCTCTGAATGCTTTTGTGAAACACAGGTGGGCTTGAAAAGCCAGCCCCTCTCTGGGTTTGGATGGAGCACAGCACAAGAAAAGCTCAGGATCTAAATGGTGAAAATGATAGTGCAGCTTTTCAGAGCTCAGTTCTGTCATTTCTGCCTGGTTTTAGCACAGACTTGTCTGKCTGGGCTGAGCTGGAACTCTCCAAAGGAACAAGTGACTTACAGGGGGGAAGAGAAGAAAGAGCCATCTGACAAATGAAGTTATAAATTTGGAAGCCTCTGCCATAAATCAGTTGAGACTGGGAGTGCTTAGAATACCAGGGCCAAATAGATAATTGTCTATTAGGTGGCAGATGGCTCCGTGGTGAGAACAGAATCTGGAATTATGGATCTGTTTCCATAATTTTTGTGGTTCCAGTGCCATTTTTCAAAGGCAGAATGGCCCAGTGTTAACACTGATGTGCTGTCATGTGTGAGGACTGGAGTGGCATCAAATATTCACTTCTGATGCTGGTGGCTCATCAGAAATGAGCCTGGAACCCCTCAGCACACAAATCCCCTTCCCTTCCAGCCTGGAATTGGGAATCTCTGCTCAGAGGATGCTGTGGATGTGGAGCCCCCACTCTGAGGACTYGGTTTGGGAGCTAAATTTGGCTTGGAGAGGCAGCTGCAGGGAGCCAGGACGGGCACAGTGGTGCAGATGCTTTTCTGCCTCTCCAACTTTTCCAGCTGCTGCTTTTTTGGAGCAGTCAGTGGAGGGAGGRGAGCTCAGGGAGAGGAGAAGCTGCCACGTTCTGCACCCTGCCTCCCAAACCTGCGGGGTGTGAAGGCACAGTGTGCTCCAAAGGGAGCCTGGCAGCTCCAGGAGGCAGCACTTCCATCACCCCCTGCCTCCCTGAGGATCCACTCAGGGCTGGAAATCTTTTGGAAGCTGAAATCTTTAGGGGGAATTTSTTTTAGCAGTGAGGCAAAGGCAGCTGGGATGGCAGGTGAGGGATGCWGGTGAGCCCTGGGTGAGGTGGGGGCTCTTTGGGGAGCCTCAGGTTGTCCCTGCTGGCCTGAGGAGCCAGGAAAAGAGGGGATTTGGCTGAAGGGAAACCCTGGCTGGTTGTCCCTGYCCTCCCTGGGATGATGTGCAGGCTCTGGGTCTGCAGTGCAGGGGTTAAAGGAGTCAAGGGAAGGAAATAACTTCAAATTTCAKACTCAGCTCAAAATGAGGCTGACTCAGAATTACAGCATGAGGAGTTTGAGGGAACAGAACAAAATCATTTYCACATCCTGTGTGTGTCCAGGCTCCTCCAGGAGCAGGGACAGGAGCCCAGGAGGTGCCTGGCTGTTTCCTTTTGGTGCAGGAGCCCTTTGCAGGCTGTGGGAATGCTGCCTGCACAAACAGCATCCTCCCTGCTGCCAGCATCAGGCTGAAAGCTCTGCACTGCCCAGAGRGAGGCCAGAGCTCCTCAGAGATTCACCCTGTTCTGTTCATGARGAACGAGCACTTCCCATTCAGAACCTGCTGCCACTGGCAAAAAAACCCTCAGAGATCTGGCAAAAAATGAAGTGAACACCCTGGGACATATCTGAGTGCATTTTTTGGAGGGTTTCTTCCYCCTCCCTGGGCCATTATTTGGTTTCCTCAGCAGAGCTCTCCACTGACTAATTCATCCCACACTGAGTTTTTAAACCCCAAATTGGCTTTTATTTGTTTGTCCAGCATTCCATCTCCTGGTGCTGTTGGAGCCTGAGTGTTATCCATCAGTTCAGCAAATGTTTATCCTCCTCCATGTGAGCAGCTCCAGGAAACTTTGCTTTGAAAAAGGAAGGGGGGGGAATCTGGGGATGTGGCTCTTTGCTAATTAAGGAGGATACTGCCASGGGCTTGTGATGTTGGGTTTTGTGAAACACACAGCTGGAGGGAAGAGATGACAGGAGGAATTTCAGACCAAAGTAACCTGCAGATTCTGATCCTGAAATAGAGCAGCAAACCCTGCTGCAGCCCCGAGCTGGGAGCGCTCTGTGGAGGAAGGATCTGCTTTAAACCATCATTTCCCTTCAAAAGTCTGGGCTGAGGGRAGCATTTCAGACTCCTCTCATCTTTGCTGGAGACCATGGCTGAGTCTCTGAAGCCCCTTGTTCCCCCTTTGTTACCTTTTCTCCCAGGGATTGAATCAAAGGTGTTCAGGTCAGAAAAGGCAGATTTATTAAACCCCTCCTCAGAAGCTGAGAGATCCCTCCCAGCTGAAAAAAAAAGGACATTTGGAGGTTTAATTTTTCCTCMCAGCTGGAGCCAGAGGGGCAGGAGGACAGGAAGAAGGGATGTGTGTGTGTGTGTGTGTTGGAACTCACACAAGCACTGCCCCACAGCCCTCAGGGGAAGGGCAGGACAGCTCCAGCATCCCAGAGGGATTGTTTGGCTTGGAAGGGATTGCTCAGAAATCACCCAGCCCACGTGCAGAGCTCTCTGAAGAAAAAGCAGCGTGGAGTTTTGATGGGAGATAACAGAATGTCACGGGTTTGCTCTTTGTGGATGTGTGCTGTCAGTTAATRGAGTGAAAAGCTCAGTGCAGTCCCTGAGAGCAGCTTCTCCCTGTACTCAGGGACAGATCAGCCTTGGCCTCACACTCTTAAACCACTCTGRAACACTGCTGCTCCATGAGAAAGGTCAGAAATCAGAGATGGAGACAGCTTCCTACAAATCCCACGTGCTTTGCCAGGGCCAAGGGGAGCAGTGGGGGTTTGCTGTGAGATGTGCCAGGTTCTGATGAGCTGAGACTCCATCCAAGCTCTGCATAAGCCCCACTCCTCGTGTTCAGGGGGAATGAGGGTTTTATATTCAATGTGCCACGGGTTTAGCAGCGAATGGGGATCCCCAGAGCTCAGGTGTGGCATTGCTGACACTTTTCCTTGCCCTGTGCCCCCGCAGATGATGAAGTTTGCCTGGGATAACTACAAGCAGTTTGCCCTGGGGAAGAACGAGCTGCGCCCGCTGACCAGGAACGGCCACATCGGCAACATGTTCGGTGAGTGGGGCTGCAGGGACTGCAGGGACTGCAGGGACTGCCTCCTCCCCTGCCCGGGGGCACCGAGGGCAGGGAGGGACCTGTCCCTGCCCGGGCTGGGTGCTGCGACCACTGCTGGAAGCCTGGCAGCTGGGATTTGCAGGGTTTCTGTGTTAGGGGGTGGTGAGACTCAAGCAAAACCTGGTTTAAAGTTTTGCAGCTTTACCTTGTGCAAAAGCTGAGATTTTCAGGGTTTCTCTGTTAGGGGGTAGTGAGATTCAAGCAAAACTTGGTTTAAAATTTAGCAGCTTTACCTTGTGCAAAAGCTGAGATTTGCAGGGTTTCTGTGTTAGAGGGTGCTGATCCTCAAAGCTCCATGTTTGACTTCAGGCCTTGGGACAGGCTTCCAGCACGGAGTGAGAGCAGTGGGATTGTGGCTGTGGAGTTTGTAGAAGTGTGTGAAGAACATGGATTTAAGGTTTTAGTATCCAGCAATGTGTGTGAGGCAAGATGGAGGATTTGGGGTGTTGTGTAAAGTCCTTCTTTTCACCTTCTTCTCCCTGGGTTTGGGTGGTTTTCTGTCACTGGGTGAAAAAGGTCCCCCTTTAGTGGCCATCATTGGGTCAAAATCATCAATAACAGAGGTGTCACCTCCTTATTGGGTAAATGGTGCTGAAAGAAAAGTCAGCAGTGGCCATTTTTGCCATGTTTTCCTAGAGCTGGGCAGAGCTCAGGGCTCTGAGTCTGTAAATAATCTGGAAATAGATAAAACAGAACAAATCACCAAGTCCCAACTGCAGTTTGTGTCAGTGGATCATCCATCCTGGCCTTGGTGGAACAACACAAAGAGCCAAGAGCCCAAACCTCCCAGGGCTGTGGCTCCCATCCCCTCAGGGAGCCAGCCTGGGTCACCCCAGTGCAGAGGCAGCACCARAAGGGAGCAGGGCTCCAGTGAAATGTCTTTATTAAATCATGAAGGCACCCAGAGCTGACACTGCTGCTGTCTGGCTGAGCTCGTAGGCTGCAGGACCCGACCCAACTGAGCATTTTCTCTCTCTGCTTCCTCCACTGTTGAGCAGGATGTGAATCCCATGAAATATTGAGTGAATCAATATTAAAAGCTCTTTATACTCGCTGCTAACTGGCTTGGATAATTTTCCTCTTTAGCAGATCACCTGTTTTTTTATTTATGGCAGCCACTTTCAGTGCTGTTCCCCTGCTCCTGCTGGTGGGGTGCTTGCTGTGGTTTGGGGGGTGTTTGCTGGCATTCAATTGTCATATAATGAAATATAAATTGTCAAAAATAAATATAAATTGTCATTTCCCTGCTCTGCTGCCTGAGCCCAGCACAATCTGCCTCAGCCCTTCCTTCCCCTTCCCATCCCTGGGGAATTCCAGAGGGCTCTGGGCTCCTTTCCAAGGGCTCTGTGTGCAGGGATTTTATCTCCTGCAGCCCCTCCGGGGGCAGCTGACCCGGGRGCTGCTTTCCTCAGGGCACGGGGTGGCCCCGAGGCTGTGCACAACCCTCCCATCCTGTTTTGTGTCCAGCTCCTTCTCCACAAGCTCCCRATTTCCTCCTGGGGGTGGGGGGTGTGGAAATTCCAGCCTGTTCAGATGTGCTTTGTGTGGATCCCAACCCTGATCCTGCTGGGATGTGAGGCTGGGAATGGCACCGGGGTGACCTCATTGTGGCCTTCCAGGACCTGCAGGGAGGRCAGGGAAGGTGCAGAGACCATTCCCAAGGCTCAGGAGTGGCTGCACAGTGACAGAGGGCAGGGCTGGGTGGGATATTGGGGACGAGGTCTTTGCTGAGGCCACAGCTGGCTCACATCTGGCTGCAAGGGAGCCCCAATAACCCCTGTGGGGATCAGGGCAGGAGGTTTGGGATCATCCCAGGCTGGGTGTGAGCAGCCCCTGSCCCTGCCCAGCCCCTCCCTGCCACCAGCACTGGTTTGGCCTTTGCTTTTTGAGCCCAGGTTCTTTATCTGACAGTTTGCACAGGAGTTCAGCAGCAGGCTGAGGCGTTTCTGCAGCTCTTCCACTCTGGCAAGCTTGTCAAAATCCCTCAAGGAGCGTGCCAGTAAACAGGCAAAAATATTGAAAGCTTTAAAAATGCATTTATCACGCTAAAACAATTGACAGTACTTAAGCTTGTTTGTAGTGTGCCCGTGAGCACTCTCCAGGAAAACGCTCCGGGAGCAGGAGGATTTGCAGACAATTGCAGAGAAGCAGCTCCGTGGCACATTTCTGCCTTTCCACAGGTTTTTTCTCCCTCCTGGCTGTGCCTGCTGAAGGGAGGGCAGCATCAGGCAGTGCCCTGGCAGAGCCCTTTTTGTCCCTGCTGCCTGCAGAGCCTTTGGGGAAGGAGCACAGGGCACCGTGGCCCTGCTTTGTTGCCCATTTCCCCCCTCCTGCCACATCCAAGTGGTTTTTTATTGCCAGCTCCAGATGGAAAGGAGGCAAACTGGGCTCTCTCCAGGCTGCAAATGTCAATATGAAGCTGAGATTTCTCTGCAGCTGCTTGCACGTGGGAGGGGAGGAACCTCTTTGGGGCTATTTTGGACTGTGTTTGTGTGCATGGGAAGCAATCAAGTTCCCTGAAGGGTGAGACATTTTTTTTTTTGCTGTCGTGGATGTGCTGCTGCTCACTTGGAGCCTTCAGTCTGGCAGCCTCAGCCTGGGGGGAGCTGCTCTGGATCAAATATTCCCTCTAGWGCAAGCAGAAATAAAAATGAACTCTGAATTCTGCTTCTCCTGGCAGCCAGGAGAGAGCAATCCCTCCCCATTTTCCTGCCCAGGTAGGGAAAYTGGGATGCCCAACCCCATTAATCTCTCCAGAGATCCAACCTTGCCACTTCCCAGGTATTTCCCTCCACGGGCAGCATTCCCCCCTCTGCTGCACTTTGATCTGGTGGCTTCCTCTCCCATCCCTGCTGCTGCTTGATGTTCTGCAGCTCCTGTTTCTAAGGCAGCTCTCCCACGTTTGTGGCCAGGGTTGATGTGCACRGAGCTGCTGTGATTGCTGTCATTTACAATCACTGCAGCTCCAGAGCCCTCTCCTTAAACCCACAAGCTGTGCTCCTTTCATCAGCGTTAATTATTCAGCACAGTGACCTCCAGTGAGGTTTTAACCACGGTGTGGGTTTGCAGATGTTGGGATGTGATGCCCTGGAGGGTGGGAGGATGATCAGTGCTGGAGCAAACCCCACATCTGGAGCTGCTGCACAGCTGGAGGGGGGGGGTTCAGGATTTCTGTCTGCAGGATTTCTCTCCAGGGAGAGCTGCAGAATGGCTCTGTGCAGAGCAGGCCCCAGATGTGTGCTGCTTTAGGAACATTTAAGGTGAATTTGAGGCAAATTGGAGGCAAACTGAAGGCAAAGGGCACAGCTGAGCTCGTGGCTGAGGGTGACACTGGAGCTCTGCAGGCACAAACTCTGCTCCCAGTGCTGATGCAGCCATTTGAGCCCTCCCCAGGCACCTCAGCTCTGCTGCCCTTGGTGCAGGCAGAATGAAATCCAGTGCTTTTAGCAAACCTTGCCTCTCTCAGAGCAGAGCCAGCAGCCCCTGGAATGCACCTGCCCCCCTGAGCTCCATTATTATTCTGCCCACTCCCCTGCTCTGTCAGAGCCACTTATTTTTCTGACAAAATGTTTGTAAAATCCTGTTAGCTTTGCAGAGCTTCAGCAGCTCGGGGAGAGTGAGCTGGCACCTCGTTCTGCTGGAGCATCAGCTCAATTGTCAGCTACATTTTGATTGCACAGTCTTTTAACAATGATAAGGTGAGGAGCCTGATTTTTCAGATATCTCTTGAAGTGTGCAGTGCTGGCAGCAAGRAGAATCTTCCTTTGACTCACAACCTGAGCCAATTTGCTCTGAAATCAGTGACAGCAAGTAAATATGGAGCCTTGCTGTGCTGGGAGGAGTTTTTCACCACCTAAATGCACGTTGCTTTATTAATTTCAGTTTATAAATAGCAAGCCTYAACCAGGTTTCTCCCCTTTTTTCCCCTCTTTCCCCACTCCACAGCAATGCCTGAAGTCATGCACTGCCTCGTTGGTGTGAAATCAGGCATTGCTGCTCTCAGCACAGCCTGAATTTCTGCTCCAGCTGCTGGGGAGCCAGGGCACAGCTGGCACAGGCAGGACACTGCAAGGACAGGAGGTGTTTGCCCCTCATGCTGCTGCAGGGCTSTCCTCTGACTGCCTGGGGACAGGGCAGGGGCTGCAGAAATCCCTGGAAAAACCCCTGGYTGTGTTTGTGTTTGTGTGCTGGGCTCAGACTTTGAGCTGTTTGCTCTGAAGACAGGAGGTCAGTGGCCTCAGCTGCCTGGAAATTTGGCTCTTCAGGATAAAAAAAAAAGGGCATGAAGTGGCTGGGGAAGAGAAGCAGTGAGCACAGGAATGGATCCAGAGAGGCCTCTGGGAAGGACCAAAAATTGTGCTGGATGTGGATGTGGCACTTGGGGATGTGGGTGAGTGGTGAGCAGGGGGGCAGTGCTTGGATTKAAAGGGCTTTTCCTTTGGGAAGTGCTTGGATTTAAAAGTCTTTTCCTTTGCAAAGTGCTTGGATTTAAAGGTTCTTTTCCACAGAACCTGGCAGATCCCTTCAGACTTTGGCACTGCCCTGTGGCACTGTGAGCTGCCAGGCTCAGAGCTGGATGGAGATTCCAGGGATCCCCCTGGAGATTCCAGAGATCCCACTGGAAATCTCAGGGATCCCACTGGAGATTCCAGGAATCCCCCTGGAGATTCCAGGGATCCCCACTGCATTTAACACCCCCAAGCTCCTGTGATAGCAGTTTTTAGCAGCAGCTCCTCTGGGGCTCCCAGCTCAGCTGCTGGACCCCAAAATRTCCCCAAAGTCCCAGGAACCCAGCCTGGGCAGCTGAGCCAAGCATTTCCCAAAGAGCTGCTCCCCTACCTGCAGGATTTAGCCAGGATTTAGCACCCACCTCAATGAGGAGGGACAGGAGTTTGGGGTTGTACAACAGAGGAGAGGTCACTGAATGCAAATATTAATTCAGCAACAGGAGAGAAATGGGAACCTCCAATTGTGCAATCACTGACTGCACCTTTTCTGGCTCTGGGTTTCTTTCCCTGCCATCACGAAATTGCAAAACCCTGGAGAGTCCTTTTATGTGATTAAAATGATAATAATAATAATAATAATAAAGGCTCTCTTAATTTCTGTGCTGAGTTATGCCTGCTGCCCATTGCACAGGACATTGCATGCTTGGCTCCATGGGCTCTTTAAACACACAAACACCTGGTGATGAAGATGTTGCTGGAACTCTGCTGCTCCCTGGCATCCTCTTTCTTTTATTATTATTTTTTTCTTTTCCTTTTCCATGTATAATGCTCCCCAGATGAAGAATTTTCAGGAGAGCATTTTGAGTTGACTTTGGCTTTTGCTGTCAGGGAGATGTGCAGCACAAACTGGTTTGCTGGCAGCAGGAAGCAGGGAATCAGGATGTGCTCCAAATCCCAAACCCACTGCAGTCTGTCACTGTTGGAGCTGACATTAATTCCTGTTGTGGGTTTGGTTTTTTTTCCTCCTGTTTTGAGAATTAATCCAAGCTAATTAATCCTTCAGGAGATCTCTCACCTTSAGTCCTGCTGGCTCAAACATCAGGGCTCTGCTGGACCCTAAATCACACAGGGGTTTGAGCTGATTCCAGTGATTTCTCAGCTTGAAATACTCATTTTAAAAAGTTTAAACAGGAAAAAAAAAACCAAAAAAACCCCAAACCAATGTCTCACAGAATGGCCTCAAACACCTTTTGTATCAAACCCTGCTTGTGGGGCTGGGCAGGGCAGTGGAAAACCATTTTTCCTGGTTGCTGGAAAATGTCATTTGAACTGAGTGGGTTCATCTTAGATTTCCATCTTGGCAAAGGGATGAAGTGAGAGAGGAGAATGTGGGGTGTGAGAGCCCAGGCTGGGGGATGTGGGCAGCACAGCTTGTCCTGAGCAGCAAACTGGGCAAGTTCCTGATCTCCATGAATCATCCCAAACTTCCCCAGCAGCTTCCTGAGCTCTGCACTGACCCCACASCCAGCCTGGAGCTTAATGAGCCCTGCAAGTGGGGATTGCTCAGAAGTGCTGGGCACAGCAAAACGAAAAGGAGAGAAGGAAACCAAACAAGAAAATGGAAAAAAACACAGCAGCAAGTGGGAGCAGAGGAAAATGGCATTGAGGGGGTTCAGTGGGAGAGGAGCAGGCAGAGCTGGGAGGATCCACACGTGAGCAGGAGTTATCAGAACTATCAGGCTGCAGCTATTTTTTTTTTTCCCAATCCTTTTTTTTTAGGCTCTGGGTGTATTTTAAAACACAGTGAGCTCGTCTTTAAGATTTTTCTTTTCCCTTCTTGAATATTTCCTTTAAGCAGCCCGTTATGGATGTGGCCTGTGCCTCATTSTGGCCACTAATTATGCGGAAATAATTGTCTAATCTTCAGAGATATTGAGCGTGGGATTAAAAGGCAGCCAGCTGAGAGTGGCAGGGCTTGGGCTGCTCCCAGACCCTGCTCTGCAGCAGGGGGCTCTGGCACTTCCAGCTGTTTGGGCAAACATCTGGAGTCAGCTCTGGGAACTGGGCAGGAATGGGGGGTGGGGATACACTGGGAATGGACATTGGGATTCACTGGGAATGGGGAATTGGGATCTACTGAGAATGGGGTGCTGGGGGATCTACTGGGAATGGGGGATGGGGATCTACTGGGAATGAGGGGCTGGGGGATTGGGATTCACTGGGAATGGGATTCACTGGGAATGGGGATCTACTGGGAATGGGGGGGTGGGGACATTGGGATTCACTGGGAATGGGGAATTGGGATCTACTGAGAATGGGGTGCTGGGGGATCTACTGGGAATGGGGGATGGGGATCTACTGGGAATGAGGGGCTGGGGGATTGGGATTCACTGGGAATGGGGGCTGGGGGGGCACCTCCTCCTGGTTGCTCCAGTGAAGCCCCTCCCGTGTCAGTGTGGGGTGAATGAGCTGCCCCTGTGGCTGTGGCAGGGCAGGGTCCCAGCTGCAGGTGGGATGTGTTTGTGTGTGTGTGTGTGTGTGTGTGTGTGTGTGTCAGGGGGCCTCTGGGGACCCCTCCCAGGAAATGCTGCAGCTCCTCCAGGAGATCTGTGCAGGAGCCAGGCACTGAATACCAGCAGATTGCCTCATTCCTTCATTTCAAGCAGCCAGAGCAGGGAGGCACCAGCAGCGTTTGGCCCCAGCTCCTGTCTCCTGCTGAACCCCCTGGAGCTGCTGCTCCCAGAAGTGCTCCTGCCTTGTCAAAGGGCCCATCTTTGCAGTAATTAATGACCTCTGCCCAAAAGCAGCAGCAAAGCTCTTTCCCAGAGGAGCATTTGGGCCATTATCACTTCCAGTTTTGCTGCTGGGCTCTCCCTGCCCCGCAGAGCTGTGTGTGTGTGGCACTGCAGGCACATGGGAGGCACGTGGAGGGTGGGTTTGCAGGGTCTCTGCTGCTCCAGGGWTTGTGTTCCCAGCTCCAGGCACAGCTCCCCTCCTCCCTGCCACCTGCAAGCAGGAACAGTGTGATTCCAGCTCCAGGAGGTGTTGGGAGTCGTGCAGGGATGAGCCAGAGCTGGGGGCTGGAGGATTCACTCAATGTTGAAAGATGCTYGGGAGAAACTGGGGGAAAAGAGGATTAAACTGGGGAGCTGCTGCCAAGCATTAAATGTTTAAGAATCAGTTGGCAATGGGTGCTTATCACATGTCTGCTCTGCCATTCCTCTGAAGGAAGGGACTTATCTGAGAGCTTCATGTGACAAACAATTCATTTYTGTGCTCAGCACCTTCCTTCTCTTTTTTCTCCTTCAGTGCATAACAAGGATTTTGCTGCCCTGTTCCTCCCAGCCTGCTCTCCTCCAGGCTCTGCCTCCTTTGCCACGTCCCTAAAGGAGCCCAGGCTCTGCTTTTTGTGCCTCTCCCCCATCCCTGGCTCAGGGCAGAGCTGCTCCAGCCTTAAATCTCCAGGGGAAATTGAGATTGGAGAAACATGAGTGGTTTGTAATCCAAAAAAAAAAAAAAAATTAAAAAAAATAAAAAAAGCCATTTCTTCCCCAGCTGGAACACACTCTCTGCTAAATTGTTAAATTTGATTAGAGCAGCCTCAAAGGCAGCACTTGGAGCTGCCTGTGTGGTGCCAGCTTCACCTGGGCAGCCCCATCTGCTGCAGGTGGGACTGGAATCATCAGCACTCCCCAGGAGCCTGCAGGATCTGTGCTGCTGAGGGGCAGGGACAGCAGGGACAGGGGACAGCAGGGACAGGGGACAGGGATAGGGACAGGGACAAAGGACAGGGACAGGGACAGGGACAGGGACAGAGCTGCCCAGGACCCCACAGAGCTGTGCTGCCCATCAGGGAGGGACCCTTTGCCCAGTGCCTGCAGAGGAGAGGGAAGGAAGATGAATGTGAGGGAAGATGGGAGAATAACCTTGGCCATGAAGTGTTTTTTGATGAGGTCCCTGAAGTGGAGGTGCASTGGTTTGTTTGGAAAGCAAAGAAAAATGAGGTTGCTCCAAAGCTAATGGACTTTTTTTTTTTTTATTTTTTCCTAACTGTGCAAGAAAATGTGCTGATACAAAAAGAAATAGATCTTTTCTAATTCTGGGACTGCTTCTTTGTCCCCTCCATCTCTCACTTGTGCTGTCTTGTTGCCCAGATGTAATTTGTTTAGTTTGCCTTAAATAAAGGGAGTGTGGTTACTCTGTGTTACAGCTACCAGGTTCCCAGACAAAAAATCAATAAATAAAGGCACTGGCAGGGCTGGAGCTCAGCTCTGGTGYTGCTGCCTTCATCTGCAGCAGGCACCACTCACAGGCAGCTGAAGGACTGTGGTGAGCTGATTGTGGATTTAACAGAGAGATTTTTCTTTCTTCCTGGAAAGAAAACCAATTTCCCAGTTCCATTTGGATTTTTTCTGTGTGATTCCTGTCAGCTGGAGCAGCAGCAGCCCTGTGCCAATCCCTGCCTGCCCTGGAGCTCTGTGCACAGGCAAATCTTGGCTGCAGGGCAGATTCCTCCAGGATTTTCACAGTGTCCAGGATCATCCTGGGCTGTGTGGAAACGTCTGTGTGTGGGTTTTTCCCAGAACTGGGCACTCTGGACCAGGCAGGAGCTGTGTGTGAGCAGGCAGGGATTCTCACACACATTTTGGGATAAAGGGCAGGAGTTCAGGCTGCTCTCCAAGCCCTGGCAGGGAGAAAAAGGACCAAAAGCAGCAGCACTTGGMGATGGTCACTTCTCAGGCTCCTGCTGGAGCAGGGCACTGCTTTATTGAAGCTCTCAGAGGGGAAGGATCTCGTGTTTTCCCCCAGGAGTGAAGGTAAACAGGCAGTGACAGCCCCTGGTGCCTTGGCAGTTCCCCACTTCCTCGTGCTCCATGGAAACTGCACCCTGATTTTCATCCCAAACAAGGTTTCAGCACTAATTTCTGTTGTGACAGATCCCATTTGACGTGAGAACAGTGGGAGTCAAGACCTTTCATTTCTGATCTGGATCTCAAATCCTCCCCCTCCTGCCTTTCAGCTCTGAACTCTGCCAYTGGAGTTAGCAAAGAGCTGCCTGCACCCCCTGCTCTGCAGCATTCAGGCAGCTCCTGCTGGATGCAGGATCGGGTCTGATACCTCCCTAATGGCTTGTGCTGCTCTTCCCACAATGGGTTACTGTGGGCACTCTGCAGTGGCTTTGTTGGGAAGGAGGGATTTGGTTTCTGCTCCCTGGGTCCCTCCAGGGTTCTGTGCCAGAGGGCAGGAGCAGCAGCCCTGGGGGATGAGGGGATGAGGGGTGAGGTTTTCCCCAAATTCTGGGGCTGCCTGARCTCAGCCTGGCCCTGCAGCCACCCCTGGGGGATGAGGGATGAGGTTCCCCAGGCTCTGGGGCTGCAGCCACCCCTGGGGCACAGAGCTGATGGCAGTCCCAGGAAAACGTGGCTCCAAACAGCACAGGGAGTTTTGYAGTGGAAGGTTGGAATTGGATGAACTTTAGGGCCCCTTTCCAAACCCAGCCTGTGAAAGGGTGATTTTATCTGAGCTAAAGCCTGGCCCCAGGGAGTGCTGGCAGTGCAGAGCCTGGTGAGGGTGTTCCCATCTCCTGCTGCTTGGGAAACCTCTCCAAAGGCACACCCYGAACTCCTCCTGGTTCCTTGGGCCCCAAAGCAAAGCTGGAGACACAGCAGAGCCCAGCCTGGGCTCAGGCTCCTCATTCTGCCCAGAGTGATGGATTCAGGAGAGCCTTTGGAAGGATCTCTGCTTCCTGAGGAAGAGGCTATTTCAGACCCCACTCAGAGCTACTTGGCTGCTGAAGCATCACTTCTGTGCCTTTTTTTAAGGCTCTCAAGGGACAGACTTGCAGCTGGGAGCCCTTCAAGTCTCCTCTCTGGCCTGTGATGCTCCACACTGGTTATTTTGGGAAGGATGGCAGCATCCCTCCCATCACAGCTGCTCCTCTTTGGGAAATCAGGTTTGATTTCCCTCCCTTGGCTCAGCTCTGGGRGCTGGATCAGGGCTGGGGTGAGGCCACTTAAGGCAGGTGAGTGTGCACTTGGACAGGTAGATTCCCTGGGAACACCTCACCCCGAGGTTTTTCATTTTTCTTCCTGGAGCCTGAGTCATCTCCCACCAAAAAAACACCCCAAAACCCAACCCCAAACCCTGCCAGCAGCTCCCCTGCACCCTGCCCCTCTCCCCAGCGTTGTGTTAATGAAATGAATGTTCCTGGCTGCTCTCTGGGGCAGGGCTCAGCCTCCTGGGTGGGTGGCAGCAGGAACAGAGCAGCCTTGTTGCCCACACTCCTCTCTCCCCATTCTTGTGCTGCACAAAAGAGCAAATGCAGGGTGGCACAGGCCTTCCTTGGGCTCAGGCAGAGATGAACCTTTTGTCTGCTGCCTTCAGCTGCTGCTTCTCCTGCCCTGCTGGTGTCTCAGGGCACGGCTTTGAGGCTGCTGTGACATCCCCAGAAATGTCCCCAGACTCCCTGGGTCCCTCCCTGCTCTTCTCAGTGCCAGAGCAGGGGGAAGGGCTGGTCCTGGTGGGATTTCTGGATTTCCAGCTCAGCTCATCTGGGATTTTGTGGCTYTCCTCTCTCCCAGGGCACTGCTGAGGATCCCAAAGTCCCTTTTTGGGAGCAGCAGAGTGACTCTGCCTCTCCCTGGGGAAGGTGTTCCCCACCCCAGCCAGGTTGGGACAGGACAGGAGGGGCTTTTCACAAGGCAGCTGCTGGTTTGTTCTGGGGCTGAGCAGGGGAAGGAGCTGCCTTTTCACCTGGAGCTGACACGGGGAGGATTTTGGGGGCTTCAGGAGAGGAGTCCCTGAGTGAGCAGAGGAGGGGAGAGGGTTCCTTTGGAGCCCGAGGAGGGGAGATGGTTCAATTTGAGCCAAAGATTCCATTTGCAGCTGTTTCAAAGCCAGTGCAGAAGAAAGGACAGGCAGCCCCAGCCCCTGGTACAGAACACACAGCCCCAGGTTCTTCTGAGGGAATATTTGAAACAAGTGTTTGATGTGCCACGAAGACAAACCAGCAGGGGAGTGAGGTTTGCCCTCCAGTTTGTCAGACACAGGCAGGAGAGCTGAGCCTGCTCCCAGTCCCCAGAGCCTGTTCCCAGTCCCCCAGAGGCTTTTCCCAGTGCCCAGAGCCTGTTCCCAATCCCCAGAGCCAGTTCCCAGTCCCCCAGAGCCTGTTCCCAGTGCCCAGACCAATTCCCCCAGTTAAAGGCCCTGACTCACTCCAAACATAAAAGGCCCTGTCAATCCCAGCAATAATTCTCACTTCAGTTCATCTTCCCAGCAAAGGGTGAGTTTGTTGTCTCTCTGTCTCCATTTAGCCTGAGCAAACCCAACTTCCCTCATTGTCTCTCTGCAGATTATGAAAAGCTTTTGTTGATGATATCRTCCAATTAAGGCAAGCCCTGTGGTGTGATTTTCCTCTCAGAATATCCCAGCTGTGCCTCAGGTGCCACTTGCCCTTCCCTCCCTCTCCCAAAAGCTCTCCCTGCCTCCCAGTCACATCTCCCCCTGCTAACAGGGAAGTGCATCAAAATCCCATCATCATTAATATTGAACAATCATTAGGGCTGATAAAGCAGCWCTGCCTGAGCTGTTCGTGGTCAGTGCTTTTGGCAAACATCCCCCACCAAACCTGGCTGGGATTTGGAGCCCCCCAGGTGAGGCAGGGACTGTTTGACTCCCTGGCTCCAGTTGGGATGATCATTTCCCAGCCTGCAGGAATAAATGGATTTCTGGAGGCTGCCTCAGCTGCCTCCCTGCTCTCCCTGCTTTTGATGCAGACAGCATCCCAAAGGCAGCAAATCTGGAGTTGAGCAGTSAAGTCCTGCTCGGGGTTTTTATTAAAGCAATGATGTGCTGGCTGGCTGAAAAGTGTCAAAACTGCAATCTTGTGGCATCAACTAAACAAGGCAGGATCCTTCCCGAGGGGAGGGGAGTGCTGAGAGGAGGAATGAGCCTGGAATGGGAGAGCTGAGCCCTTGGCTGGGCTGCAGGGACCCCAGAGCCCCTTGGTGGGAGCACAGCAGAGCTCCAGGGCACTCAGCTCAGTGCCTCCAGCTGGGCTTTCYTCCCTCTCTGAAGCAGAACTGGAAGTGAAGTAGCACTGAAGGTGTGACAGAAGTGCCAAAGCCATCTGAGCCTGCAGGGAAAGGCTGGGGAGGGGTTTGGGAGAGCAGCTGAAAAGTCTGGGAGTGAGGAGGAGAAGAGACCTGAGCCAAACAGAAATGAATGTCAGGAAAATCCCTGGGCACAGCAGAGTCTGTGAGGAGAGGGAGGTGATGGGGACAGGGCTGGCACCAGGAGCTTCTGCTGCAGAAACAAAAGCTGAACCTCATCCAAGCATCTCTGCTGGCAGGGATCCCCAGAGGTCTGCCAGGGGTGGGCAGGAGCCGTGTGTGGGGCTGCAGAGGGAGCCTGGGGCCTGAGCCACACCCCAGAGGGATGGGCATGGATCCAGGTGGAGCCTGCATGGGTCCAAATGGAGCCTGGATGGGTCCAAACAGAGCCTGGATGGGTCCAAATGGAGCCTGGATGAGTGGGGATGGTTCTAGACTGGGATCTGGATGAGTGGGGATGGTTCCAAATGGAACCTGGATGGCTGGGGATGGTTCCAGACTGGAGCCTGGATGGCTGGGGATTGTTCCAGATGAGTGGGGATGGTTCCAAATGGAGCCTGGATGGCTGGGGATGGTTCCAGGCTGGTCCCTGAATCACCCACTCTGCTGAGATTCTGCTCTCAGCCTCCAGGAGAGGCTGGGGTTTGTGTCTGTGCTGCTCATGGCATGGAACACAAATATTTGTGCCCCAGGAAACCAGTTCTGCATCAGCACAGAGGGGTCAGACCCTGCCCTGGGTGCTCTGGCACAGCACAGYTCAGTTCTGTGCTTGGCAGTAGCTTGGGCAGAGGCTGAACCAAGGCTTGCAGCTCAACCACGTTCAGGGCTGCAATTGCTGAGCCACTTTGGCCCAGGCAGGACTGCAGACAAGGCCAAGGCTGTGAYTGGGGGTTTCAGCTGTTCCTGAGCTGTTCCTTGAGGGATTTCTTGCACAATTCACAATCCCTGCAGGCCTTTGGCAGCTGTGCCTGTCTCATTTTGGGTGAGCAGCCCTGGGGGAAGGTCCCAGACAGCCTCAGAGCTGTGCCTTCATCCCTGTGCTGTGTTTGTGCCACACAGGAGGCCTTCGAGGAGCAACTGTGATCGATGCCTTGGACACCCTGTACATCATGGAGCTCGAGGAGGAATTCCAAGAAGCCAAGCAGTGGGTGGAGAAGAGCTTTGACTTGAACGTGGTGAGTCAGCAGCTGGGARTGCCTGCCTGTGCCACCTGAGCTGCCAAAAATCCTGCTCACAGCCCTCCCCAGCAGCTCTGAACCCACTCAGCTGATCCTCCCTAAGGCCAAAGGGTGCAGAGATTTCAGTGATTCACCCCAATTTTCCTGCTGGTTCCAGATCAGCCTCAGTGTGGCTGGAAATCAGGCTCAGGTTTTAATTGTTCCTGTGTTTTGCTCTGGGTTATGCAGACAGACACTCATCATTAGGAAAAAGAACAAGCTGTGTTTGAGCTCAGGTGATAAGACAAGGTTTCCTTATTAAATTAAAATGTTTTAAACCCAGCTGCCCCTGCCTGGTGTCACTGCTGGGAGCTGTGTGACACCTCAGGGGCAGGGAGGGAGCTCAGAGGGTTTGTAAAAACCTCTAAAAACCCCTAAAGCCCCTCAGCAGAGGAACTGCTCCCTGGGGCTCTGCTGTCCCTGTCCCTCTGTCCCTGGGTGCTCTGAGTCCCTGCTGATGGCATCTCCTCAGTGRCACACACACACACACACAGGGAATGTTCAAACCAAAGTGCAGCTTCAATTTGGATTTGTTTGATGTTGTGAGGAGTGGTTCTCCCCGGGGAACAATGCCTGCAGCTGCCTTTGCAGTTTGGGAGGGCACCACTGGCATTCATGGACTCACAAAAAGGCTCTGCACATCTGATAAATGTGGGGAATGCTCTCAGTGTGTTACTGAATCGATGAACAAGGGACAGAATCAACTGGGAGATAATTTATCTGGATTTCATAAAAGCTTTTAATCTTGGCCTGCAGAATAGATTGATCTGCAAAGACAAGAGTGAATGCTGGGGATTGATCTGTGGAGTCAGGGAGCACAGCACAGGGGGAAATCCACTCAATGTTGCCTCTGTAAGGGAGCTCTGAGAGCCCAGAAAGGCAGGGCAGGGGCTGCAGGAGCCACAGGCTCTGCTGGGACCTGGCTGCWGCTGTGCCAGGGGARGTTCAGGCTGGRWTTTGGGCAAAGGCTCTGCCCCAGAGGGTGCTGGCACTGCCCAGGCTCCCCAGGGAATGGGCACGGCCCTGCCAGAGCTCCAGGAGKGTTTGGACAAAGCTGCCAGGGGTGCCCAGGGTGGGATTGGTGGGAGGTCAGGGCAGGATGTGTGTGATTCTGTGATTGTGTGATTATTGTGTGATTCTGGCTGTGTGAGTGTGTGCTCTGCCCTGCCTGACCCAGCTGCTGTCTCAGGTGATAAAAGGGGCACTCTGGGTGTTTCTGTCCCCCCAGGCTCCCCCAGTTTCTGTTTGCTGCGGAGCAAACCCAGTTCTGAGGGCTGTTTCTGTGTCCCTGCTCCTCTCAGGGCTCTGTTTCTGTCCCCCTGCTGCTCTCAGGGCTGAGTTTCTGTGTCCCTGCTGCTCTCAGGGCTGCGTTTCTGTGTCCCTGCTGCTCTCAGGGCTGTGTTTGTGTCCCTGCTGCTCTCAGGGCTGTGTTTCTGTGTCCCCTGTGTCTCTGCAGAATGGAGAGGCCTCCCTGTTTGAGGTGAACATCCGCTACATCGGAGGGCTGCTGGCCACCTACTACCTGACAGGAGAGGAGGTTTGTGTCCCTGGCTGTCCCTGCCAGCCCCAGAGCAGCTGGGAGGGCTCTCCAGCAGCTCATAATCCTCCCTYMRAACCGGGCTGAACCCATCGTTTTTSTGACTATGGAAATGGCACTCAGGTTCCTTTAATTAAGCCTGGGATCATTACCTTGCACACACACCGTGCACGGCTCGTTTGGCAGAGATCTCCCCTCCTGTGGGCACTTGGACACATTGCTCCCTGGGGAAAGGCCATTKGCACAGGAGCTTTGTCCCTGTGCCTGCTCCTCTCCCTTCCAAACCGGGTGAGATTTCATCAGGCACCACCCCAGACCCAGGGCAGGGGCTCCACACTCAGCTGAACACCCCTGTGCAGCAGGAATTGCTGGGATGGGGTGCCCTGGGGTGTCACAGCCCCTGGGCTGGCTGCTGGCTGTCCCTGGAGCCCTGGGGGAAGCAGGAGGATCCCATTTCCCTTCCCTCCCTSCTCCCCAGGGGCCAGGGCACGGTGCCATCAGCTGCCTGAGGGATGTGCCTGGGCTGGGATCCTGCAGCAGGGAGAGGAGGGGGTTGTTCCTTTGCCCTGGGAGCTCTGGTTCAGGGGAGTCCTGTGAGCACTGAGGGCTCTGGTGCTGATGGCTCCTGCACAGTGACACCACTGAGCCAGGATCCTCTCTCAGCCCTCTCAGGGAGTTCCAGGAATCACTTCCCTCTGTCATTTCCCTCCAGGGAAAACTCTCCAAGATTCAGTGCCCTGATTCAGTGACCACTTCAACAGGTTTCAGATGAACAGAGCACAAAAAACCCACACAGCTCCACCTGAAGTTGTGTCACCAGCAGCTGGGGCAGTGCTGTCACTCACCCAGKCAGTGTTACTGGGCTGAAAGGCCAAAATCCAGTCCCTGCCTCTTGCTTTCCCTTGTGAAGCAGCCCCCTGTTTTCCTTGGGAGAGTGTCCAAGCTCTGCCAGCCCCCAGGAGAGCTCAGCTTTCCTCAGTGCTGCGTTTTTAGAGCAATAAATTGCAGCTTTCTGAGAGCCACCAGCACAGGGCTAGAGCTAAAAGGTTTGTGCTTTATCTCCTAAGTCACTTAGAGGCTTCTCTTGATCAGGACTAATCTCTGCAGCCAAGATTAGTGCTGGGATCAGTTTGTCCCARAATAATTGTGTGTGTGCTGCAATTGGGCTGGAGAGCCCAGAAGTGAGGCATTAGCCAGGGCAAAGGAGCAGCTTAGCCATGAATCCATGAGTTCTCCTGGCAGAGAGAACTGGAAATTGGAATTKCATTGGAAATCCTGGTGCTTAGAGCAGGAGGTGCCAGGAGCTGGGCAAGGCCAGGCTGTCARTCTGACACTGCCTCAGCTTAGGAAAGTTCTGATTTTAACTCAGTCATTGCAGCCCCTCGTGTTCTCTGCCCTGCTGGGAATGGGAGGAATCTGGAGAGACCCCAGGGTGCTGTGGGGAGCTGCTCTGGTCCAGGCTTAGTGCACATTTCAGAGGGAATTCAGAAGTTCAGGGAGACTTTTGGCTCAGATGTTTTTGTGCAGGGCACAGCTGGGGCAGGGGCTCTCACACTGCAGCACCTCAGTGTTGTATAAAGGGGATGGGAGGGAACCCTCTGAGCCTTCCACCAAATCCTCATCCTCCCTTTTCACAGGTGTTCAAGAGCAAAGCTCTGGAACTTGGAGAGAAACTTCTGCCAGCCTTCAACACCCCCACGGGGATCCCACGTGGAGTCATCAACCTGGGCAGGCAAGGCACAAATCCTCACCTGCATTTCTCCATCTGCATCATCTCCTCACCTGCATCTCCTCACCTGCATCATCTCCTCACCTGCATCATCTCCCCACCTGCATCTCCTCACCTGCATCTCCTCACCTGCATCTCCCCTCCTGCATCTCCTCTCCAGCTCCTGCAGTGTCCCCTGGCACTGCCCTGGCTGCTCCCAGAACTCTGGCAGCAGGGCAGGGCTCAGCTCTGTGCACATTTTCCTTCTCTTTAGGGGCCACACAAACACCTCGGGACGTGCCACGCTTTTCTCTCCATCACAGCGAGGGAAACTTGTTTTTTCCCCCCTTTTCACGCTCAGAAGGATCATTAGTTYGAACCTCCTGTAAATAACAAAGCCTTCTCCTCTGGCAGCCAAGTTTCCCGGCGCCATCTAGTGTCACCCCTGCCCCTCCCTGTCCCCGGGAGGCACTGCCGGGGGTGGGAACACAAACCACCACACGCCCGAGGGGGCTCCGGGGCTGCTTTGAGTCCTTTTATCCCAGCCTGCAGGACACTGGTTTGTCTGGAGGGTTCCCAGAAGGATATTTCATTCCCAAACACGTGTGTGGGGCAGG
>CADDXX010000631.1:0-39842 GCA_902810485.1 Alauda arvensis
CTTTTTAGCCAGAGGCTGGATTAGAGACCTTTGGAGCTATCTGTGAAGAATCTGTCTCCTCTTTGATTTCTTCTGTGCTTAGGGAAACAGGGCTTTGTACATTGTAAATGAGCAGGATTGCATCAGATATGCTAAACTCAATTATCTCTTCCCTTAATGAAAAGAGTTCATGAAGCTCTGTACTTAGGTAAACTGTTCTGCTCAAAAACCAGTAATAACACTGATGTTAACCTGATGCTATGTTCATTCTTAATTTAGGAGAGGAATTACAAATATTGTCATGTGGCAGATGGATGCACTAAAAACAATAAGGACAAAATGGTGACTGTATTCTACACTCAAAGTTTGACAACATATAAGGAGCTTGCTTTCTGATTTTTAATTATTTTGTAAATGTGAATTTCCACAGCATTTAAATCATGTTACATGAGGAAATTAAATGAAGCTTGTGATTTCAGCAAATGACTGCTTGGGTTTTCTGCCCACTCAGAAGTAAATCTTTGCTAATCTGTGAACCAGCATAGCTGAGTTGAGCCCAGATGTGGAAACTTGACAACTGTAAAGAGAGTGGAAGGGATTTTCCACTTGCTGGGGTGGTCTGCTACTGGTATCACTGATGATCACTGGACTGGAGTATGTGTCTCCCAGAGAAGAAGATAGTGATGCATTGTTTGTATTTCTACAGAGAATTCCTCTGCAGCTAACCAAGATCACAGGCGCCTGCAGTAACAAACAAGATTCTATCAGCTTGAGGTAAGGGGCCATCTTCGTGCTCACCACAGAAATTGCTCTAGAGCTAGGATTTTATACTTGGAAGAAGAAAAAAGCCATAGATTAGCCACTAAATGGAGTATGTTGCTGCTCTTAAAACTCTCTATGTCAACATAATTGTTTCACCTGCAAAAAAAGTAATAGAGTAGTTTTTTTAATATATAACTGCTATATATAACCACAGAGCAGGCATGATTTGGAACTTGACACTATCTTGGCTGGACTTCAGCAGAGGCTCAAATTAAAAGTTTCTTGGAGACATTTTTAACACTCAAAGGCACTTTTTGTAATAATAGTTTCAAAAGACAATAAAAGCAGAATGATTAACATTCTGAGGTAATATACATATCCCCACTACATATCCCCACAGTCCCAACCTTACCTGTGACCATTAATTTTAGTAAATATTTTTTAAAAATAAAATTATGCCTCTCACAACTGATTAATATGTTTCTTGATAATGAATAAGTTAACACACAAGTAGACTCCCACTAAACAAATGGTAACTGCAGACACCCAATACTGTTATTCTTGTAATTTAAATGAGACTCTAAAGAGAAATTCAGCTGATTTACAGGACTTGGATCTTGGAAATTCTGTTAAACTAATCAGGTTTCTTAAAAGATGGTGCCAGGCAAAACATAAATCATATGTTTGACATCAGTTTGTGCTGTAAAATTTACTTTAGAATCATTGAATAAATACTAGTGAGAAAGGTGAGCTGCCAGGTGGCAATGGACTACAGAGTGCTGCACAAGATCTGCCAGAAGGCAACACTACTTGACATTCTGTAAGTGAAGGTAACAAGGTCAAAATCTGGAACAAAAATGAGAAAAAAATTCATGCCATGTACTTGAACTGCACTGTGGTTATTAGGAACCTCTTTTTCATCATTAATTATGTAGAGAGTTTAGCAAATATCTAGTCWTAATATTAGARTGAGCAAATTATTGATGTAACAACAAGATAAAGAGAATAAAATATTTAACACCTGCTCTGAATAATTCTCTGGAAGGTCACATTCAAAGGACTGGTAGAACAGAATGAAGTCTCTTTTGCACTTTGCAAATAGAATTTGGGGGAAAAAGCAACACAGAGGGAAATTAATTCTCATGGTCATGCCTGCATGCTTATGTTCAGACCACAGTTCCCAACAATTTTACAATTCAGATGCATGTCTTCAGAATTTCAGAAGATAAGGTCCCAAAACTTCAAGTTAAACAGCAAGAACATTGAGAAAGAGTTTTTCAGAAGGATTCTGAATAACTGGTGCTCTGTGAACATCTATTGCAAAGCCTTCATTTAAAATGGAGGTAGGTGTTGCCAGGCAGATAGGGGCCATCACCTATGGGAATTAACACTGTCAGCATTATTTTAATTCTCCAATAAACTATTCACAAATAAAATCAGATACCAAAGAAGGAGATTCATAGCATGTTACACCTAATACCAGCAGAAAATGGTATATTTGTTATGTGAAATTCTCATTCACTTTAAGCAGGAAGTGTCTGAGCTAGGTATTTTAGCATTTGAAATACATTTATCATCACAATTCCCCATGAACTAATGCAAAATGTTAATGCCTGAGAGGTACCTGTGGCTTGTGGCTGATAGGCCAGCTTTTTTTGGCCAGATATGTTTAAGCTTATCAGAAATGAGGCAACTCAACTCAATGGTCTGAAAGCTGTGAATCTGCCTCAATGCTGTGATGAACCTAATTAATAGACCCGAGAAATAAAAAGCTTAAAGATCACTCCTCCTTTTCTAGCTTTGTTTTTCTGTATTGAACTGTACAGATTCAGTAAAGAAGCACAGAAAGAGTAGTGCTAGTAGCTTAGGTTCAAGTGATGGTCAAGTACTGTGGGGTGTGTTTGAAAGAGCACTGCCAGTAGGTCATGGGAGATGATCTGGGGCTCATCTGGGGCTCCTGTGTCCAGTTCTGAGCTCCTCAGCACAAAAGACATGGAGCCCCTGGAGCAGGTCCAGTGGAGAGTGGCAAAGACAACTGGAAGATCTGTTTAGGTAGAATGACAAACATGATTAGAACATTTTCCCTTGAGAGGAAAGGCTGAGGGAGCTGTGTCTGTTCAGCCTGGAGAAAAGACACCTCCATCATGAGGGGACCTTAYCAATGAACCCCCTGGRCATAATCCTTGCCATGKGYTCTAGGATGACCCTGCCTTAGCAGGGCAGTTGGACCAGATGATCCACTCTGGTCCCTTCCACCATGACCCAWYTGGTGAYTGTRTGGATGRCTGCACACTGGAACAGACTGYCCAGAGACTRTGTGGAGTCTCCCTCACTGGAGATATTCACAAGCTGTCTGGACATTACCAGACACTATCAGACTAGGATAGGTTTAAAGTAGATATTAGAAAGAAATTCTTCACTGTGAGTGTGGTGAGGCACTGGCACAGGTTGCCCAATGACATTGTGGATGCCCCATTCCTGGAAGTGTTGAAGGCCAGGTTGGATGGGGATTTAAACAATCTGGCCTACTGGAAGGTKCTCCTGCCTATGGCATGGGRGGYTGATCTTCAAGGTGCCTTCCAAATSAAACCATTCCATGATTCTAGGATTCCAGAATCACATGCCCTTAACTTAGACACTTGAGACATGATGCAATGTAGCTGTTATTGATAAGAAACAAACCAGCAGAAAAGTGGGGCCAAGGATAGCTGAAGCACATGATATAACAAGCAACTATCCTTCTCTAAACAAAATTTTTTGGCCAATATGAGATGTTTCTACAAAGAGATCATGTCAGAAAATAATTTGTCCATAACACTTGATATTATAAAGGTTTTCTYTAGCTCTGTCTTGTGCAGACATCTAAGGAATTAAATTCTTTTCCCACAAGCAATCTGTCTACATTATGATTCCCAGCACAATGGCCAGATAGATATAGCAAAGAAAGCGGAGTTAAAAAAAAGATTCAGATTTGTCCTGCCTCCCAAACAAAAAAAATATTAGGAAACTGCCCCTGCAAAGGAGTAGAAAGAGATTATGGACCTTAATTACCTTTGCTACTGTAATAATGACCATAGTAGTCACAGTTTGGTGCATGGGAAACAGGGAGAGTTGCAAAGAGGAACAACCTTCCTTGCAAAAAACTCTTCTGGCAGGAATAAATACTTATCTGGCAGAGAACGAAAAGCAAACTGACACTGAGTTAGATTTTTTTTGCTTTGATTACTGACTTCTCAAGAATGACAAATTTTGATGGAAATTAAGGGTTCTCCACACTCTTGAGAAGATGCTGGGGCAGGGTTTTCAGTGGTAAACCAAGGGGAAGTGGTGCAGATATGGATGGCATTAAGGCTCCATTTCATCACCACACCCAGCTGAAGCTCAAAGGAAGAGACAGATATAATCTCTATTGGAGGCACTGAGAATTCCTGCTTTCTGAAGTTTGTGGGTGAAGGTAACCTTTATAAGCAGACCATACACTCTCAAGCAAAGGGTGTCTAACCAAAAATTTTTCTTCAAGGATTTTCCATGAGAAAAATATTTTGCTATGGGATTTTTTTGTTGTAGAAAGATGGTAGCTATTTCAAAAGTTTGGTCAACCCTATTGAAAATGCAGAGAATATCTGCCTTTCTGCACATCAGCCTATGGTGCTGCTCACCAGGGGGGTGTAGTGCAGTACCACAACTTGCAGAGGCAGTAGCTTGAAAGCTTTACCTCCCCACATTAGCAACATTAGCGACTTCAGCAGTATTAGCCACATTAGCAATATTAGCCACTGTATTTTCAGTGTCAGCAATGATTTTCCCCAGAAAATCTATATTCTTTTTAACTTTATGCTATGCTGCTTTCAGCCAGCAGGCTAACTCAGCAAAAGCTATGGAGGGCAAATGGAGAAGAAGACAAGAGGCAGTGTCCTGTTCCTGCAACAGGCTTCAGTGCAGGGAAAGAAAACTGACTCCAGCACTTTCATCCATCATATTTCATTACATTTTTCTACAGCATTGTATTGAAATGAAGAGATACAATGAATAAAGCCCCTTAGTCTTCAGTTCGTAAATGCAAGTTGTGCAAGTTCATTCCCCAAGAAAGCAACCCAAGTTCAGCTCCTAGAAACCTAACTCTGATGGAAATGGCACAATAAATTCTCCAGGGGTGATGGATGTGTAAATAGAATGTAGTGCTTCCCGTAGCTGATACATTTGGATTTAAACCAGAAGGTTAAGATTGCCTGAGCACATAGTTCAAACACTCCAGGAAAAAATGCTCAAGTCCCAAGACAAAGTAGACAAGTATGGGTTTATGCTCCTGGTAGAAGTTTTTTTTAAATTACCAGAATGTTATCAGTTAAATAACAGCAGCTGCCATAATGAAGATATGTTAGAAAATCTGTGTTTCTCAAAACTCATGCTCTAGACAGAAATTTGGGCTATTAGGCCTCAATCCACACTAAAAAAAAGAAAAAAAAAGCAATTAAAAATTTTTTTTAAAGCTACCATAAAAATGTGGAGCCCAAATACGTATTTATAGCTGAAAGGCCAATAAATAAGAAACAGTTTTTAAACCACTTATTCACACTACTAAGATCTTACAGGAACTCGACTTAAATATATAAACAACCGTTAATAAATCTTTTCAAATGGTTTTGTTCTCGGGTGGATACTTATATCTCTCTTTAATCTACAACTTGATTGATGTCTTTAGGTATTTTAGACATAAACAGGACCATGGAAATGTATTTAAAATGTGGTTTACTGTGAATGGCCTCTAAAGTTGAGTGTATTAGCAGCTCCCTGAAATCTCTTCCATCTCCCTCTGAACTGCAGGACCTTACTGCATCTCCCTGTGTTGCCAATAGAAATGTTAGCAGAATCAAACCCTTAACAAATGTATGTCAACATGGCAATAATAGATTCCAGTCCTGCTCAGACTGCTGTGTGTGCTTAATATCAAGCACATGAGTAACTCCAGGCTAGAACCTGAGCATACAAAGGAGCACAGTCCAACCCATTGAACTCCTGTGTACTCTTTGACAGGTATTCTTTCACTTGTCACCTCCACTCCAGCCCCCAAAACAGAAGTCCCCCTTTTATTAGTTTCCCAAGCATAGATTTTTACCATCATTTAGTGTTTTTATGGTCTCAAAAGAAATAAAATATCTAAGCCCACTATCATATATTATGCAAATAATATATGATAGGATAAATGCAAAAATTATCAAGAGTTCAGGATTTTGTTAAAATAAATTAATAAACATGTGCCCTGATCTTCGATGTTAAATATGGAAGAAAGGCAACTATTTAAGGAAACAAAATCAAAGCAAAGCAATATAAACAAACCATTTTCAGGTAAAAAAAATTCAGTAGAAATTCTGTGAATTTAGGATGATTCATGAAGACATCCTAAGCAGGGCTAAAATCATCATGAATTCACCTTGCTTTTCTGTGGCATGCTTTTGGCATGTGCTTCCAAGGTGACTTAAGAAAATGGGTGATTATATCCAACATTTGAGGTGCTTTGCTGAGCACCTCAGGGTAAGCCAGGAAGAGTTTTGGTCTTGACTTCCTGGCTTCTTTAGGCTTGTCAGCAGTCTGCCAGGGTGCTTGGGGTTTCTTTCCCCATGTAGGAATAGAATGCTGTACWGACTGAAGCCAGGGAAAATATTATATCTTTAAATAGATAAAGTTTTCCCATGTTAAAGTACTACGTGCAAAGAATCTTGAGCTAAATGTCTAAATGTAGAAATGGCTGCATTGACCTGAATTTTTCAGTGGGTATCAGAAAAGTACCTTGTAAGTACAGTGTCTTGGTTTTTTGATTTCCAGCTATAACAAATATTTGTTTCATTATTTTTTATGTATTTTAAAAAATATTACCTGCTATATAATACTGATTATTTTATTGTTTCATGCCCTATAAACACTGTTTTCAGTCTTGTCTCTTCCTACAGTAGTAGCTTGTTGTCAAAGTAAAAGTAAACTGGTTTATAACATCAAAGAATACAGCTGGTCTGGATTAGAGTGTCTGTGTAAAAGCCAGCTGGCATGAGTGCTTACCTGGCTACAGTGACATGGAGCTCCTTCTCTAGTGAAGTTTGAGTATCAAATTGTGAAATGCAGTTGTGTCTAAGCAATTTATTGCAAGGTGAGAAACTCCCAATACTTTAATTTATATTAAATATATTTATATGGTAAATATTAGATATTTACCAAGGACAGAACAACAACTGGACTCAGCAGAATTGGTACCATACCTGTGTTCATGGCCATCAGAAATTGCAGTCTTGCATGAGGTTGCCCAGCTTCCCCCACATGTGTCTCCAGCTTAGATGCTGGTCAGCAGTGGTGTTCAGTGTCTGCCAGAACTGGGCTCAACTGGTTCATTTAGATGAGATCTTACTTACCTAGAGATAAGCACAGGGTGTGAATGAGTGGGAAGAATCACTGCAATTAGTGAGTTTGAGCGGATGATACTGCAGGAAGGAATTTTTTGATAGACTATTTCAGGGATTACTGCTATTACTGCTATTTAAAAAACCCAACGTATATTAATCAATCAATCAATCAATCAATCAGTCTTCTCAATGTCAAGCAAAACACTTGGTGGTTTAAAAAGTGACTCTAAAATCTCATTCCCAAAGCTTAATTATTAAAAAAAAAATCCTAATTTCCAACAAAATTAGGTAATTAGGTTACCTTTTTAAATGTGTTTACTGTTGCCCGTTTTGAAAATAACAACTGTAGTAGGAAATGTACAAGGCTTTTTAGAGAAGTGATACTTTCCCTGTCCTTTGTTTTTTCATGGCATGGCCATAGGACTGAGGTCTAGCAGAAAAGCCCTGTACACATTCAGCTGGCCAGGGCCAGGGCTCAGCAGCTCTCCACATCTCCAAGTCATATCTGGCCATTTGGCAGGACTGGCCAGGATACGATAATTGGGCACTCTGAACTGCTSAGTGCCCAATTTAGCCACGTATGCAAATGGTAAGTAAATCACTGCAAACAATATCAAGCCTGGGCAAATCCAGGCGCTGGAATAAAATAKTTCTTTCCCCCTCTTGTCCCTCACCTCCCTACCAGTTCACCCACTGTGCTGGATGAGGCCTCTGCCAACCCAGCTGTGCCGGCATTTGCTCCCGAAAATGTTCCTGCCCCTCCCTGGGTCTCCAGTTCGTCCCTCCTGTAGCAGACGCCCAGGTTTAGCCCAGGTGCTGCAGAGGGCAGGCAGAAGCCACCCCGATCCTGGCAGGCTGTGCCAGGCGTAGAGATGGCCGCCTTTGGGGAGAACCCGCCGTTCTGTCCCCTCAGACACCACCCCCAGGATGGAGGGAGGGCCGCCATTTGGGAGAATCTCCCGTTCTGTCCCCTCAGACACCACCCTCAGGGATGGACGGATGGCTGCCATTTGGGATACCCCCGTTCTGTCCCTTCAGAAACCACCCCCAGGGATGGAGGGATGGCCGCCATTTGGGATACCCCCGTTCTGTCCCCTCAGACACCACCCCCAGGATGGAGGACTGAGAGAGCGCTGTTCCAGGAGCTCTGACCGRCCACCACAGRRGGAGYGCRTGTAGAAACAGCCATTCCGAGASAGYTCTCCAGCAAGGAGCCTGGCCCCGGTAAGAGATGGGTCTGAGCAGGCAGGGGAGGCGGAGGAAGAACTTGCCGAACTTACAGAGCTTTACGTCCTTACACAGAGAACGGGCTGAGCGTGGCAGGCTGTGCGGATAGCAGCACAGCCCCCGCAATGCACACGGCTGCCCTCAGCTAACCTCAGCTCACCCGAGGGGCTGTCTTTAGCCTGTTCTAAAACCTGCTGTGTCCAAGGGCTGCTCTGGGCACCCTGGCGAGGGTGGGTGCTGGTGAGGCGGGGTCCGAGGGCTGGAGCTGGTGCAGACCCCGCACCCTGCAGTGGCACAGGCGCTTTGTGTGGGGAGCACAGAGGCGGTGCTCCCCCTGCTTCATCGCCAAACTCAGGTGGCAGTGAACGCAGTGAGAAATATTTAGGAGTGTGCAGGAAGTGTGGAATAACAAAGGTCTTAGTGCAAAATATTCCCTCGTTTTAGCACTTGCTCTTTCACATCTTTCTCCCTTACCACTGCTTTCCACGGCGGTTCAGAAACAGGTTTCTGCTTTGCACTAGAGGTAGATGTCTGATGGGAGGCTAGTRTAATCATAGTCTTTTATTCCCGTGACAATCCAACAATGAAAAGTTTCCCCGCTGCCTTCTCATGAAATAAAGCGGAGAGACAAAGAGAAGTGGCCAGGCAGAGAAGTGAAAGACCCTCTCTTGGAGCCAGTCATTTAACAATGATTACTTTGCAGCTCCTTGCCCAGCAGAAATGAGATGGAGGTGCATTAGGGTAAGAAAGTGATTACACTGCCTCCCTTTCAAGCTCTAGACCGGTGCTGGGACTTGATACGGTTTTTATCAGAGACTGCAATGCTGCATTACCAAGTAAGCAGTAAATTATGTCGAAATCAATTATACTACCCCAAGCWGAGATTCTGAGTAGAAAATGAATGGGTCTGGGGGTGGAAGGAACAGACACTGCTTATGCATTTTGATTAGATAGCTAGCTATCATCCTCCACAAGAAAGGAACAGCCAGCAAGTCATGAGATCAGRAATATTAGGGTGACTTTATCACACTTTATATATTATGTGTGTTTTACTGCAGCCYACAAAGGAGATCATGGACCTCACTAGAAGTCCTCTTGTATGATACAAGCTTTTCTGCCTYCAAGTGCTTTAATCCAACTTCTGAAAAAATTAGTTATATGACCTAWATGTATAGGCTGACARASAGAAYATTCACTATGAACCTTTATGTCCARAAAGTGTTTGGATCAATGAACCTTTATTTTTAAAAGGCAGGGTGAGCAATATAATATATTTATGTTGGAAAAAAAAACCCCATTTTGTTGCAAATTGTAGTGGCGCTTACATGGAAATGATCAGACAAAAAATCCCTCCTGAAATTCTAATGGATGAAAAGCTTCTTGTTACAGTAGATTACTACAAACAAAACCCWAAGCATTTACTGCCAGCTTGCTAAACAGAACAGGAGGAAAATCATGCAGGCTGACATTCAGAGTCTAGTTACAGGCCTGGAAGCTGAAGTTGAATTTCCAGAACTTGGGTAACTCCCAAATTGGTGAGAAATATTTCTGTCTTCTCTGAAGATAATGAGCAGTGCCTACATTTGATGACTGACATCTCTGTATTAAGAGAAAAATAATCACTGTTTTGGGTTGTGGGGATTGGTGCTGGTGTGCTTCTCTCATATAACAGGGCATCTGATCCTTTTTGCACACAGATTACCATTCAAGCAGACATGTTACCCTGCAATTATAGCTCCCTCCAATTTCACTCCAGTTCCATTGAAGCAATATGAATATAATGAGATGCAGTGGAAGGCAGAATTTACTTCTTTAGGTGTAAATATAAGCTATCCCATTGGACCTGTGTTGAACATAGTTCTTCACCCTAAAAGCATTTTTAGTCTTAAAGTTTCCTTACACTGCAGCAGTAAAAAGTRGCTTCTAGAAGCTCCCAACAGGTTGGGATATGGCTTTTCTCTCACAAAAATGYGTACTTCCCTGTGTCACTACTTTCTCCTTTTTTCTCATTTTTGAGGAGGTAGACCTAGAAGCCATTAGAGAGATGCTAACCCTTGAAAAGGCTCAGCAGTCCATTCTCTCCTCTAACAGCCAGTACTGGGAATAAATTCCACTCAGAAGTGAAACTTAATTCTCTAGAAAATGACACCTAAAATGACCTAATTTGTATTATAATGAAAATAAATGTAATAGAAAGTAAACAGAAAACAAACTGAAAAACCCAAACAAACAAAACCAACCAAACTAAAGCAGTTATATAAATTTTAGCAAATTTCTAATATTCTGATGGATAGCTTGCCCCATATTTGATTTACCTTTTTCTTGCCTGCAAAACCTTGTCCTATTAAAAAATAAAACCTGCTAAAACAATTACACCTGTGGAAACCTAGCTTATTGAAGAAACCTAGATTTGATTTTTATTTGATTTAAAATTGGTTTCTAATAAAAAAAGATTARGCTCCATACCTCATTAACAGTTTTCTGTAGCAAATCAGAGGCTTGCTTTAATTTCTTCTTTGATGGGATGCAGCATGGATAATTTTCATGACTGAAGCACTACCTTTATGGATGATACCACTTTATTACTGTGTGCTTCAGTTTCTGGACCTGTACAACAGGAAGTTTTATCTTTCAAGATGTTTTGAGATCTCTTGTGCAAAGAGATATTTAAGAACTTACTACTGGAATGACAATTAACTTGTATTATTGATAATAAATGCAGATGTTATGACAGCTGTCTATGTTAAACCTAATAAAAAAGGTGTTACCCCTACAATGCTGTCAGAAATCTGATAGAAGTACAGTCCTTGTAAAGTTTCCTTCCCAAGCATTGTGAGCACAAGATTCTGGTAGTGTCTGTGCTGTTTTAGCAGTGCAGTTTGAAGAGCTGGCTAGAGCTTGCACACTCCATAGCCCAGCTTTTTGGACTAAGTCACAAGGATGTAGGATGTGTTCATGGTGTCTTCTCGACATTTACTGGCAACTTTCCTTTTCTGATACCTGCAGCCACCATGTCTCCTGTTGCCACTTCATGTCGTGGTCCATGTCAGCTTTTCTGACAGCAGTTACATATTGGTGCCACAAAAGCAGATGTCATTCATGGTTCAGATCCCTCCACATTACAGGTCTGGGCAAATCTGTTCTTTGTTCCAAAATAATGACCTAGGATTCAGCACAGCAGAAGAGGCAGCTAGAATGGGAAACTCCTTATTCCTTCCCATTGGAAGGGAGATATTACAAATTCTGATGTTATTGTTTTCATGTGTAAAGTCTGGCAACATTAACAGAGGGTACATTAACCTCATTCTTTGGGCCTAGGATAGGTACCTGTGTGTACACACCAACACTTAAGGAATAAAGTGTGGCTGAAGCTATCCTTGAGAGGCACCTCATCCTTTAAAAAGGATAAAGTTCCTTCSTTGTGAAAGGAGTTACCTGGGTGCACAAACACTGTTGCAGTAGCTRTAAAACTTCCAAGGATATTTCATTGGGTTTGGAACTCAGATCTGGATGCCAGTTGTGGGGGCTTAGGCTCTTAAGYCTCTAAATGTTATGTATTTTTGTAYTATTTTTAGCTTCCCAACAGAGAGTTTCTCTGTGATGCTCTTATAACTTTCTGTCAAGGCACATTTTACAGCATAGTTTAGAAAATCTCAAAGATTATAATTTAGAAAATCTTGCTTTTTCATATTATTTAARTAATTTTTTTAYCCCTTTTCTTCTTGCATCTTTAARTTTTCTTCATATTTAAAAGCCTCTTTGGCCCCTCAATATGCAAACTCAAACTTTAAAAGAAAAAGCAATATAGCAATGCTTTCCTCCATTTGCAGGCAATTTTCTTCTRGTGTTTCTAGGGGAAAATAAAGCATTTGAACATAGTGGCTTACAATTCCATGCTCAATGTAAAGGCACTATCAGTGCAGTGTATACAAAGTGATAGTGTAGTGTCTGTTCCCTGAGGAAGAGTAGATAAAGTAATCTACCAACACAAATGGACTTCAAACAGTAGTTTTCAGCTAACAAAAACAAACACCATGTCCCAGATTAAAAAAAAAAGAGAGAGAGAGAAAAGTAAAAAAATTCTTTGCACTTCTCAGCTTTCCCCCAGGAATATTCTTCCTTCCTCTGAGTTCCATGTTGTCATGGAGAGTGATGTGTTAAGGCCTGTGAAACTGGCAGGCTGCTTACTTTCCATGTTTAAATTCACAACTAATGTCCACTAAGCAAAAAGAGGCCTTGTTACTGCTGCAAAAACAATAACTTTATAGTGCAGMACTGGCTGCAGAGTGGGAAATGGAGGCATCTTTCTCTGAAGAGTCCATATTTGCTCAGGTGCTTAATTTAAAGTATTTCCCTGCAAAAAGGCTCTCTGGTACAAACTTGTGAGTGCTGTTGATTCCTCAAGGAAGGCTTTTTCCTACTTGAAGATTGATTCAGGATGAAATTACTGAAGGGGACAACCTTTAAAATTTGTGTCTGAATCTGACACCTTGCAAGAGTCAATTGTTTGGAAGGGTTTGATTTGTCAGTTGCTGCCAATTTACAATTGCAAGGGAACAGCAACTTTCAAGGAGCAACCAAAAGACTGTTTGAGGGAAAAGATCAGAAAAATAGTTGTGAAAATGAGGAATTAAGTCAACACCAGAAAGCTGAGGAACATTTTAGCTGAAAATAAAATGGCAAGCAAAATATTGGAGAGAGGATAGCAGAAATTAGCAAGAAAACCAAGAAAGATCCCTGCAGCTACAGTTCTTTCCTTAAATACTGCTTTATTTTAAAACAGATTGCTCACAGAAGGGATTCCAATGTAACTACCATTACTATAAGATAAATATTTGGTATATTCTCAAATGTTATTACCTTYTTTCCTATAATATGCTTATCTCGTTTTCATCTCAGATTTTGTGGAGGTGAGAGGGTCTTAAAAGGCRCAATCCTATGAAAACCAATGAAAAGTGTGTTATCACATAGGTTAAGAGCAGCATTAACCACTTAAAACTAAAAATCATATGATTATAGAACTGAAACCATAAAGAACATATCTGTATCTGTATCGAGAACTACAGAGTATCTTATTTGAATATATTTCTGACAGTGCTGACCCTGTATAYATGTAAAGGGGCAGCATTAGCTATTGATATAGATTCCTTCAGTCCCCAGTGTAAATGCATGAGGTTTATAGTCCAGTTTTTTRTTTTTTAAGGCAATACTAAAAATAGCTTAGTTGTAAATTTGTAGGATCAAGTCTAATATCCCAGCTCTTTACTGCTGATATCACAGAGTTTGTAAAAATTTGGTTAAATATTTTGTTAAAGATGTTGTCTTCTTCCTTTCACTTAGTATASTCAGGGCTTTTGATAATTGGRGGTAATGTCATTCACATTGGGCACATTACAGCAAATGTGGGAAAAAAAAAAGGAATTATTTTGAAGGACAAGGTTACAATTACCTACTTTATTGATGGTATTTGAATTTAAAAACAATGGCAGTRTTCATCTCTTCCACAAACAGTGTAAGGGGACAGAAAGGCACATTTTACACCAGATTTACTGAGTATATCCCCATTGTTTACTAAAGGAAGATTTTCTTCCTAGCCTCAGTAGAGAGTACTGATTACATTCTTTCCTCTTCTTATACAAATTCTCTTCACAGTTGTTGCATTTTTGCAATATTTATTAATGCTCAATGGAAGCCTACTTTGTATGGTTTTTAGCACATAGTTATGCTTAGTTTTTGAGACTTTGTGCATCCTATAATGCCATTTCACTTAAACCACCACTACCTCATTTTTATTTCTCCTGCTGTTCATAATTCTCTGTCACTTACGTCTGTGAAATGGGCAGGGAATTAATTTCCAGAAACATTTTCTCTGATGGTACTGGACTGATCATAGAATGGCACTGTGACTGTGAATGGATTGTTTTGGTTCCTTAGTTTCATTTCAATCAAAGAGAAATTCCTTCTATTTCCATTAACAGGGATTATGTTTCAGTAGGAGGTAATGCATAGACATTACTCTTTGTGATCAGTGAAATAATTTTAATTTTCATAGCCTTGATAATAAGTAATCTTTTCTGTGCTTTCTCTTACAGTTAGTCTCTTACAGACTAACTCTTACAGCTTAGAAGCATTTCAGGATAAAAGTATATTCCAGAATCAGTGGCTATGAATCCCATAAATAATGAATCTTGAAAACAAGTAAACACCTATTTGGATATTTCCTCCACTGGAAAAAACGGAGTGAAATTCCAACGAGAAACCATTAGGTCAGCAGTTGGTGAACACAGGCCTGAAAAATGAGTAAAACAATTCATATAGTACATAGGAACTTCACAATCCTGCAGATTAATTTTGACTCTTTGCATAATTTGAAAAGGAAAAAACTACTGTAAAAGCTTTTGACAGCTAGTGTATGCTATTTAATCAAAATAGAATTAATTGGCTTGGAGGAGAAATAATTTGCTGAAATAACAGCTAATACATGCCATCAGTGCAGTGATTAAGCCAGACCCACCAAATTATTGCTGGGATCTAGCCACTGTGCATAAGTTAAAGGTGCTAATCACAGAATTTTCAATTGTTTTTGTATGAACTAAAAATTTGAGAGAGCCATCTGTCTTGAGTCTTATTGATGATGTATATTTTCCTAGGTTGCCTTCAAGTGTGGAGTAAGAATGACTGAGGGATTTCAGTAGTACATAAAATATATTTTCAAGTCTGTAAACCAGAAGTGCTGACCTACAGCACCATTATATTAATCAATATGGKTTTGGACTGGCCTTTAAGACTACTAAAATGTGTGGTTTATTTGAAGGCGTTTTCTTTCCTTTCTTCTTTTTTTTTTTTTTTTCCTTGCTAACATGAAAATGAAACTGCCTTGAGTCAGGGTTTGACTCTGTTAGGCAGAAGCTACTAATTTGCATTTCCTTCTGCAGAAAGCCAAGCACTTCTCTGTTCAGCCAATGTGACTGATGGAAGAAAATACCACTAAATCAAAGAGTTGACCCGTCCCTGCCATGTGCAGAGGTAATGCTGAGGTTGGCACAACATTGGAGAGTGGCCAGGGAGCTGCAGCAGAGTTTTGGCAGTGAAATTAACTGGGTAGCAAAATAGAAAAACAGAGGCAGTTACAGAGAATCATGGGACAGCACTGTCACTAAAAGAAAAGGGGTTAAAAGTACTTACCCTTGTGTATTAAGTACAACCATTGTGATCATGACAGAGCCTGGTGAGAAGTTGGGAAAAGTGCACATGCATGATTACATTTTCCCTTTGCTGGACATGACCAGCAAAGACTACTGCTTATGCAAGGATTCCCACGTTTGGTTTCTCATATTTCACACCACTCTTATTTTGTTCCATTTAAAAAAACCAAAAAAACAAAAACCAACCAACTAAACTAACAAACAAAAAGAAAAAGGGAAAGGAAAAAAATCCATGAGAACTTGCTTTTAAAATWGTATTCCTTAATTTTTTCTTTTCTCTTAAAAAGGAAGCAGTGTAATCTGTAAAAAAATATCTCATTCACATTTGGCCATGCAGTTATACTTTCTACATTCCATATTGATGATTAATAAAATAATATCCTCTGTAGAGCCACAAACCATATAGACAAAATTATGTGGATCAACTCCTTGGCCTAGTAACCTTAATAACCTACTGTTAAGAGTTACAGGATCTGAATGAAGGAACGGCCTCTGCATGTCAGAAGGAGACAAGTATCACATAGTGCAGAGTCCCACTGCACACAAACTGGGATGCAAAATACTTTCAATATATAAGCACATATGTATATAAGTACATATTTTCTGGGAAATAAGAAATATTGTCATTTTGATGTACGAAGTGTAAGGAATGACTGATGTTACAGAATTATCATTCACTCATGGTGAGCAGTCTCTAGATTGGAGGTGGGGGAAATGAAAAGATGCGCATATGCAATCTTTGCAGTCTTYGGGGGATAAAGCAAATAAGAAAATCAAAACTCTCTTGTTTATACTTGAGGGTAATTCAATTTCATCTCATTTAGAACATGACAGAAAGATGAAAACTAAAATGAAARCAGCTTTTGAATTAAAGACAATCTTCAAATCAATCAACATTAAAGAAGAAAGGAATTGGAATAATAAGTGAATGACATGCGCTATTGCTTGGAAACTTTTGAAACCTTATCTTTGTAAACAAAAGAAAATCTTCTATATTTGTGTATTGATGGGACTAATTTCATCACTTAAATTCCCTAAAACCATAATACACCGGGTGACTCCAGTCATATTCTGTTCATAAAGCTGTTTGAAATTTACTCTGATCTTTTAATATTTGGATAGTCTTTACATATCTAAATGTTCTGTTCTCTTAACAGAACAAAATTTGTAAGTAGTTCTGTTTACCTCTTGGTTGATTAACTTATGGAGTGGATTGTAGAAATGTCCTTGCAGTCTTGCAGACAACATTCAGGATGGACCCAGCCCAGTAATTCATTAGAATTAATTTATGCATGACATCCCAATCTCATAATCCAATTCCTAGTAAGAATTTTGGTGTATAAAAGTCCATTTTATGTACTTCCATGTCATTCGGGGGGATTTGGGCATTTAATTAAGGAGCTTTAAAAATAAATTACAAGCTACTCTGTTCTCCACTATRTTTCCCTGGAGAATCTATTAAATTAGGTGACAATAAGGTGAACTTATCTTGCACTTGATTGAATAATTGAGTGAATTAAAATGGAACTAACTGGAAATGCATGAAATGAGTGGTTTGTACTTCATCTCTTCTTTTATGCCACATGTTGAAGTGTMGTTCAGGTATGTGTCCATGATATGCCCAGTTGCAAGAATATGGATATAGATGATATAKATATATACATAYATATATATAAATGGTGTTCCTGTAAGAAAGTTCAGCTGAAGACTCTCATGCAACTGAAATATTAGTCATTAGGTCTAATGCTGGTATTGATGGTATGTTCAGATGTTTTACTGCAAAGGCTTTTAAGTTGCTTYTTAATTAAAAAGTATCATACTTCTACTTTTTCTGCTTGTCCACTCTCATCTCTCACACTTTCCCCATGCTGCCCAGTTCAGCTGACATATTCTCTTTTTGCTAATAAAAGTCTCRGTTGCCTTTGTATTTTTCCCTCCACTGCTGCTAAAGCTAGGAATTTCTTGCCTGAAGTAAATATTCTTCCTCTTTCATGTGTCTCTTCCATGGTTCTACCACAAAACAGACAAAAATTAGCTAACTTTAAATGGCTAATTGAGAGTCATTTGGAGCCTGAGGGATAGTGAAGAAAGACTACTTTCATACATTTAATCAAAACCTGATTAAAATATTTATGAATACAAAAAAGGTTTATATTAACAACCTGGTTATTTCCTCACTCATTACCTTTTGGTTTATTTCCATAGTTTCTTTGTGGAAGAGGCCATATTTAGTTTCTGTTATAAAGTACCTGGTACAACAGATCAGTTCTCATTGGAATTTCTGGGCTTTGCTACAGTGAGAGTGTAAGAACAGTAAGGCTAAAGTTTTTTCCAGTGTTATGCAGTCATTTTAGGCTAGTTCTTATTCCAGTAGAAGTCAGCAKAGTAAAATCTGGGCTTTTATAAAACAAATCACAAACTCCAATTGATTCTCCTTTTTCTAAAAAAGGAGTGAAAGAACCCCAAAGAACAATAACTGCCCCCATCCTTGAAGTTTTATCACTGCCTTCAGTGAGAACAGTCAAGTACTTTCTGAGGTTTTTCAACTCAGACACCTGAGGATCATGATCTGCCAAGTAAACCTGGCATATATAATGCAATCCAAATTTAAAACCCAATATAAAAAAAATAAAAAATACCCCAAAAAAACAACCAGGAAACCAAATAACACTGTGAATTTTTTTTTTTTTTGTACTAAACATAATTTCAACTTGTACATCTGTCATTGAATAGTAGCTATGATGCTTAATAACCATGCTCCATTCAGGAAATATCCATTATTCATTTCCAGCGTACCTTCTGGCTGATTTAGTGAATCTACCTTCTGTTGGAGAGTTTTATCCTGGATTAAATTGGCCTTTATGTGGCAGTGCCTCAGTGTCCAGGTTTTTTAGCTTCAGCTTTTTGCCATGCTCTGCRTCTGTAACTCCACTTGACATCAGCCAAAGTCTTGGGAATTTCCAGCAGGAAATGCTACCCCCAGCATGATCAGGCCCRCTCTTGTTGTCTGCAGTTGATGTTTTATTTTGAACACCCAGCATTCCTCCCTTCATATATCTGAGAGCATTGCAGTTTTGTGATTAAGGCGGGTATTAGATGACCTTTACTCTTCTTTCCCTTGCTTTCCTCTCAAGAGTTAAATGAAAGCCTTCCGTTCCTCTACAGGGTACTTAGAACTAAGGCACTATGGCGCTAGCAGCAGGTTGGTTTCATTACATTGATAGGATACATGTGCTGTTTTTTATCTCTAGCATTTTCTCAGTAATTCAGCACTTTAAAGTCTCAGCTGTCTACCGATCTGCAGACAATTGTTTGGTGTAATACTATCCGGAAAAAGCTGATAAAACACAGATGTGACTAGGTCTCTGAAATTTGTGGTTTGCTAAGTGGTTTTTTTTTTACTTTTTTTTTTGAGGCCATTCTTGCCCATGGCAAGTTAGCTTCCCTACCAGGCATGAAGGCACAGAGTTTTATTAAAATGTTGCAACAAGGAGGAAATTGCTAAAATTYAAGAAAGTTAATTGAAAAATAAAGCAAAAACATTATAACTGTTTTCCCAATTTTTCATCATAACTGCTGGCAACCATTTCCCCATATTTTGCCCAATGCATATCCAAAATACTTTTCTTTTTGAAAAACTTCCCACTGAAGTGTGGATTTCTGGCAATCCCATACAGATCTATTTAAAGAAAAATGGTTTTTCAGCTTTTTTAGGCATGAAGAGCCAACATCTTGATTTTTCAAAGTGGCTGAGATTTTACAGTCACAGCGAGGCTTGTCTAGATAAAATATTTGATTGTGCTGGAACAAGATTGGAAGCAATCTAGTTAGATGGCAGGATGTTACCATCTCTTAGTGGTTAGTGTTTAGACAAGGACAAATTATTTTCACCATAGCATCAGCTGAACACAATTTTTCCTGGCTTCCATTGACCTCTAACTTGTGACTGGCCTCCCGTCCTCTCACTCAGCTATCACAATTCCATTCAAACACAACCACATTTTGTGGTRTAGGCAATCCTTTCTGACAGGATAAGAACAGTTGCATGTGCTCCGTTCTTTTACAAACTGGCCCACATCTTCTCAGGCATTTCTGCATGAGTGTATTGCTTAGACAGTTCATGTATGGTAGATGTTTCTGAGCATGGTAGGCTTCCACTCCAGTTATCTGAATTATCATTTTAACTCTGGTGGCTAGTTTATGATTTTTTAAAAGATTTATAGAACTGGACTAGTACACCTCTGAATGTGAATGCAGTTTGTTGACACTGTGCTGCTTTGTTTACTTACACAGGAGTTACCACTAAGATTTTAAGTAGTACGGCTCTTTCCCTCCTCCCAAAAATGCCCAGTCTCAGTGTTGTAGTAACTAGTTTTAGTTAGAACTTACTTATTTTTACTTACTTGCCCTAGGTTGCAAAGTAAATTGAGAATTTGCAGAGACTAAATAAGGGAACATGTCTAAAAGACACCATACTATGCTGTAATATTCCTACTTGATTGCAGAGCGTGGGGGAGGGAGAGAAAATTGCAAAAGGCTGCTGATTGACATCTGTGTGTCTGAATGATAACTACACACAGCTTTAGTGATTTATGTGCTAGACAGGTTTTCCATTCCGATTCAAATGAAAGGCCATCTTGCAATTAAAGGCTCAGTTTGCAGTTCCTGATTTCTGAAGGAAGAGGGCGTTTCTATTTATTCCAGAAACATTTAGTGGTTACATGCATGGCTGGCAGCAATTTCCCACAATGTGTAAATTAGTCAATCCCAAAGTCAGTAAACTTTTGCTTTGAAGTGGACATTAATGAAGTGCACCATTAGAGCCTAATGATTGTTCACATTTGTATTTTAGGGGCCCCTTTTGCTTTTGATGTCTTAGTGCCTTGGTTCCTTGACTTTAGTTATCTTAGTGCCAGGACTGCTAAACTCCTAAGAGAACTCAAAAAAAATTTAATGAAAAAAGTTAGTACTAGCCTGACTGATGTTGGCACTTCAAAGCTGGAACAGACTAAATTGCTGTAGACTGCTTAATTCAAAAGTGCTCCCTTGTGGATGACAGTGCATGGTGACAAAGTTCAATTGGCAACAGGAGACRGGCAAGATCAAAGACCCTCTATTGTAATAGTTTTGTTCCATGAAGAATTGCTTATTGTCAGTAGTTTTTCAAGCCTTTACTGGCTCCAGCTTCATATCAAGATTCCCTGGTTCAGAACCAGCTTAAATAAATAATTGTAATTACATCCTTCTGATAATGCATTGCAGTTCTAAATGCTGGATGTTGTGTCTCTCCAAGGTCCAAAAAAGAAAAGTGGGWRTTAGGAAYCAGGGCYTGGGGGAGAACCTTCTTTTTTGTAACCTTTGTTSAGAAGCATCCAAAACACAAAGTACTGCAGACAGTTAATGCCATGTTAGCAGCAATTGAGACTTGCTCCAGACAAAGCCACACTGCCTTTCTACCAGAGCAGTGATACTGCAGTTTCTAGTTTGCATTGCTTGCCAGTCTGATTTAACATTTAGTTTAAGATTTACAGGACTAAAATCCTGTAAACCGGGCTTGCTCTCTCTGGCTAAGGCACAAGTTTGAATAAACTTTTAAGAAATGCTGAACTCCATGCTAACAATGGTGAGGCTACAGAAATCTCAGAAATATTCATCACTCATCCTGCATCCTGCAACTCTGTTTTCCTCTCCTGACACATGCCCTTTTGAAAAATATTGTTTTCTTKTCCCAATCAGAAGCAGCAAAAGAGACCTTGTCTRAAGTTAGCTAGTTAGACTGGAAATMCTATTCATTTTCAGTATTTTTGCTATTGTGTTGTTCTGGGTTTTTTTCCCAATAGTGTTCACCATCTGTAAAGAACTGCTGAAAGACAAGAAAGGCACCATCCCTCAGTAATAATATTCAGGGATGTTGTCTCATAAAATGTACATGGTATTGTCAGAATTGCTTGTCTTGAACTAATTACAGAAACATGTTTGGTGACAATTAAGGAAGCCACTGTGTGATCATTTTCATGGGTCATATTGACAGAAGTTACTTTTATTTTTTAATAATCATGAATGACATTTTTTCATAAAAATGTCATCATATTTAGCATAGATGAGTAGAAAGGAGGGATGAGCAAGTGCACTTAGAAAGGAGGCAGCCAAAAARATGTATTGCATTTAAATCACATCTGCGATGGACTAGGATCTGTTGATCTGATTTTATTGATAATTTTAATTTAAAGAAACCAAAAGATAGCATACTAGTTTCAATCCTTCCTTAAAACTCATTTATGAAAAGCCTCAGAAGTGTGGTTGGGTTATTTCTTTACTTTTTTTTTTTTTTTTCTTTTTTTGGCAAGATTTGAAAAAAACATTTTAAACAGGATTAGAAATGTACTGTGTCCGTGCAATTTAGCTGTAGCGACTTCATGGTTGTAAATTATGATGGAACACATCATTAGCTGCAGACTTGTATGTTCTCCCTTAATCATGCTGAAGTACACATAAGCCCCAGCTGAGCAATTATGAATAATTAAATCAATTAGAGACAGTCTAACACCCGGTCTTGTGGCTAAACTGGTGTCAGCATCCATAATATTTTAACAGTAAATGCAAATGTGTGCATTTGGGTGGAGGGAAGGAGGTGGACAAAGGCTTATACAAATGCCAAAGCATGTTGCTTAGTGATGGCTTTACAATAATATCATGAAGATTATAAGCCGCCTTCCCAAGGAAAACAATGGTAATGAAATTCCAATAAAATATTTTTGTACAAGATTTAAAGCTTAGAGATGAGTTAATTAAAAAAGGATAAAGAGCAAGACCTAAAAAATATGCTGAATAAATTAGGACTTTACATTCACCCGAAACAAATACTTTCCTTCATCAAATGTGCTCAGCCTCCTTTCTTTTGACACATTATGTTTCTGTAACCTGGTGCTAAGAGCAAATAARTAAACCAATACAACTTCCTTAGAACTCTGTCAGTAAAAAAATTACACATTTTCTCCACATTCTGTAGAGAAAACTCTGGAGAAAATATAGAGATTCTGCACAGTGCAGTTCACTGTTAGCTTGTAGAGCAAGTCAAATACGTCTGCTAACAGAAAGACAGGTTTTAGACCTCTTTGCACTCTTTCTAGGACATGGATGTGAGAGTCCTTTTATTCTGTGGCCAGAAGGTGCCAAAGCTCTGCTGGGCAGTGATCTGCTCCTTTGTGTCAGCTGCCAGACAGAGCCCTTGCTCTGCCACTGCCTCCTCACCGTGGCTGCAGCAGGTGTTGGGTGCTTCTCCTGCCACCTCCTTCCTCCCAGGGTGAAGGAGAGAACAATTTTGTCTCTCCCACCTGGCCTTCTCATGCAGGTGAGTGGCATATTTCCCCTTTCTCCAGATTAACTACAGACTAATGGAGCAACTCAGAATTMGCATCTATTTAGAAGGCTGGTCTCCTAAGTATGTGTTTAAGAACACATTTCTATTCTCTTCACTGAGGTGAAAAGCAGCTCCTTACAGACAATTAAGCTCTCCTGGCTTAGGACCCAGTTCTGTGCAACAGTCACAAGGAGTTATGTTCAAGGCTGTTTCCTCACCCATCCACAGAAACCAATAAACACAGAAATGAATAATCACTTGATTTTTTTTCCCTACAAACCTATTAATTTTACCAACAAAATCACTTGAAAATAGCATTTACTATAACTGGTAGCCAAGGGATTGTGCAAATAGTGATTCTGCTGTTGTTACTATTTGAGAATGTCAAGATTTACTGTAATCTCCATCACACAAACATAAATGAACTAAGTGTCCTGCTTTGAAAAAGCTCAGGGTACCTTGAAGCATTTGCCAGTTGTTATGACAGAAAGCAACGTAATAGGAACATGTCTAATGATTACAGGCATGGRGAAAGACAATCAGAACTAAAAATATTTAATGTATATTGTATTTAAGACTTGCTGAACAGGCARATTACGTAGGTACACCCAGTTTGTGCATCCCACATGAGGTCTTTGAGCATGTTAGACATGCAGTTATTGAAGCCTATGCAGCTCTCAGTGAGGGACCAGAAAGAAGATGATAAAATGAGCATCAGCCCACTGTTCTGTCTACCAGGCAGCTCTGCTTCCTTGTCCCTGTGCAGCTTGATCTATACTGAGTAATTCTCATATTTCATGGTGTGCTTTGTAAGAAACAGAGCCTCACACATGTACCAACTCAGAAGATCRTCATAGACAAGAAAAGCTTTAGCTTCTCTTGCTTCTGGAGAATATGTCAATTGCTCTGTAGAAAGGAACAAAATCTTGGACACTTTCACTTTTGAGTAGGACCTTTTAAATTTACTAGACATAAAAAAATGTGCATACTTATGTCCCAATCTCACTGCAAGATATGTTAAGAAAACATCTAATGCAGAAATTAAAATATGAATTGCATGACAAGAAAAAAAGATCTCCAAATCTTTTAGAGGTGATGTTTATTTCTCTAGATGTGACATTTTGAGGTTGCTCGTATGGTCTGTTGATCACTGTTTATAGAAGAAAAACTCATGTGAACTCTCTCCTGGAATAAGGGTTTTCTTTCTAGAATGGTGACTCGTATTTGGAAAAGTAGTGATTTTTCCAGGATTAAATCACTTTTCTTCAAGAACAGACTATCCCTGAGTGGCTGTTCTACCATAACTATTTCAGTGGTTTTCCTCTGTAGACAGGCCCTGGTGAAGTTCAGGGGACTGGAGAGGTTCCAGAGCAAAAACTAAGATTGGTGCTGTCTGAAAATAAGGCTGCAGCTCCAGTGGTATGGAGCTTTGCAGAAAAGAGTCCTTGCCAAATTTCTTCCTCTGCCTCTTCACGCTATGGGAACTAATTAGGCTCAGCAGCCTGAACTCCTACACTCTGCTGAGGGCCTGCACAGGCTGCTGCAGGGGCTTAGTGCCCCTCTCAGGGGAATGGTAGCACTCTACACTGACTGCTTTTGCAGAAGTGCAGATGAGAGGAAAGTGTGATTCAGGAGGGCATAAAGCCCTGCCAAAGAGTAGGACTGCTTAAATATTTGAGTGATTATGCTGCTTCAGTCTGACCACAAGGCGATGCAGAGGTGCCAGAGATGGATCTGTGACAGCTGACCTGAGCACTGCATCGTCTGCTGAGCATTGTGGGCTGATACCTGYACTGCATAAGCCAGCTTGGGTAGAAAAACAATCTTACCTAATTTGCCAGGCACKTTGCTCATGAGAATAATCCTTGTAGGTGAGCTGGCTGGTAGCACTCACAGAATCTTTTCACTGCTCTCCCTTACGTGATGTAGACATACTTAGCGTGAATTGACTGGCAAAAAATTATATGATGATGACAATCATTTGAATTTGAGGATCTTACATATGTAATCCTAGTCATTCAATAATTGGACACGAAATTCTTCCCTGGAACTGGTTTGATGAGGGAGGATTACTTTCTGAAGGACTGGCAGATCGACTTTCTGCAAAAGAGAAAAGAGACGTACCTTCTGTGGTTAGTGGTCACTGCAGAATTAGATTCAATTTGCAATTTACTATTTCCTTTATATATACATACAAGCAATGAAAAACTATTCTGACTTGAATAAGCATTTCAAATACTGGCTTATTTTTATGCTGATCTTGATAAAGGGCCAAACGAATAGAAATAGAAATAGAAATAGAAATAGAAATAGAAATAGAAATAGAAATAGAAATAGAAATAGAAATAGAAATAGAAATAGAAATAGAAATAGNAATAGAAATAGAAATAGAAATAGAAATAGAAATAGAATAGAATAGAATAGAATAGAATAGAATAGAATCTGTCTTTAAAATCTAGTAAGCATTCAGTTTTTGTCTGAAATGCAGTGCTTGTTGCACTACAAAATAATTTGTGAGGTCCACCAAAATTGCTGCCTATATCAACCATTTTATGCTGTGTATGGTGTTGTATCTGAAAAGTCTTTGAGAAAAATTTTAGCCTATGGTAAAGTCTGTTGGCATAATTGCCAGTCACTGAAGGAGCCAGGGTGTTGTTTTTGCAAGCAGAATTGTGGATTTATTAACATATCTTTAAAAACACATTTTTAGATTAACAAATTATTAAAATATTGAAATATAATTGCATCTTTGCTAAAAATTCATATTGAAGGGAAATAAATCCTTGGGGGAAAAAAATATCAAAATAGCCCAGTTATAGAAAAAAAGTAGTCTTCCTAGTTTTGTTTTCTACATTGCCTTTAGGGAAAAGATAATACTGGAAAAAAAATCTCTTCTGTTTAAGCTGTCATTATTACTCCTTTTGTTGTTCTTTCTGGTGACTACATATTCAAGGTGAATTGTTTTTCTGAAAACAGAAGGGTTTTTCTTCCTCAGCAAAAACAAAGGGGATAAACTGAAAGCAAATTCAATCACGTTTGGATTTTTGAATTTTTTTCATTTTGTTTTTCCTCAAAATATTTTCTTCCAACTGCATTGTCTTGTTTAATGTTTTGGCAATCTGAGTGACTGTTGGTCTGGTGTGCCTTTGTTCATGCATGTAGAGCAAAGTTTCCTTAAGTGCAAAATAAGGCCCTGAATATACTGAATTCTCTGGAGTTCTGTTTATGAGCTGTGTTTTGCCTTTAATAATAGTAGATGTGTGAGTGCATCTGTAACCAAAGTCACAGTAAAGTTTTATTTCTTGAATAATAAATTCAAGGAATTATTCTCTGTTCCTTTTTCTCCTATGTTACTTCCAGGAGAAAATAAACAATATTTCTTTATTGTTCAGTGCAGCACATTTCCTTCCTCTCCTTCMAGTGCACTGAAGTGTTGGTGAGGTRACATGTATTTCTGTTTTCTCCTTGGCTACATATTCCTCAGTCAGGAAATATGGGTTATTGTCCAAGAACTGGGATCTCCTTCATGCAGATCAAATGTGCAACTAGTTGTTTTATACTTCTGGCAACAGTTTTCATCAAAGAAACTATTTTCMTGCAAGATGTATTAAGGCAAAATCTGTTGATGACCTCAAATTTCATATTTAATGTAAGGCATGCAGGTTTGAGTACCGTCGGATGGCCGATGGCTCCATTAGCTTCTCTAAATCATATACTAAAGACTTTTAAGGATTAAAAGTCCTTTCCTCTCCTACTTTGCCTTGCAGAGTGMTAATTAATTTGTTTACAGTTGGACAAAGTTTGCACTTTGTCATTGATCTTACTTTGCAATATTCTTTGGAGCCGGCTATCAAGTGGAGATATGCAGCCATTCCATCCAAGATAAAACACTGCATCAGAGAATGAAACAAGATGTCTTAAATTTATTTTGTTTCTCTTTTGGGGGGGATTATTCTAAATCATTTTTCTTACTGAAAATCAGAATGAATCTGAAATTGTTCTTGTTGCTCATCCCTAAGTATATCCAGAGTGTGAAGGAATTAGTATGAGATTAATGAATTACTGTGTTTATTCAGGCACTTTAACAGGCAAAGATATAATCAGGTTCAGAAACATTGTGTTCAAAAGAAAATCAGACTATGGTTTTTAGCATGAAATCTGTGTCCCCCCCTGAACTGAGCTCCCAGAAGCTGCTGGGTGTCCATGACACACCTCTGCCCAGCAGAGCATTGTAGAGGTGCCTGCAGCAGAAATATCTTTTTCTTGTTTCTAAAGGGTTTACTGTCTAGAGGAAGGAGTCATCTGCTCCAGGGAGCTACATGAAAAAAAGAAAAAACAAAAAAACAAAAAAACCAACAACAAAAAAACAACCAACCAAAACAAAAAAAGGAAACAAACAAACAAACTCAAAAAACAAGCAAAAAAACCCCCAAAAAACCACACACAAAGCAAAACCAGGAAAGCAGTTTTCAGGTGAGAGTGTAGGAACTTTAAACAAAGAAATATGAACAAGAAAAAATTTAGGACTCCTGGCTATCACTGTAAACTTGTTTGCTCAATTTCTTAATTATATGCAAAGCAATGACAAGAATCAGATGGTATCTTTATTTTAAAATGACATTTCAATTTTTTACAGACATTATTAATGTAGCATGATTAGCTGGCCAGGAGGGAAAAATTGAGGATAAATTGTATGGTTATCAACTGCAGGTTTATTGGTCTGAGACTTCCACCACAGGGAGTGGCTGCTGTATGGAATTGATAAACGTAGAGATTTATAAGGTCAAGTTTTACGAGTCTACAGATTCCTTGTGGTGTATTACCACATCCTTATTACAAGCTCCTGCTGCTGTCCAGCTAAGCCACCAGAGGTAATATATTACACTTGCTTGTCTGTTCTTCAGGGTTATTTTTTTCTAAAGGAGAAGAGGAACAGGTCAAAATAAAATACAGCTTTCTGGGGTAGTACTTGCAGCTTGGTTTGGGAGATGTAAGAGYAGACTGTCAGGAACTGGGGAGTCAGGCTTGAAAAGGTGTGAAGTAGTCGTTGTTTGTGACATTGGCAGAAACATAAAGTTACATTCTTATGGGGATAAAGGTTTTGTTTTCAGAAAGATAAAAACCAGTTGCATTTAATAGTGACATCTTTAGCATAAACAGACTCAGCTGCTCGAGTACAGTAACATAAGTAAGCATAAGGCTCTCACTCTGATATGTCTTGATAAATGGTTATTTCTAATAATTAGCTAATGTGGGAAAAGATGGAAAGTCACAAATTAYCTGATCAGTCCAAGGTGTTTGTATCCTGGATAAAGTTTTATATGGTCTGAGCAAGCTCTTTGYGAGACCATCTATTAACAGGGTTGTTACTGTCCATGCTATAGCTTTTTTCACARTGGTTTCCTCCCTATCATATCAACAGAGAGCTATTGCCTTGCTATTGMTGATATTGGTTGGAACACACTGATCTCACAGCCAGTTAATGAAAATACTAAAAATACTGCTGTTTGGTTTTTTTTCCCAATTCTGTGATATGTCACAAGAAGGAATGTGATTAAGATCCCCTATGCAAGAGCTTCAACAATTATTTAACTCAAAYTGATAGAATCATGCTTCAGATGGCAAAACTGATGCCATTATATTCATTCTGCCTATTTCTTAGTTAATTCAAAATTGCTTCTATTATGAAACAYCAAACTGTATAGTTATTCAGGATGAATGTAATTTGTGTTGTTTCAGTTGCATTGAGTTCCCATGGAAGGGACAGCTCAATGGAATGATAGTGTAAATCCATCTTCATTCACACAATAAGTGATCAGGCCAATTGATCCATTCAAAGATACAGGAGTGGAATGATACCTCTGAAAGTTACTTTGCCATGTTCTTAGTGGATTATTCATGTGTGGCACCACTGACAGTCATTTATCTTAACAAGCTATRTTCTGTCCCTAGAATCTGATGCAAAGTTGTAAAGGACATAAAGCCTAACCAGAAAACARCTATTAAACCTTCTAATTGTTCATCATATGACTACCTTATTAYGTAGTTGTGAGCATCCTTCATTGTGTTCTGCCTTGCATACAATTAACAGCATTGCAGATTGGATGTATCCCTGAACTTTAGCCTTTAATCAATTGCRGAAGTAATTTATTGCCTGAAATAGTACAATTCAACAGAAACATAACTTGAATGGCCAAATTCCTGTTCATGTAATAAGCCTCAGACAGACCTCAGACAGAAATGCTTGATGTTGATAGTGAAAAAAGGAAAAGCAGACTAATATTAGCATAATCAATTAGCATTTACAGCACACAGACTGAAAGAAATTACATTATTATATAGTTCCAGTGTTTAGGCAATTATGATTATCCAATGGAAATGGCTCATTTACAGTACAATTTAGCAGGGTTTGCATCCAATGGATAAAAAGTGGTTTCAAAATAAGACATTGTTTTCCAGAAGTTGATGATAGTAGTAAAGTGTTGCATCAGCTAAAATCAGCTACTTGACAATATAAAACTATTCAAAATAWCAAAAGGTAAAAATTGAAAGAGCTATGAATTACAAATGCTTTCAGGATCCTCATAAGAATGCCTCTTACAATCCATCTATTTTAAATCTAGCTCAACAAATAATCTTACTTGTGTACTGTGCATGTCTACATTCTGCCCTTTTCCAGCAACAAAAACAAAAGAAAAGAGTAAAATAATGGACATTTTTTTCTATCTTGTTGGAACTTATTCACAGATTTTAAAACTGAAAGAAATTAGACAATCCACTCTCACATTTACCTGGTTCCAGTCCTTTTGACAAACTCTTGCTTCAGAGTTTAGGGAGACACAGAGCCTGTGAATGTAATCCTGCATATGGACATACCTGGCATTTTGTGCCATGGTTTAGCTGACAGGCTTGTGTTCAARGGTTGGACTCGATGRTCCTGRAGGTCTTTTCTGACYTTACTGATTCTATGATTCTATATATAAAAAAGCAGTAAATTCTGCCAAATGGTAAAGGACACAACTGCATAAAAATCACTTAGGGTCARAAATTAAGTCTTTCTCAGTGACTGGCAAAGCAAAATGACTTCAAAGGAATTTCATTTGATGCCAAGGCTGTTTACTGARGATGTTGGAGAACATGGAACAGAAAAACATTGATAGGGAGAGAATTTTTTTTTAAAGGAAGAAGAATCTCTTGAAATCTTAAAGTCAGTAAAAACATAATGGGAAGGTGTTGATAGCAAAAGAGAAAAAAATAAATAAACATAAAATATTGAATGTGAACAAAATAAGATGGTTCAGAAAAAGGGWYGTGACAAGAAAGMGSAATGATTYGACTTACCCAGCTACTTTATAAAKTAARTGCCTSTACTGGTAATAGTAAACTTMCCTGTCTCTGTTTTTGCCCTACCTCTGGGTATGAGAGTTTGGTCAAATGATGGTGTTCTGTGGCTGTTGAGGTGATTGTTAAGTGACACACAGGTTTGGAGATGAGTTAAAGTTCTTCAGGTGACAGCCTGATAGATCTCTGCTGCCTTTTGCTGGTAGAGATGACAGAAAATGGGAAAATAYCTTCTCTCCCAYGAAAACAATGCACATCATCTTGGTRTCTTTGGAATTAAGTTACAAGTATTTAAAACATCATATACAGTTGTTTTAAGGCATTTCTGTAAAATGGGTAATAATTAATTTTAAAAAGTAAGAKATTACAGAGCAGAAAAAGAGATTCCAATAGATGAAACAATGTAACTGGAGAATGAAAGAAAAAGAAGGGATAAACTAATACTGAAAGCAAGAAAAAGAGGAAAATATTTTTTTCTTTCACTTGATTTCTGTCCTTGTTTTTCAGTATTCCTGCTCTTTTCTATTTCTCTTCCTCTTTTTTTACTCTCTTTCCTCACAGATGGTCTTTCTTTTTTTCCTTTTTTTTTTCCTTCTCAGTTTGGAGTGGAGTGGGATTTATGTTAAAAATGGAATGTACTTCTACCCTCACACCCAGAACAGACATTGAAAGAAGTCTCTGTATGGCTGGAGAGGAGAATGGAGGACCACTCTTTATGTCATACAATATTGGTTCAATACTGAAAGAGAAAAATTCTCTAAGGCTGTTTATGTGTTTCCTGACCCATGGGACTTGTCAAATCCTCAAACAGTTCCACTTTATTAAGAAGTAGTTTTTCAGTGCTTTGACCTGTTGGCACATCCTGAAGAGCCTCAGAGATTCTTTTATACTTAAACTCAGCATTGAAACAACATTAAACCATTGAAATTTCTAGCTCTCTTTGTTTTCTATTATCTTCTCCAAGCCTTAAGAGAAAATAAATGTTTTATTTGTTCCTATAGCCCTTGCCAGCTTTACTCATTATTGCATATTTTAGCCTGCTCATTGAGCTCAAACTAGGTCARCATCAATTTAAAAAATAAGTTGTCTCTATTTTCTGAACTTCAAGCTTTACAGTAAAGTCATTAAATAAGGCAATGATAAATTTAGTGCACAAAGAGGAGAAAAATCCTATATATAAACACAAAGGAAATGCAGAACTCCTATTCATAGAGCTACTAGTATCTTATTTAATTTTATAAACTCTTAAAGCCATGAGAGGTAAGCTGATTCGTGGATGCTAAAACCACAAGGAAGGTCTAAATCTTTGCTCTCTGATTTGGAATGGCAGCTCAATCATTTCTACTGCMTAGTGACATATGGTGTTAGGAACAGAAAGGAGACAGACACAAAGACATGTCATAGTCACAGTTGCTCTAACATCCAACTTAGCCCTCTCTTTATAKTGTAAAGAGAGAGAAAATGTCTGCAGAAATGGTGGGTTTGTTTTGGGCAGCTACATTCAGCAGAGCAGCATTACTTTCAATACCCTCCTAGGTGCAGTGGAGTGCAACCACTGCAGAAATGTTGGCAGCTAAGAAGCAGGACTACTGCTGTTATCCAAGGAACTCAGAGCTTGATCCAAGGTTCAGGGGATCAGAGAAAAGTCTGCATGTGTTTCARTGAGTTTTGGATCAGATGCCATTTCGTAATTCCTCTTTGCTTCCACAAGGTTTTACACTAAGGCACTTCCATTGACTTCAAGTGAAAATCTTACTATATATAGTATTGTTATTATATATAGGATTATAGATATAATAATACATATAACTGCAGACACCTGTCATGGTTTAGGGCAAATTTGGGAGGAAACAAACATCAGAAAGTCACCCTAAGATACACCCAGCTTTGTAACAGTTGTGCCCTTCTTGATTGCCCTTATACCTTGTACCTGGTAGTAAAACTAGAAGGCACATAATGGTCTTGAAGTCAGTGAAGACACTGTCTTTAACAGAACTCTCTGCTGAAACCAGTGATCTGCACATCTTCTCCACATCATGGTCATAATTCTATTTATTGGTAATCAAGAGCTATTTGAATTTGGGATTTAAATGTTAGGTAYTTAACCATGATGATAATAGATGAGCAGCAGGTAAGTCACCCTAACTATTTTAGGAAGAAATCATTCGTTTTCTAGAGGCTTTTTACTACATAGATGGGAAACTTAATGAAATTATCCACCTAAGTTTTGGACAGATACCAAGTCAGAGGAAACAAGCTGAGAYGTTAATGTTTTTAAAATCAGTTCTTTTTATTATGCATTCACTAGACATAACACTGCCTTCAGTTCTTTTGCAAGGAACAAATGTGACAAGTGATTGTACCATAATAACAGAGTAGCCCAAATGAAGTAGATTTGGCTCTTTCTGCTGGGCAACTAAAAGCCATTAGTTTTAGGGAATGACAGACAGGAAATGTTTAGTCACACTCTGCAGCTTGTAAGTTTTAATTAAGAAAAACAAAGAGAAAGCAGATGTAAATGTAAACATTTACATTTGCATGATACTGTAAATCTCTAGACCTGTGTTATACTCTATGCCTTGAAAGAAAATTATCAATTGCACTTAGAAAGTAATATTTCTACTTTTTCTTACTGAATCTTTTCCTCCCCTAGCCAGTCCTGCTATGTTCAGGACTTTGGGGACTAGCATGATGTGACAGACAGTGTCTGGCTTTAAGAGTCTCATAAATCCTTTTGTTTCTCAWCACCTCATCCTTTCTTACTCACAGACTACTTCTGATGTTCCAAGTTCAGACTCATGTTTTTATAAGGACCACTGATCAAAGATACTTCACATGTGAAAAACGTGAAAAGTAATCACAACTAAGAATCAAAGACCAATTTTTAAAATGGAGACTAATTATGCAACAATCATTTGTGTACTTGATTCTCTTTCTTCACAGGTCTTCTCTCTTGACATTTGACAAGGTCTGTCATTAGATGTGGAAAGAGTGCAACTATGTATGCACAGTTACATGCAGGAACTATGTCCTCATTATTTTCCTGAACATCTAACACTTTAAATGCTTCCCTTCTACTAGACCCTCTAGGGATCTTAGGGTCTAGGTGACTGAATTCTGGTTTGCATGTCATCTGGTCCTACCTRGCAATGGCTAGGTCATTTTCCATAATGCTGACTGGAACTGTTTGTGATGGTTTAAGGATAAAGGGAGGTTAAAAGGGAAACAACTGCCAGCAGAAGAGATGAAGGTGTTTCAGGAAATCAGTGGTTTGGCTTGGAAATGAAAATTTTGATTCTGCTCAGGAGTAYTATTATTGAATTCCTTTGGTGTGAGGTCAGGCCTTACCTAAGTATTTCTCAGATGGTGGAATACTTATTTGCCCCAAAACACCAAGGAAAAAGGCACAGCAAAGTTCCACAAAATCTTCTGCTCTTAGATTTACATCTCAAGTTCACACTTCACCAAGTGGACCCTTGTCAACAAAACCAATGTGTTCTTTCCTATTGGCTCAGCCAATCCTTAACTAATCAGTCACCAATAACTAGTTCCAACTGCTSAGTTTCACCTTTTATTCAAGGAAGATTTTAGGTTCAAGTATTGTGAAATCTCAAGTTGTGTCATAGTAGTAGATCAAAGATTGTACCTTATACAAATCCATTCYGAACAAGACTTTGCAGATTTTAACCAGTAAACTTTATAGAAGTTTWAAGGACATGAACTAAGCAGTTATAAAATCATGCCTCAAGCTTGAGTCCACCATTGTTAATTTTTATCTGTAGCATTTCTTGAAAYTAGAAAAGCATTGTATTAATTTCTCCTATGTACCTCAAGTGCACAGGAGCATTGGTCCATATAATGGAGCAAGAGCTGTTGCAGAGAAAATCAYGGGGAGAAATTCCAAAATCACTTTGGAAATTAACCTTAAGCCAAATAATGGACTACTGAAGTTAAGGCTTTTATAGCATGAAATATTTGGCACCTTAACAGTGAGAAGTGTCATGAGTCTACTTCTTTTATCATGTGCTTACATTGGGGTAGTACAGAGCAGATTCATCTTGATCTGTTACTGAATCCTGCTGTTGAGATTAAARCACAGAGATAAAATACACCTCCTCTTCTGTAATAGAAGAGTTATAAATCTTCTCATTATTATTTAACTAAATCTATATTTGTAATTAGGTAATTGTTTCATTCACAGCTCATGTGTGGTTATGATTTTCACTGTTAAGGTGCAATTGCTGATATAGCCACATACATATATATATAAGTATGTATGTATTTATGTATGTATGTATGTATACTTATATTTGCACTCATGAAGCAGCTGTGATTGGTATCTCAGAGTTGTGCTTGCAGTCACCAATGATCACCCTCCACTTCAGAAGGCAAGCACTGAATGTTGGGAAGCTGTCATCCACACAATTCAATTTCTAGTTACTTTTCTTGCTAGTTGTAAATTCAAACCACATTGACAAAGACAACAGACATACTGCAAGTCACCATTTGCACCTGAGAAGTGTAATGCCTAATTGAAGCCATTTCACTGGCTCAAACTGAAGWTCACATGGCATTACTTGGCTACAGAGGAGCTCTGCAGTGATAAAGCAGTGGTTGTGGCTGGATATAACCAGGGAWATCCCCTACACAGGCCAGGGTGTATGTCTGTCTCATTGCACGTGTCCCCATGTGATAATAATAATGCTGATCTGACAGATTGGTAAAATATTAGCTGATCTCTCCGTCAGTACTTTTAACATGAAGTAACAATGTAGWTTCCCAAAAGCAAAGGTGAGGGAGAGCAAATGCTGAGTGAATCCTCAGTGCATGGTGCCATCAYGTTTTTCTCAGTGTCATTCTGCCCAGAGATACAGTTTTGACAAACCCTGAATAAGCCAATGGATGTGCTCTGGGAGACCCGAGCTTTTCTGAACAACACATGCACTGCAGCTGCAGTTGAAATCTGTTTCATATTTAGTGTAACAAATTATGCAAAGTACACCAAATAAGACCCATTTTCAAATTCCAGTGGGTCTTTCTGAAAACATTTTAGAGAAATGTTTTCTTTGCTGTTTCCCTTCTGCTCTCATTAAAAAGGTGAATCACTAARAGTAATTGTGTAACAAAGCAAAGTGGCAGTCTGTTCAGAACAGAGCATGATAGGCTACAGAGTTCCCAAAGACCTTCATGTCTTTCATATTAGTGAGAGTTTGACTACATAATCCAGARTGGACACTTGGCTTAGAGAATGCATACTCCTAGCCAAGAAGAAAAGTTTCAAATATTTCTCACCATAAAATATTTCAGACTACCCTTTTTAACATTTCTCTGTATTGAATACTTCTTTTTGTTTTCATGGAAAATACCACATAACATCAACAAGATGGATTATTTTGAGGACTGTTTCAAGAAGGAAACAGTTTTAATAAAAGGCTTAATTAGAAATAMAAAGCTAAAAGAAAAGACTGGAAGTAAATAGATGTCCTTGGTTCAGATCAAAACTCAGTTGGTAGTTACCAAATTGTAGAGTAATTTGTTTGGGCTCCTTGGGGGACAAAATCATCTTGTTTGTTTGTTTTTACATGACATTAACTTCATATTGTTAACCTCAGATACAAAAGTCATGTCAGGCCACAGAAATAATGATGCTTAGAAAACCAAGAATTTGGGGGCTTTATATTTGTTGTTTTGGTTTATAGCTTTTCTTTTTAAAAACAAAACAAAACACCACAAACCCAGTTTTAAGGACTGGAAATTTTTTTGTCTGATGTAATCACATGATTCCAAAACAGGGGCTTTGCAGAGAAATATCAAATATCATGACCATGATAAAAGTCATAAGAACAGGGAATACTCCTAATTAGAGGATGATGAGATGAGGGGAAATTAAATCTGACTAAGAGTCTTGCCTTCAGAAGTTACTAAGCCATTCCTGTCATGCTGAGGCATAAATATATGTGGGAAAAAGGTTGCTCTGTTTCAGTGTTCTGTATAATATTGGCAATTATTTGTAAGTCTGTGGTGTCAGGACTGAGTCTTCTATGAGGTCACTTGGCCCAGCACCCCAACTACTCACTGGCACCACAATACTGATCTTTATTGGTAAGCCTATACATCCATGCTGGTTTATGGCTCAAGCCAGCATGCAAGACTAAATTCCCCAGCCAYCCATACTGCTCCTATAAGTTGTCTCACACTTTGGCTCAGACCTGGAGCAAGGAAGCAAATTTGCCAAGCAGAGAAACTCAGGGGTGGATTAAGCAGTATGGATACAACTGAACCCAAAATGAATAAAAATCTGGGCACAGCTACTGCAGTACAGAGACAACTTTGAGATTCTCTCAGTGACTTGAACCCGCTACTGTCATGTGCAAATGCCCTCACCCCATCAAGTGCTGGAAAAATCTTGCATCCCAATGACATGCAGGGATAAATCCTGTTGCACATGGAATTCTTATGCCTTTTTGCCCTTTCCAGCAAAAGGAGTGAATTTCAGGAGGGCTAGCTGGCTTCAGAACTGTCACCCTGTCCCTCTACCAGACCACCACTTCAGGGAAATGCCCCCTCTGTTTCACTCACAGCCCCTGGGCAGCCAGAGGAGCCCTGAGCTCTCCCTGCCAAGCCCAGGGAAGTGACTGAGGAGCTGCACTGACCATTCCACCAATGCAAAAGTATCCTCCCCCACTTTTCTCATCATCTACTAATTTTGTTGTGCTCTCCCATAAAGAAAACAAAACAAAACAAAACAAATAAACTCATCTGGCAAGAATTACTCTTCCCCAAGCAATTGTGGTTGATAGTTCAGCTATCCTCTGARAGAGGAATTTTTGAAAAAAAAAATTCAGCACTAATATAACCCAAACTCTGTCAAAATCAGTGCTATTTTTATCCTTGGCTTAAAGTGAGCAAAGTTAGGCTAATGTTGGCAGTTTTATTGCCATATTTTTTTTCATTTTTGTTTATGTTTTCTTCATTATTTTCAAGGAATGATTTAAAATTCATGGTGCTTCCATTCTCAGTAGGTTTTATTCTTATTATCTATCAAGGGAGCTGACTTTAACAACTGATGTTGGGAAGATTATCACCAATTTCTATCCTCTCTTAATTTAGAAAGAAACASTCCTGCTCATATATTTGTAAAAGCTAAGTATTTTCTTCTGAATCCCTCTRAGGAGAAAACTTTGTCTTCCCATCTGTAAGCTTTAAACTGCCTTCTGTTAGACTGCACTTATTTCTCCCTCTCTTTCCCTCTTCTTCCTATCACTGTCCATATTCATCTGTATCTGACCTTAGATAATTACTCTTTTCAAATTTTTCATGTTCATGGAATGTGGAATTTGTTGCAGCCTACATTGGATCATGTCTTACATCCACTCTTCAGTTCAGATTTGGTCATATTTGTAACTACCTTGATATTTAAATTGTTTTGGCTGTGGCTGTGGCCATGTGTCTCTGGATACTTTGATAGACTGGTGATATGCTGGTAAAAATAGCATACAAAAGGTATGCAACATTTACTAAGGATATACACARTATTCAGTTTTCAGATACCTTCAGATTTTACAGTTATTGCTGATTATTTTCAGCTTTACATTCAGCTTTTTATCTTATATTCAACTTGTATTGTCAGATTATAGCTGTGAGCTTGTTTTTAGGTATGACATAAGGGCAGCTCATCTTTCTGTAGATTTATTTCTTATAGCTGAACTTAGATTTCACTTCACAATCCACCCATCAGAATATTCATTATGCCCCCAAAGCCATAATCACTGTCAGATGCTGTATCATTCCTCTTGATCATTTGACATATTCCCCAAATATACATACAGACATGGAGGTAATTAAACTCATGTATCCTTCCTATTCTTCTTCTCTTGTTTCAGAAAGCCRTATCTTCCCTTTTACTTTGCAAGAAATGACATCTGAGTTAACAGAACTCCATGCAGCTGCTATGGTTTGAAGTCTATTCAATAACATCTTCWTGTTTATCTGTACTCCTCCTACTACAATGGAAATTGTTTCACCCAAACAGAACATTGCCTCATTGAGACATCCTGAGAATCAAAAACCTGCCTCTTTCTACTGCCATGATGAAAATCACTCTATGTGTTTGTTCCCTTCAGCAGGACCTGTCTCTTTATTATTAAAGTTCCTCAAAACCACTGCCCAAACTATTTTAGCCTCTCTGGAAGCTAAAACTTCATAGCATCAAATGATAAAACTTTCCCAACTGCAAATGAGATACCTGTCATGAAAGAAAATGGATGGTACCRTCTCGCAATTCTCTGAGTAAGAAGTTGAAGGTATGGGAACTGTACAATATCTRTGATTATTAAAACAAAGGAAATCAATGGAGGCTTATGGATGGTGTGCAAAATTATCTGTGGTCTGAAATTATGTGTATTAGGCATCTCTATRTAAAATTATAAAAGATCAGAGCAACACGTTAGTTGTATAGGTTGCTGAGAGCTCGATTATCTAAAGGTGAATATAGCAAAGCCATGTTGTTCAAGAATGTTTTTTGAACACAAGTCCATCTGGTGATTTGATAAAAGTATTTRGTTTCTCAAGGCAATCTGAGTGTATACTCCCTAGGCGCCACCGTTTATAGCTTAAATATGACTTGCATGTGGATTCAGCATTACAAATAGGAAACAGCAGCCCTTGGACTTGTACTCTAATGTAGTCCTTTCATCACCCAGTTACCCTTAAGCATCTCCTTTCCTATTGTAATTTGGTCTAAATGCAAAGCATTAGTGCTATTGATAAAAAACCTAAGAAAAAGTTCTACTTTGAAAAAGAGAGGTATATTTAAAATAAAGGAAATGGCTGGCTTGCTTTTCCTTRTATCCAGGAAGTTAAGCAGGGGTACTGGCCTGCAGCCATCCACTTCTGGACACAGGATTGTAGAAGCAGCACTGTTGTCATGAAGGGTCAGCCTACACCTGCATCCTTCAAATCCATTTACCAGGGAATGTATCTTAATAACTAATRTATGCAGCCAAAATCAAGGAACTGCTTTGTTTTTCCATTGGCAGTTTAACTGAAACGAATACTACAGTCCTGATGAATATGAGGWAACATAATTGCCACAATAGGTAGCATAGGTGCTGATTTGAAATAGAGAGTTGTGTAGATTTCCCATRTCATCAAATATGTAATTTGCATATAAAGACAATCTGCACAGTAAAGCTGAAATAAATATTTGGACAAGCTGCAACTTCAAAATTTGAAGTGCTGGTTTGTGAAAGAAAGAATGAAAGTTTGGTTAGTATTTTTTTTTAGGTAGTACCTCAACATTTTGATATGAGTTCCTGAAAAAAGTGAGCACTCAGCTTGGTATGAAAAATAAYTTTTGAGTCTTCAGACTAACATTTGTATTTCCAACTGATTTTACATCCTGACGTTTGCAGCCAGTGTAACATAACCTAGATAGTGTAATCTATCTAATGACAAATACCAAATGTGAATGCACACGATTTCAAAATTTATGGGAGATCTATAGTTAGGAAAGAGCAACCTTTTTTTTTTTCCGCTTCCTGGCTACACAGAAATGGTTATCCTCTCTCTTGATAC
>CADDXX010000631.1:40581-115190 GCA_902810485.1 Alauda arvensis
GAAGGAAGGAAGGAAGGAAGGAAGGAAGGAAGGAAGGAAGGAAGGAAGGAAGGAAGGAAGGAAGGAAGGAAGGAAGGAAGGAAGGAAGGAAGGAATTTAATACATTTATATTTTTTATTAAAAAGAAAGAATTTCTATCCAGACAGAATTTCTGTCTGTATTCACAGTAGAAASAACCTGATACATATTAAATGCTTTTTCTCACTAAAAACAAGTAAGCTTTTTAACRAAATACWCTCAGTTTCCCTGGCTTGTACCAGAGAATAAACCAGAGACCTCACCTGTGGGAACTGCTCCTGCAGTTACATCTCAAAGCATGTGGTTACCCTTAATCTGTCTGATGTACATGTGCTCCTGTAAGTGATAATTGCAAATTAGATCTTTTTTCAAAATATTGAATGCTTGTTAACACTGAATTTACATCACTCCACTGTTACARTGTCAGCTGTCACAGAGTTATCAAACATCAGTTTTCCTAACCACCTTAAAAAACGTAATCTGCCTTCAAGGACACTCAATGCCAAAACATTGTTGTTATCTAGTCAGCAAGCATTTCAAATTGTATATTAATGTGTTGCAGGGTTAATTATGCTCATTACACCATTAGCAAATCTTACACCTTCTCTCACATGTACATTTCTGCTGTGCAGAACACTTGTGCTTATTACACAAACCTCCTGAGCTGTTGTCAAGGCTGTCAGCAGGGCTCCTGCTGGTGCCATCACCCCTTACTTTGTTTCCAGGTGAGAGCAGCAGTTGCTTTGYCTTCCTCAGGGAGATTGCAGGTTTGGCTAGTCTTATGCCAAGACGGAAGGAAAATGGGACCCCTATCAAAGTCAAGCAGAAGGGTAATAAATTCTATCCAAAACCTTTAATTGCTATGCATAGTCACTACAGTGAAGAAATTAGTGAGTTGTAGTCTAGGCCTCACCTGGGTAATCCAGCAAGTTCTTACACTGGAAGTCAGCCTGTTCTTATGTTCTTTGGCACAGCTGCAGTTTGGCAAAGGAAGTTGCAAGAACCATGGTGGATAAAACTAAACTATCAGCTTTTCAGATAGCAAATTCCTTTGTGGCTTGGACAATGTCCTCTGTGTAGTGTGCAGCTTCAAGCACAGCAAGGAGTGTTAGCAAATAGTCTCTCATCCTCACTTTCCAAGGAAAGGTTTGCCTCAACCCCCCTATTGACTTACCCTGTTTCCTCCCAGCTCCTGACAGATTCTACTTCCGTTACCCTCTTTGTTTCACAAAGGACACATGCTTTTGTTTGCTTCATGCTTCTTATCCCTGCACAATGATTCCTTCTTTTTCAGATCTCTCTCCAAAGCCCTCAGCTTCCAGTTAGGCACCCAGTGCTAAGCACTTCAGTCTTTGTTCCAGCTTTTCCATTTCAGTTTTCTGTAAACAGGCAAGTTTTGTCTCTAACAGTAAGCATACTTGTGACCTTTCAATCGTGCAATAATTCCTGTCATCTYGCCCTTTTCCCAAATGCTTGCACCTTTTTTTTAATAGTTACTGTTTTAGTTAATTGGGCTATGGCCTTTTTTTTTAAATTGCCTGTTAARCTCCATAGACACCTGGGGCACTGGATGCATAAATAATACTTAGWAAAAAACAATGAGATCGAAGCTCCCATTAAATTGTTTCATGGTAACTTTCACCTAATGAACTCACATCCGGCAACAGGAAAATCAGATACTTTGTAGGGAGTATTAAAGTGAGTTTGGGGGTGATTCATAAAAGATACACAGTCAAGAAATCTGGAGGACCTGGAAAATACCAGCTAGGGGTCTTTGATTAATGGGTATTTTTAGGTAACTGAAATTGAGGAAGCATTTGCTAGACTCCAAATAGTCATGGAAAATAAAAGATGAACACTTGACAATTAGTTCCATGTATTAGGTGAGAGGGAAAACTTACTAGTCTCTAAGTATGTTTGGAATTCTCACCAAAAAGCTCCTAAATGCATACATCTGTGATGTTCAGAAGGAAGTAGTTCAGTGACAAATGTCAGTGATTCCAGTTCTTCTGAATAATGTTTTAACTGGCCAGATTTTTAGGGGAATGGTATGTAATCCTAGATCTCATTTTAATMATTTTGTTACTGTCGTGATCTTTAACCTCCAACACTTCTCTGAGCTGCAGCACAGTAATTGTCCTAATTTTAGATTTGGAAAGCAGCTACCCAGAGTGTCATCTTTAAATGGACTTAGATACCATGATGACATATAATGCAGTACCTAACCTTTGCTGCTTACTGCAACCCATAGACATAGGTACTTCATTTCTGTTTACATTCCATTGGGAGATTTGAGAGGCCATGAACATGGTCTGGTTTGAATATTCAGTCAGATACAGAAYTGCTGAGTTGCCTACCTTCTAGAAAGAAACTCTGTTTTTCCACTGAATGATGTCCTTTGGTAGTTAAACAAAGCCTCAAGAAGGGCATGAGATGGCTGTATATGTGTGTCTTCTATTTGTCTGCTTCTRTTKCTATTTCTTTGGCATAATTAAAATKACATTAGGCCAGAAAAATATGAGAAGAAACAGAGAAAATATATATGAATAAAGAGGAAACATAACCCTGTAGGTAAAAAACATACTGTGATGAGATTATGTATCTGCATAGTCTTAAAATTAATTCTGAATCCAAGAACCATCTTCAGTAATCATTTGCAGGATTCAAATATTGATTTATATCTTCTAAACTGAGTAACTCAGAACACTTTTTAGTTTTGCTCTAGCTTTTGCTTCCATTATTCATATCAATCAGCAATTTTAAAAGATGCACAGCAGGGCTCCATCTCAGTTTAAAACTTTACAGTTCACGTGCTCAGGTAGCAGAGAGCAGGGGCTCAGATTGTTTTATGAAGAAAGGGAAATCTAATTTAACACACCCATGTCACCACTAACCTTTGAGTAGTGGTTCCTGCTGAGTGCTGTGGGTTTCAGCAGTGATCTCATTACAACACTCAGTACAGAATCAGGGAGCTGCATTTTACTGAAGCTGTGTTGGCTCCAAAAGAGCTTTTTCAGGAAAATATGCATTGCTCCTCCAGAAGTGAGAGGTCTGAGGAAGAGACACATTGCAGAGACACATTAGTGTCTTTGGAGAACTAGTGGAGTTCAGCCAACACATTTGGGTTTTTCCAGGGCAGGAAGGRGAGGTGGCAATGTGGGGACTYGAGAGACACCAGCAGTCTGATGCAATGGAAACAAGAGTGAAAAGGCAGCACATGAAGGCCTCACCTAGGGAACAAGACATKAAAGCCATGAGAGTCTAAGAGAATGGGTGGAAGAAGACATGAACAGTACTGGCTAAACCCAGCCACCACAATTTTATTAAATGGGTATCMATTACCAAARCATCTGAAATTTCTGAATTAAAATGAGAGAAACCCTCCTCCTYCTGCTCTCAGTTACCACTTGGCTTATGGATCAAATCCTGCAAACAGCRTGGACAGTCCACCTACCACAATTGAACAGTTCTAGGCACTGCCAGGAGCATGATGTATAGTGGGATTTCAACTTTCATATTGTTTTCAATTAATCAGAAGCATTTTAGTTAATTTACATTAGACAGGTTTTCGTTGCAACATGTAAAACTTCATCAAGACATGAAAAACTATCCACAATCAAAAGAGTGCACAATTGCCTGTTCTAGAAAAGCACCTTTTAAAGACTTTACTAAGTACTGGTGTCTTTTCTCATTATCATTTAAAAGTCTAAATTTGCTCCTGGTGTATGCATTTTCAGAATATGACTTTGAGACTAAGAAAAAAAGCTGTATTAGCATATAAGAAGCATGTGTGAGTGTGTCTCTGTGTGTGTGCACCTGCAYGACATACTTGCACTTAGAAGTATAAAAGTGTAGCAGTGGTTGCACAAAAAGGCTTTTATTTTACCTACAATATCCCTATGAGGATAAAAACCCTGGTCTACAAAGATAGCCCATAAACATGTTTTTCCTACTTGTTCTCTTTTTGGTTTTGTGTTCTACTTCTTAGTGAGAGAAACAGTGAGAAGGGAGGCAATAGACATCGGTGGTCCCATAAAACGTGTTCAATTTATTAATAAGATTTTAGAAAAAGATGAGACCCAGCAGCTTGTAGACAGGAGTAAGTTCTACGACAGTCTGGTTACCAATCATTCTAAGAGCCAGCTAACAGCTGTCTGACCATTGGATATGGCTATTTGCATGGCTAACAATTGGATGTCTATCTGCTGTGTGAATGGCTTGCAACAAGCTGTTTGTTTGGGGACTATTCATAACAGCACAGTCAAAAGTCTCCTGAAAGGCATACTCGTTTCCATTTCTGTTCTTTACCCTTCTAAAATTGGCAATTTATTACATMAAAAAATAGCAGTCAACCCAGAAAAGGACAAAATTGACACAGTTCCCTTTTGATCTTTCAGTTTTGAATAGGCACCCACCAATGAACTTCCCAATGAATATTCATTGGATGCAAAAGAAGTACCCAGCATTTTTTTAAATAGAGATTTTACTCTAAATATTTAATAAAAGAGATAACTCTTGATATTTAATATAGGAGAGATGCATTTTCAACTAACTTTAGAAAAAGGAGTTAATTTCCTTACATGCATTTGCTGCATTATTCTCTTTAATTTTATATATATATTCTTTTCCTGTATTTCCCCATGTTTCTACCCTTGTGACAAGTTATTCCATACCTCTTTGAACAGYTTCTTTTACTTTTCTTTAAAGCAATTGTTGGTGTTGCCTTTGACATGAGTAGTTTATGCAATCAGTTTGATCCAGTATATACCAAATATTGCCTTCCTTTGAAATCTATAGAATTATTTAGGAATTTACATGGAAACTATATGAAACTTCCTTTTGCTACAAAAAGGTAATGGGCAAAATTACATTTTTTTATGTGCCAAATTCCATTCATTGAAGTTTCTCTGATTTCGAGGTTGTAATTCCATATTTTCACCAGTGTAAACAGGTGTGGAGATTGGTCCAACATTTTAGAAGAGGTTCTGATTTGCTACAAATGAATAAAAAATAAAAATGAACTGAATTTAAGATATAAAAACTCAGCAGAAGTGGTTTATTTCACTCTAYAGGAGGAGAGATTGATAATAGGATTTCATGTATGACACGCACACATTATTGTCAATGTTGGTTTTTTATTAGACCTAATATGATAAAAGCTAAATAAGGGCAGAGTCTACCATCTTCACACAAGATATTTTCTAACTTCCAAAGGAGAAGATWTATTAGTTAATATAATTAATAAAATAATTTTAGATCTACTCTAATTTCATACCATATTTTAGTGGTATGCTCTACATTAAAGTATTCAAATGTTCTCATACCAGAACCATTTAAAAGGACTGTTCAAGAAAATCAGCATACTCTGCAGTTTTTAGTTGCTTCTTCACTGCATAAGAGGCTGGTCTTTTTCCTTGGGATGTCAGCTTGCTACTTCACACATCTTAAATAGAAACTGGTTTTGGCTTTGAAAATGTACAAAGTTCAGTCCCAGTGCATGGCTGCAGCAGGAGCTGCTTTCAGAATCCTTCCCAAAGCAAGGAGCTGCAGATTGGAGCTGGCTGCAGGCAGGACCAGAAGCTTTTGCRCGTTTCTTCAGCTCACGTTGAAGCAGCAATTTACAAGGCAGCAGTTTACAACTGGTCAGATACAATGCTACTCAAGATTTCTCTTGATATGATRCTAAGATGTCTGGCAGTGAGATTTATAACATAGCAATCAAATTAATTACAGCCCTTGGAAACAGATAGAAAAATGCAGGTTCAAGGAGACTGAGGGAAGTTTACTTTGTTTTCCTTTTTAAGTTCTWCCCATTCTGCCACATTTTGCCTACAGTCATGCTTTCCCATTCACTGATTAGATTACCATGCTGCTTGCTAAACATATTATGCTCCTGCAAGTCACTCAGAAGCTCCAGCTGGTGCAGATGCAGTGACCCGCTCCTTCAGTCAGACTGGTCAGAAGGAACACACTGCACTGGTGTTTTAGTTACTGCTTCCACAGGCAAATTACCATGCTTTTTYCACTTGGAGAGCCTCACATGATCTGAGGCTTCACTACCTGAGATACACTTTCTCCCATGCACTGCTGCAAGCCCTTTGAGAATAGCTGAGAGCAAGTGATTTGGTTGCATTTTAACTGCAGATGAGGACATCAAATTCTCTCTCACCAGACTTCACAGCTCTGGAGYTTTCATGCCCATATTACAGCAGCAGTTGGAGCTGCATCTTCTGCACGTGAAAGTGGTAGTACTCTGATTAATTAGCTCTGCTTACCTTAATGATGCTGTCCTAGTGATGGATATGTAGCCATTTTGGAATAAAGGTCCTATTTTTACTTTATTACTTTTATGCTTAAAACACCAAAAATAGGATTCCTCTGAAAGAATGTATCTGCAATGCGAAATTTTCCAGCTGAACAAATCATCTGGTCTTCCTCTGGAGTCAGAAAGGAGAAGAAGAAAGAAAATTATTCTTGTTATTTTAAGGATCTGCTCTACAGGAATCCAACAGTTGGAACCTGTGGTTAARTCTGTATTCTGTAAGACAACTACAGTAAAGATTGACCAATCAATTCTAAATGTGCAGATTTGTCCACAGAGCACAGTGCAGCAATAGTTTATAGCAGATGYTAAAGCCCAGAAGCACCAGAGCCACGTTATCCCAGATCTGTGGTTGACCTTCTGTAACTATCCCTAAGGTTGCTCAATGCCAAAACAAAGCTACAACTGTTGACTGCTATAAGGTAGAGTTGGCCCAGAGATTTCTGCAGCAGAACACACTGCAGCCATGCCCCTTCACTTTTATTCATCAGCAGGTTATGTTTGCATTGGAATTGATCTGGAGCCTGATGTAATAAGATCAAGCATCTTCATACTGATGGAAGTGCATCAGTGTCAAGGGTTATATATRTTTAACATCAGTCTCCAAACTGACRTATTCTAGAAAGCTGCACATGTAGCCCAAGTCACTCTCTGTGGACCTTTGGGGCACAGTGCAAAGCCCATCTCTTTATTCAGGCTTTTTTCTAGTGTAAATAGCCTTTTTTTATTGTTGTTTTGATTGCTCAGCCAGAGGGTTAAGGACATTGCTYGTGTGTCTTTCTTGTATTATATCATAGGTAATTGGAAACTTAAGTAGTTTAATCTTCAGGCAGGCAACAGTTGGCAACATATCAAATTTTATTGAATGGTTTGAATGTTGAGTGTACTGTGAGGCCAAGGGCAAGGCAGAGAGTTTCAGTTTTATTGAATCAAATTTGGAGAGTATGTATTTGGTCTCCACATATACTCTATTCATGTAGAACATCAAAGACTTTTTAATCATCCAAGCCTTGGAATTTTATCTCTTACTGCTCAGGCTGGCTTGTACTGTTTATGTGTTCCCTGGTGGATGTAAATTTTCCAAAAGCCACTMTAAATGCCTCTGGTAGGGCTATGGGAATTACAAATTGTGGCTAATAGCAGTGATGTCTCTGCTGGAATACATTTGAATAGTTACAGAAGACCTACCAAGGCAGTGTTTGTGCATGTGTAGCTTGGAACCCAGAGCCCATGTTCCAGTTCCATTATTAACAGCAATAGGGGGGGTGGATTTTGCTGCAGTTTGGTTCAAGGTCAGAGATAGAGTAGGTGTGGCTCAAACCAGTGTGAACTACTCTTAGACATGACTACACTGATAACTTCTCATCCAGGTTCTTACCTAGCATCTGGATTGTTTTTACTATAGCAGATACAGTAGAAGTTTTGCCTCATCCATGTCAACACAAGAAGTTCCTGGTCATCAATCACACTGATCATATTACATRTCCTGTGGCATCTCTCAGTTGGTTCCCATATCCCTAAAAGACCAAGGGAGGTGCTTTGCCTCAGTTACAAAGGCCTTCCTGACATACTGCATCATTCATATAATTTCTGTGCACTCCCCAGGGGTCTCTTACCACCTCTCATCATATAAACTGTTTTMTACATGTCCCAAATAAGTACTTCAATGATTTCTCCCTTGTTGGGAAGAAATCTTCCTCAAACACGTTCAAATTTTTCTCTATTTTCATTCAGGCCCAACCTGAGAGCCATCCTGCTGAGCTTCCCATCACACCCAGACCACTGCTTACCACAGGTAACAGGAAGGGAGCTCTGGTGGCAAGGGGCTGCTCATCTCCAGCCCACAGTGCTTCCCTTGGGCCACAAGTCATTGCYTGTGGCTGTCATGCCTGCACCAGAGGAGGAACAGGCAGCAGCCAAAAAGATTTTGAAAACAGGCTGTAGCCAGTGGCTTGATTGTTGGATGGTAAATCAAGGTGCTCAGAAAAAGCTGAACTCTTCCCTTCCCTGAGGGAGGGGCTCTGTAGCAGACAATTGAGTAAGACAATCCATGGACAACAAGGATGCAGCTTCTCAAACAATCACAAACTAAGCACTASAAGCTTTAATAGTCAAAAACATTTAAACTTCACCCAGAAATTAGTGCTGAATATTGCCTTAAATACAGTTTTCTATGGGGAAAGACAAGTGATCTGTTTGAGAAGTTTTGTGTCCTCAAATACTTGGATTTCCAGCAAATAAAAGTARATTTAGAAGTGCTACAGTTACACTTTAATATACAAATTACACTCTATGGTTTCTTGGATWTTTTATATATTTAGAATTTAATTACCAATGAACTCTATAAAGAGAATGTTTATTCTCAATGAACATTATTATTAATATAGTCAGGGTTTTTAATATGCATTGAATATGAAAATACTAATTTTCATAACTATATGTTTAGTATATAAATTTGATAATTAGTTACAATTACTCAACATAGGACAATGTAGAGATATTCTAGAGAGCCTGTATCTATAGTGTTGTTTATTTATGCATTATAAGCTGTATTTTTAGGATCTGCTCTATGACATAAGAGCTTAGAGTGTGTGGCCCAAATCCTTCTCACTTCTCAGTCATTATTTCTTTTTTGACCAGCTCCTCCTGGAAGCTCTCTGGTATTTAAACATGACAGTGAAGACACCTGATGTTGAGTTACAGATTTGTCAGAACATAAAACATATCAGACTGAAATTGTCTTCATAATCCTGTACAATTCATGTCATATGAGAAGATGCTTTAGTTGAGAATAAATCTTTTTGTAACTAAGCATTTATTTTATTATGCTCTTCACAAATGACAGTGAAATGAGGTGTTGGTTTAAGACTGCTGGCATGTAAGGCAGCACCCCACTACAATATGTGAGTATTTWTAATCTCTGATTTATTTATCTTTGTTAAAAGTTTCTGTGGTAATGATGGATTAATGCCCATTCATAGGTGAGAACTGAGGTACAAATGAAAGAACTATGGCAAGTCTTATTCACAACTTCTAATTTTAAATCTACATACACTAGCAGACCTCCCATTTCTAACAAAAGTGCATATGAAGGCTTGTAGCTCCATGCACCAGTTGCAGTTCAGTGTTTCTGATGAGACCTGTGACATAAAAACTCACACATTCTCTCAGCTTAATGTTCAACAGCAGTGAGCCACAATATATATTTGATTTTCCATTCTTCATTTTGAATATTGTCTCTTCTGGTTCTCCCTTTTTCTCACCCTTCCTTTTATCTTCCATGCTGTTTTCTTGGAGATGGAAACATCCAAATACAAGCCACTTTAATGTCATTTATGAAAGTATGGTATTCTGGCATAGCTCCAGAATAATGTWATGACATTGTATCTTGGCAGACTAAGCAAGCAAAAAATCTTCAAACTTCCAATTACCAGAAATGCCTGTAACCATTATCTCACAAAAAAAAAAAAATCATTAAATACTTTTATATTTAATCCTTAGTGATTTGTACATCTCCATAACTCTTTAAGTCCTTTGCTGTGATGTCATAAACTCACCATCCAAAAGGGGTTAGCTGAGCAGTGAGGGCCTTACCTCTGATGTCACAGCTGTACCACTTGACACTAAGCTTTACCTAAAGCAGCAGCAGGAGGAATGAAGCCAGTAGTGGTGGARGGGAGGAAGAGAAATCCACTTCTGTGCCAAAGTTCCACCATTTGTCCATGCATCCTAGCCAAAGTTTGTTTAAATTGTCACCAAATCATTTTTGTTTGATGGGAATATCAAATACCACATTTTCCAGCACGTCTTGAATGTTAAAGAAAGCTAAAATGATAGCTGGGAAATCAGTTTTGCTCACTGTACAAAATAATACTCACCATACATTACTGGAGGAGAAAAGGCTTGGTAATTCATGGCCATCAGATTGATGAGGAGAATTTTATTGAATTACTGAAGCTTCACAGCAATGACAATGAGACCCTGGGAAGCTAGCTGAAGAGAAAACAAGATTACACAAGTCCAACAACTCAGAATGAAATCATCAGTCTAATGAGCCGTGAAGTTATCCACACTATTGTAAAGGAAATTAATTGTGGTTCACAATACCATTCTGTCATAGCTGATAGAACTCAGGATTACATAGATATAGTATGCAGGAGAAAAATGTCCATCTTCACCACACTGACCCTGGCAAGCAGACGAACAAAAACTTGGTTATAATTTCCTATACACCAAACAATTCCATGGACTTAATTGGAAAAATTGCTTACTGACATTGTGTACTTGTTTGTAATGCACAACACTCATGAATAAATSAAAAACAGTCTCAGGAAAATGTCCATAAGTGCACAGACTTTCAAGTGGAGGTATATTTTGAAATAGAGATAGGATTCATAGATCATCTATCAGTCTGCTTCTCCTCTGTAAAAGAACAGTTTCAAAAGAATCTACTATCCAGCTGTAGGAGACATTCAGAGGAAATGAAGACTGGAGGTATAAAGACTAAGGCCAGCAGTGTCTCAATGGGAGGATGAAACTGTAAATGTGCTTGCTTTAATGTCCCACACTCATAAAACCCCTGATGAGTCTGAAATAAAAGTTTGTAAGAGGGGCAAAGCACAACACTAAGCAGAGTATGTCAAGTAAATTTTGTCAAAGAAAAGTTAATGAGGCAAAGAACTGATTCAACTGTGTCTATTATTAAATAAGCAGAAGAAAYTGTCCAAACATCAAACTTGGTTCCAACAGCACCTCCATAGCCCAAAGCTTCCTYTGCTATTTAGCTGTTAGAGGAGACAGCAATTTTATATAATCAAAGGAAATGAATTTTTCAGACTGTAGTACTTCAAAGAAATTCAAGTATGTTTTGTCCAGCTGAAGAYCACATTCCTGTAGGCTGATCTGAATGAATATCCACAGTTGGAAGAAATGTTTCATGTCGATGTGAATGAGGAATTTTCTGGCTGTGAACTTGAGGCGGGGGGGAAAAAATCTTGATTAAGAAATATTCTCCACTCAGAATCTGACCATATGAAATACAACTAGAGACATTTTACAGACTAGAACAACTCCTGGAGGGAGGATGCAGTCTGGTAACTGTCACAGCACAGCTGCAGTTCCTTCAGTGTGACAACTTCACCATCCACTGCCACAGAGAGGCTGTGACTGCAGAGCTCCACAGCTGAGCCACCTCCAGACTGGACTGAGGACAGATTAATTTATTTTCTTTTTCTACCAACTTTGCCTGCAGTGTTTGTTATTATACTTACCAGCCCAAAGATTCACAGCACATGCTGTTTCCTCAAATGTCTGCTTTATTCAGAACTGTCTGGTGGCTCTGAATGCTCTGCAAGCATCATGTCATCATTTCAGGTCATACCAGGGGACAGCAGGCTTTACTAGGGCCTTACCCTTTAGACAAAGCTGTGCCTTTACCCAAAAGAAAACACATGTTTAGGCAAAATGCTTAACACAGAGAGCTTTGAAAAAGGAGCAAAAGAAGGTTCTCAGGTGACCCTTGTTAAAATTTCCCCATTGTATTGAAAAGGTTGTTTGGCTGYTACAGTTTATGCCCACTCCCACTACCAGTGAAACATCCTTTCTGGGTCACACTCCTGCAGCTCTTAAAAACAGATCTAAAGACAAATTGTAGTGACCTTGAAAACATGTTGGACAGCAATTTAATCACTCCTTTTCACCCAAGGCAAAGAGGGGATAAAATGTCAGGACCACTAGCTACCATGAGATCAGAGGAATTAATTCAGAGGTAGAAATGGCTATCAAGTTCACAGAGAAGTTGCTGACAAAATCCACAGGTTTTTAAGCAGGTGATCCATTTTATAGAYTTCCTAAGTACAGCTGTGAGTTGAAAACCTGAATCTTCAGGGTAAGTGCACCAGTGGTTAAACTGGGTAGAATAGTATAAGAAACMATCCATTTACCTGAAAACTAAATTATTCTGGCCTACTGCATGACCTCAGCTTTTTGTTTCAGAGAGTCTTCATTTGGRGGGAAATATTTGAAACTGTGAGAATTTTCTCACATATTTGATGAGGGGAATATTTGATGAGGGGAATAAGATATTTGGCAATTACAGATGCTTCTCTCCAAGTCACAATATAAAAATATACATGGAGACATAAAGAATATCAGAGTAGTTTTCAGAATAATTTGCATATTGTGATTTTTTGTGTCTAAAAAGCATTACTTAAAAACTTATTTATTCAGTGAAGAGATTTTAGACTAATTCATCTCTAAGTTATTTGTACTGAGATATCCATGCATCTCACTGCATCACAGTTTATCCATTATGAAAGGARACAGAACATTTTGATTTTTAAAAATAATTCTAGAAAAACTGATGTCACACAGTAGCAACTGTAGTGAATCAGATCCAGAATCCTTATTCTRACAGCAAAAGATGATAGATGTTTCAAAGAAAATGTTGTAATAGCTACAATCATAAGCCACTCTAGACTTAAGAGCAAAATCCTGAGGCTGTTTCCTTTACCTGCTTTTGTTCTACTAAAGTAAAAGGCCTGTGCATTCATGAGTAATTCTACSTTCCATTCCATCTTGACTRATTTTGGAGTGAGGTTTSTCAGTGCACTCTGTTCACMTGTTCATTACTCATCTTTTTCATTKTCATGCCTGACCAGTTCCTTACAAGTATTCATGCTGCCAATGTCATTGCTGGTCTCATCTTGCTGTCTGTGGCTGCCCTTGAACATTGCTGGTCACTGCTGTGTGCACCTGAAGGGTGCCTGAAGAGTGGTGAAAGAGCCACTGCATGGCAGCAGCACTGAGWGTGCACTTCTCAGTGCTCAGCCAAAGTTTGGAATAAACCAGTGCAGAAAGCCAAACCAAGCTGGTTATGGACATGGATATCTTGCACAGTACACACTCATATAAATCCTTCCACATCCACCACTTCTGAGGAGGTCTGGGTTGTTTGCATAGGCTGGTGTTTTCTGCTACCCAGCAACCAAATACATTTGTTAAGTAAGGTCACTTTAAATTCAGGAGTTYCACAAAATAGCCAACTACCCAAGTGCAGGTCAGTGTACAATCCTCTCTTGTCCTGTATCTCACAGTGGGACAGAGCCATGGTCTGGCTTGCTACAAGCAATAGYAATATCTCATAGTTTGAAAATGCAGGTATACCTTGAAATTTCAAAATTATATGGAGAATGAAAGAGACGAGATCTGAGGGCATTTTCAAGAACACCTGGTGATGGAAAGAGAGATTTCAAAAGGCACTGACTTAGAGAACAGCTCATCAGTGACAGCAGTTGTGTGGTGAGTGACTGTGAGCAGAGCTGCTGCTCTGCTTTTAAAATAATCACTTTTAAAATAATCAGATTTTCCCACTCAAGAAAATCCAACGACAGCAAAACCCCTTGACTAAAATTTAGCTACCATGGCTGGAGTTTACAGCCCATAAAAGGAAAAGAAGTAGTTCTGTTCTCTCCAACCATACTCTATGGATTGGATCCTCTCCTTGGATTCTGTTACCTCTCCTGCATCCCATATATTCCCACTCACATCCTGGCCRCAGCAGCCATAACTCCATCCATAAGTGTAACACACCAAAGCACTTTGGCAAGTTCCAATTAGGCAACTTCCTCATAAAAAAGTACCAAATGTAGAAAAAAATCACTTAAACATAGATCAGCTATTGAGACATTTCCATGAATATTAAAGAAATACAACTTGCAGCTACCATTTTTCACTGTATGTCACTTTCTTAAACATCCCAACAGAAAACCACAYGCAGAATTGCTTAAAGTGTAGTTCACAAAAGCCACACCAACCCTAGARTAATCATTGTAATGCAGGAACTTAYAACCAATAAATGTTGTTTMAAGTACAAAGCTGTATGGTGGTGGCTCTGAACTGAGGTAGGAGTGTGGGCTTGTGGGTGACAGAAGGGAAGTAGTTGAGGTTGACAGGAAAAATTGATCAATGGCTGTAAATGGGGTGTGGAATGATTTAACTGCTAGTTTGATTTCATTTGTGGGCTGTGAAAGTAGGAGCTTTTCCTCACAGTTCATGAAGATCTGGTGCACRTGTCTGTGGTGTGAGTGTGTGTGTGAAGTAAAATTAAATATATATTGCCTTGTATCAGCTTTCTTGTAGAGGAAATTAGCTAGAGTATCATGCACCAAAGCAAAATCGGTGTCATTTAACTGAGAAGTTAYGAAATGACGGTGGTAGGAACTCAGTGAGAATGAGAGTCAAAAGTTAGAAGTGCATGACTCGTGGCCAGTGTTTTACACAGAGCTTATAGAGCAGCATTTAAASAACATCATCTAAATACCCCCCCTTGTGTTTGTTCTGAAAATGGCACATTTTGCTCGGCAGTGGGAGAGGAGAAATCTGCCTTTTAGTTGACAGGTCCCTTACAGCAACGCTTAGTAACACATTAAAGACTACTGCATATCCCAACTTTGAATGGAAAGACAAAGTAAAATACATGTAAAGATTTCTGTAAAAAATCAACTTTCAATGTGCAAAAATATTTTGCTGTTATAAAGTCACCTCAGTAGAAGGAATCCTGAGGTTCTAAAAATGCTTTTCTTTAAAGGGAAATCTCATCTGTTCTTTTGAGATACAAGACACTTGCATTTTCAAGTGTATTCTATATTTTACAATTAAGTTATTGTAGAAGCACGAAGTAGACAAATCTGAAAGGATATTTTCTTGGACAGCAAGCATAGATTACTTACAAACAAGGATTTAAAGGGTAGTGTTCATAGAAAATCGTATGTGCTAGTGAAGTTTCACTWAAAAAAGGAGTATTTATAACACTGTTGCTGTTCTGTTGCTGTTTCAACCTCAGCCTAGAAGTTTCACGTGAATAGTGTCAACTTCACATTTGCCTGGAAATCTGACCACTCACAAAGTGCAGTATATTTTGTTAAAGGCTTACTGCCTGTGGCTTGAAAGCATTAATATAAAGTGCAAGAATTTTAAAGCACAAGTAAGAACTGCTTTGGCACATGTTTTTATAGCTTGCATACTTGAGGTTTATTTAAAAACTGATCCACAACCTACTCTGATGCAAACTTGCTCCTTTAGATGCTGGTGGCACTATTGGTCATGCACTAGTCTCATTTGACAAAGTGGGTGCAACTGGTTTTTTGCAATAAAATACTACTTTTGTCACATTTTCTGTCACAGAAGTTACAAAATCCTTTACTTCATCATGGAAGTACATGAGAGAAATACGAGGTTAGTTGGAATGAACAGGGGAGAATCACATGTTGGGAGACTCATAACTAGACAGACAAATCTAAACTTAAAACAGGAAACAGCTCCATGTTATCCTTTGCAAGATGTCGTTTTGCTTTCCAGCTTCTAAATGTTTGAAGACTATCTGATTGTGATAAAATTCTGAGAAAATGTATACAAGGGCAGATATGTTTCAGACAATTCCATCAGGCCTTCACAATTTTTAATTAATTCTCCATTCATTTCAATGATTATTTTGACTAAGGACAGATCTCCATCTTTTGTCAAGATTATCAGATCAATCTTAGCTCTTAGAAATCCTCACTCATATGAATTCCTCTGCAAGTGTGGTCTGTCCCACTGTACTTAAAAAAAAAAAAAAAAAAAACCCACAAAAAAGCCCAAAAAACCCTATTCCTAATAGTGGAGTTTAGAAGGACTCAGACCTGAGTTTTCCCTGTTGAGGTACCTGGTCACTTATGTGATTCTTCTTATCCAGAACGTTGGTAACAGTTAAAAGGCAATTTGAAATCTTGGCCAYCCTTTTGCTATTTATGCTGTAATAGAATGTTTCATATTCTGTTTGTCACAAAATGACCCCTCTGTCTCTACATGCAATCCCCTTCCTGCATCATTCCTAGGCACCCATTGAAGAATTCAGCTCTGAACAACCACTAGCCATTGTATTGCTGCTCCTCAAAACTTTCTTTAAGAAAGCTCTTTGAGAAGTTCCAGCTAGAGTGAAGCCAATCATTTCTCTGTGAATTCATTCCAAAGCTAAAGATGGGAAAAATCACATGAAATATCCTAGAATCTGTGTGCTATTATCCCTCAGCTCTGTAGACCCAAAAATGTCTTTGGCGGATTTTCTCCTACCTCTTGTAGCCAAATGCAGATTTTTCCCTTTGATGGTGATTCATATTAYGAGCAATTAGGTCTTACTCAATATTATCTTTCCACGTTCTTCATTGGCCTGAGGATTGAAACTCCTAACGATGGCTGTCCAAAATAAGCCTGGCTGGTCTGTCTTCCATCATCCTAACCACATGCTCTGCCCACTCAGGTCACTGGGATTTCACTCCATTCACTGCATTTGGCTCTTCATAGACCTCCCACAGTTCCTTGTTCAATAGTTCTCTCAACACATCTCTCCCACTAACTGGTCCAAACATTTATCACTGGGCTTTATTCTCAAAGATCTGTAACTGTGTGTTTTCTTTTTTAGTAGATTGCCTTGTTTTCCCTCCACATCTCCCTGCAGTTCCATGCATTTGCAGCCTGGTCTGTCTTTTCTGCAATTGCCTCAAGCTAAACATTATCTTCAGAGAAAAGCAACAACTGTTCAACTCTGTACTGACTGGACATGTTCCATCACCAAAATGTTGCTGAGTATTTCTGGAATTCATAGGTTAAATGCTTGGTTTGGTAACTATCTTTAGAAATTATGAGTTCAGTGGTTTTGATTAAACTGCTGTGTTTATCAGATTTTACTAATGTCTCATTAATATATATCATAATGTTTTTATGATTWTTTTATTTTTCTCTGTCACCTAAAAAATAAATATGCAAAGCTGATATGTAATTTCTGACTTTGTTCCAAGTATCTAGTATGAATTATATATGCATTATCATGTGTACTTATCTTCCCACAGCTATTGTTGTTTTTCCTGTTGCTGACCACCAAATTACACAACTCCAATATTGCATATTTATTGCAGATTAGCATGAAAGTTTCCCATACAAATAATAGTTTTATTACATTTTACCCATATTTACMTTTTTTTTAAATCAAATCCTCTAGTATTTGATTCCATGGCAGAGAGGGAACATAATATGCTATAAAATTAGCCTTAAATCATGTAAATATCCCCTAATTCCTTTACCTCCAGGCAAAAGATGGTATCTCTGAGAGAAGAGATTTTTAAAGCTTAAGGACTCCTATTTTGCATCCAAGCAATAAAAGCCTCTGAAGTATTGCTGTTACCTTTGTATCACTATTTGTAAAGAACAAAGGCCTTTTTAAGCAATGAAAAGCATATTGGTGCAATTAAAGTCTGCTAATAACAACTGAAATTATTTTCATAAGTCAGTGCAAACTGGGGTTTTAATCTTCGGTGAAAAGTTTAAATCAGGAATTTCTATAACAGTGTAATTACTGTAAAAACTGCCAACTGGTAAGGAGTTAGAAAGAGATTTTATCTAGTGTTCATCTGTCCGTATTGTTTTCCATTTTATATTGCCTTGTAAGCTCATTGTTTATCCATAGCTTTAATTTCATTCTCATACTGCTTTTAGTCTTTGGCAGAACKCAGAATGATCACAACTTCTGTCAAGTTTTAAAACTAGTTGGGCTGTAAGAAAATGCTGTTTGGAAGTGCATTGCATTTTAAATGAAAATGCAAAATGAAAACATTAACCCAGAAAGAAACAGAATTAGATACAGAGTGCAATGCAACGAGAGCATGGGAAGGCTGGACACCACTTCAGTAGGGTTTTSTGGAAGCTGACTGGGAAGGAAATTAGGCTCTTTGCTAAATATTTTGCCAATGGAACAAACAGTCCCTGACATTCAGAAAACAGCCAGCAGCATGCAATAATGCCAACAGACTCTATAAAAACAATTTATAAATATTGGTATTAAGAAACTGCTTTTCTTGCAGGTGTTAGAATGGCTGCAAAGCCCTCMTACTGCAGCTTGCTGGGTGGGTATCAGGCAGACCTTTTTTCTTTACATAGGCAGCCAGAGGCTTGCCCTCAGAAAGCTTTGCCTTGCAGAAGGTGTTTCCTGTGCCATCTTGGCCCAGTTTAATAATGCTAAACTGCACTTCACACCAGCAGGCATGTTGGATTCATATGGGCCCTTCAGCCAAAGGACACAGGGAAGGACTGGTGGCAGAGGAATCCTGGAGGCAGCTTCCTTGCATGAAGGGTTGATGGGAATCCTCCCTTCACCCGGCATTTTTTCTGTTCTTCTGTGTAGAATGCAGAACCTTCTGTGTATTTAAGCAAATGAGTGTCTCTGCTCACAGRCCCAGTCTGGAGTCCCTGAAGCAAGCAGAGACATTTTGGAGATCTCAATTCCCTGCATTCCCTGTGTGTCCATGTGCAATAACTCACCCAGRCCAGGGCACATTGATGCTGTTTCCACTATAGAGGAGTTACCTGTCCCTTTGTCACAAAGGCTCAGTAACTGTGAACACAAAGCAGAGTGTGGATCATCCAGCAAATCCACCCTGCACTTACACAACAATTTTGGAGCACAGGGTCAGTCTTTTTAAGTCTCCTCGTGACTACRTTTTCTTCATTTAGACATAATTTGTTTAAAACTGGTTGGTCCTACAAGAAATTTAGCATTGGTGTCACTGTTTTCTTTGAGTCTGGTTACACATAATGGTAATCCAAACATTAAGATTAGGGCAGTCTGGCACCCAACTTTAACTCTGCCCTTCCCTGATTCTTCAAGTAGTGAAAACATAGGATTGGAGAATCTCATCTTCTTTWAAAAATTAAACCTAAATATAAATAGCTTTAATTATATTAATATAATTACCACAGTGTTRAAGATATGTGAGAGCCTTTATCTTTGTTGAGTACCTTAATGAGTGTATATCTTTTAAATTTAATCATGTTTTTGAATTTGATGTAATTGAAACAAATCTGAAAAATATTTTTCACTGAATTAATTTTTTCTTGGGTCTAATGCCATCTTAATTTATTGTTTTAAGAGGGCATACCAAGCAATTGAGTTCTAAAATTAGTAGCTATCAGCCTACATCAATGGAAAAACTCATTTTTCAAGAGATTTATATAGTATGTTAAAAAATAATTTGCTTCCTTTGACTTTACACTAGTAGTAGGATATACAAGGAAATTTATGAACTTTATAGCTCATTAGTGTAGCTTCATGTATAAAATAAATATTTGCTTTTAAAAAAAATCCCAACAGTTTATGACATTATTTAATTTTTGTGCATGTTTCTTAGTATAACAGTGTTATTGGAATTTGATAACAGGGTGTATTTCACTAGGCACAGTTCTTAAAACAGAACACAAAAGTGTTTAGCAGAATACAGAATGTAAGTTCTAGCTGGCAACACTGCAGTTTATATATCTTTATCTTGGAATTACCTTGTCTCTGGTCTAAATAGGTTAGTTTTCCATATGTTACTACAAATTGGTCTGTCAATAAATGCCTTTGATCAATATCTAGGGAGAAGCACCAGCCTTTGATTGTGATATCTATTTCTTCAAGCCACTCAATAGTAAACATTGATAAGAACAGAGATAAAAGGTTAAAAAACCAACAGCCTGAGGTTTGGAATGCAGCTGGAAGCTAAGATACCCACAAATCAGTGGGGTGCTGTTTAGAGTGGGATCATGAGCAAGAAACACCAAGAGTGTGTGTTTTGCATGTTATAATCAGGAGTGCTATCCTTGCTTGTTACCAGTGTTGAATGAATAATGACCAGGCACTGCACTTTGAAAAGGCAGAAATTAAAGGTGGAACTTTTAGGACAAGTAATTGAAAGATTTATGCATAAAACTCTCGTAGGTAAGCTTTTTTGTACCAAAACCTGGCAATCTAGGCATGTTGTGCTGTAGCAATACCTGCATTTGTGGAGTCACAGTCCACTGCAGGAAAACATGAAGACATCAGGTTTAACTCASCCAGTGCTCCCAGGCTGTGCTGCAGCCAAGAGGGGTGATTGCATCCTGCAGCCAGACCTGTGAGGTGAGCTGTGGTAGTGGCTGATACAAGAGAACACTGCCTCCCATAAAAGAAAATGAAGATGACAATGACAGCCATTAGCAGGAGCATTTATATAGATTTCCTTTTTTTCAAAATCTTTTTCATTGCAGTTGGCAATTCAGTGTGATCCAGTCTGTGCCACCAAGGGATGGTACTTTACTCTCTGTGCTCCCATTACTTGGGAAGGGGAAATTCAACCTCAATCCACTGAAATTTCGACAAATGGCACCATCTACATCCTGATGTGAGTTGATTGGGATGCCTGCTTTAATGCWTTGCTGAATGAGGACTAAACAAAAAAGGAAGCCAAGTGGTATCTCAGCATTATAGGGGGGATAGGGAAAATCAGTCAAGCTCTAAATAAGGAAACACAGTTCACTGCACTATGTAGAAAATATCTAATTTTGGCAGAAGTATTTTACAAGCAATTGCATCATATGAAGAGCAATGGCTATATGAGTAACAATTTGCTCTGTTCGTGGTGCTCATTTTCTGTTCCCTTCAGCACTTTTTGAAACCCTTCTTTTCTGATTATGTGAAACAACATMGTGTGCTCTAAGCTAGGATATGATCTACACTTAAAGTTTCTGCAAGAGTCATCCATGATGTGTTTATTGCTTCCTCTGACAGGACACTGGGCATCAGTTTTGGGGATRTTTTTTATTGAATGCCCACAGAGGCATACAATATGGTTGAACAAGTGATTATACCCAAAACCTTTGCCTATTCAAYACTCCATGCTGCAACAAAGCCCTGTCTGAGACCAAGATTGCCCCTGCCTTCTGRCAGTTTCTAGTCCATTCAGGATAATTATTCAGGCATTCACAAAAGAGTATTAAAATTAATACTTTGTTTATAAATACATATTTTYCATGAAGCTCACAATTATTTCTAGTCACTGAGAAAGCTCTCAGGGTGATAGTGAAGCTTAAAAGATATCCCTAGAAGGCAAGAATATGAATATTAAAATTAAGCTTAGAAGCAGATAATAAAAWGATAATTTTTCTAAAGTGGTGGCTGAGCTTGTTTTACTTACTAGCTACATAGTTATTACACACATAACTATCATTTAGTTACTACGCAGTAAAGACTGGAGTAGTAGAGAATAATTTTGTTTGCTTTATTTAGTTAAAGCTCAAGTACTYAGAAGTTTTCTTCTCACTTCAAAAGGGCTATGAGTTTACCCCCAGCTCAGCAACCTCCCTCAGCTCTCTGAAGGAAGTGAGAAACTGCAGATGGGATTTATTTTACCTAAATACAGCTGCCTTAAGGTGAGGAGTCTAATCTGTACCACTTACCCACACTTCCTGCATGGCCAGTGAAAAATTACAGTAATTTTATGCAGTAAATTCCATCTACCTTGGATGCTTTATTACTGTTGTAGCTGCACTGCTGTGTATCTATAGCTGTGCTCTCCCAAAACATCAGGGAGTACGTGCTGTTTCCTGCAGCTTCTCTCAGCTGCAGAACACTTCACTCCTGCATAGCTGTGTCTGCMAGGTTGGCTATGGCCTTTCTACCTAGATTTTATTTTCAGCAAATGCTCTGACTTCAAAGAAACCCTGTTGATGTTCTYTGTTACCAGATGCAGCCTATGAGATGATTAATCTAGAGACACACACAGATTGCTGAGGKGGGCAAGGAAGGGCTGCAGTCAGAATGCTGATCCCAAAAGGATGTGGCAACTGCAAGGGCAGTGGAGCAGAGCCATGGCCCAGGCACTGGGGAGATTTTCTGGAAGATCCAACTGCTGAGAGGCCATACCCAAGTTTCCTACTCCACTGTGGGACTGCATGGATAATTTATTCGATTTCAAATAACAAACAGGTAAATGTAAAGCTTCCTCCTTAGCAGAGATTTCAGAGAGCCTCTTGGTTTGATTTTGTCTTAGACAGCCTTGTAGACACCACAAAGCACGCCATATTTCTCAGCTGAGCAGCTACAATCTGAAAATTAGCATCTCTTAAACCATTTCTTGTATGAAGAGTGCGTTTTCAAAGCCAAGTCAAACCTGACAGATTAAATTACTTTTAGAATTTAAGGTAATATCAGGTTAAGCAAGTACTTTAAGCAGCTGTTCCTTTCTGCTTTCAGTAGTGAATTACCACTTCTAAGCTAARACTGAGCAGCCAATACATATGTATATGAGGACTTACCTGGTGAACAACAAATAGGAAAACCAATGTGACAGGTTAGCATAATCCAGTTTGGGGATTAGAATATAGTTGATTTTTTGATACCTGTTAAAATATTTCTCTTTCTGAAGACATTCACCCTGATAAGACTGAAGCTCTTCTGCAGAAGAATTCTTCYRCAGAAAACTTYTCTTCTCCAAAGCATGCTGTTTTCATCYTCTGTTCCTTGTAGATCAGTAAATGGTTTTGTAGTCTCCCTACCTTCTGCAATGAAGATTCACAGCTTTTGCAAACATGTTTTGAGAAGAAGAAMAGACTAGAAAGACTGCAGTCTTAAGAGACCATATAATCTGCTTTTTTATTCAATTTTGACTTCATGGTAAACCCCATTAAGTGCTTACTCATGCAATATCTAGCCTGTTTCCCTCATTGGAGTTTCCAGTTGCTGCTGTAAAGAAAAAAAATCAGGAATTCTCAGTGTTAACAGCTCTCATATTTAAGAGCAATTACTGCAATATAAACCTAAGGATGAGTGGTAGAATCATCAGGGATTTATTTGAATGTGTTCTACTATTTCAAAATTATCTAGAAGAAATAATTTAAGTAAGATGTTTGTCTAAATTGGCAGGAAGCAACTACATAAGGCTGAAATTAAATGACATGTACTTATTCATTGTGAGTTGAAAGAGAGTTTGATTATTCTAGTGTAGTTTGAAGTTACATCTAATGTCATGAAATTGCACTTGGAACCCTAAGATGGAGTTGTTCTACTCCTGCAGTGGTTTTTTSATATGCTCCCTGCCATGTCACTTGCTTGGACCTAACAATCAAATGACCTACATGTGAGTTAATAGAATATTAGTTAATTTGCTGTTCYAGTGAAAAAGTTATCCACCAAAAGGAAAAAAATTCTCTTGTGTCAGTTCATGGAACCATCTCATACTCTGCTAGAGCTGTCACAAAGAAGGGGAAAAAAAAGCAAAGGTTCAGGAAGGGAATGTGACCAATCATTCCAGAGGATGCAGAGCTTTGAGTACAGCAAACCTCAGATCCCAGTCTTAAAAATGCTTTAATCTCATCTGATAGGACGTGCTGCCAAAAAGCCCAATAGCAATCTCTGTGCTGCTGATAATATGTTCTCACATCATTCCTTATGCTGACATTGCCTTTAAGTATACCTGAGACAGACAGTCATGTACAACAAAAGTGTTTTGAAGAATCAGCAAATCCAACCATTGGAATTAAAAAAAAAAAAAAAAATAAAGGCACTTCATATTTTGGAATTCTTATKGGTAAATTGAAATATTGAAATTTAAGTATGTCAGTTCCCTGGTCTAGATCATTGGGTAGTTATCTAATTTGTAGAGCTGGCACAGGAGGAAATGTCAAGTTATGGAGCAGAAGAAGGTCCCTTTGGTAGTTTATTCCTATCTCATCTCAAAGCAAACATGAGATATGAGAGTACGCCCAGGCCACAGTGGATATCAGGTGTAGATCTGCAACACAAAGGATGAAAKACCATCTGCTGYAATTTTATTACATCTTTTTGTGCATGTTGCCTGTTTTATGCCTTTAAGGTTCATGTTCTCTGCAGAAATAACTGCAACAGCTGRTGTGGATGYCCCACCCCTGGCAGTGTTCAAAGCCAGGTTGGATGGGGCTCTGAGCARCCTGGSATAGTGGGAAGTGTCCCTGCCCATGGCAGTCTCTTCCAACCCTAACTATTCTATGATTCTAGRATTCTGTTCTTCTAAGACCAATTTCAGCAAGTGTTTTCTTTTCTATACTGCTATAGTAATTATTCTGAATATCTATAAATATTACACAACCCTCTGAATATGATTTCTGGTTTTGATCTGTTGATTCAAATAAAGTGTGTCTTTAATTAACTTCTGAAAGGAAATATTATATGTGTTGGGTAAAAAAATGCCATTTTTACCAGCCTAGAAAGACTCTGCTCTGCTAAAAAAATGCTGTGCATAWATTCACAGTATAACATAAATACTCAAGGGACTCAGCTGTGTGRATTAGAGGCCAACAGCTCCATGATATATTTTTCTGTTTATTTTGTATAATTGATTTTTACACCATGTATTTCTTCCTTCTTTCTATTAAACATGAGGCATAGGCATGGGAGCCCCTTAGTGTAAAGGTTTTATTTCTCTTATTTCACACCTCAGGACCTTCCTGCAAGTCATCTATGRAATATCTTGCAACTTCCACCTCTTCAGGGGACAGAGAGACTTCATCTTCCACTCTGCTGCACCTTCTTCACTTCTGGTTGTTGCTTGCAGGTAAAACAGATCTCTAATTTTCAGCCAAATGTCTGCCTTCCAAAACCTGAAAATTAGGTCCATCTAGTAAATATAATGATCACCATCAGGCATTTTAAAGAATGAACCTCTAATACAGTTCTCTTAATACTGCTTTCTTTTTCCTTCCTGTGACAACCTGTTGTGAAAAATAGGTATATGCCAGTACTGAAAAAAACCCCTGCAAATTTTAAAAATAAAAAATATTTTCCAAGGGGGAAGATAACAAGTACAGTAGTTGTTTCATTATATTATTGTTCAGAAAATAGAATAGGAAATCAGTAACTGTTGTGAACCACAAAACAAGGATAATCTTAGTGGGAAAAAATGTTTAAGATGATCGCCTGACTCTTGAAGCATGCATTTCCCATTGATTACTACAAGGCAAGGATTTTATCACTAGCAGTTGTACTAATTATGTTTACTGTTAACTCCTTCATCCTCCCCATGAGACAGTAAACTCTGATTTTCCTTTTTCTGTCTTAGAAATGCGCAACATTTACTCTCTCAGGTTTCAGCAGAATCCAAGCCAGGGGTSAGCATCACGTGAGTGATGTGGACACATTTTAAAAAATGCTTGATCTCAAGTTGTTCCGTTTATTTTCTACAGCAGCTGGACAGGGAGTAAGATATGGCACTTGGAGTTTACCTGCAGATTMTCTACTGCATAAGCCATGGAAAGGTACCTGATGCAATGAGCTACTTTTAGCTCCAASTATSGGAGCTTCTTCCCATTTTTTRAATATGAAGCAATAATGCTGTGGGRCCTTTCATCTTCATRAGCTTTCATGGTTTTCATTGTGAAACAGTTCTTGGGAAAGCTTGGAGCTTGAAAGTGGTTAATGAAGTTGCCCTGGTGCCATTAATTTAACAGAGAAGCACAGAAGATGACTGTCCATAGTAACCACAGAAAAGATGCCAGACACTRCCCAGCCTCTTTCATCTTATGACAGCACACTCTAAAATAGCTCTAAAATATGAAAAGTGGAGAAAAAATAGTTGCAACTTGGGTATTCATATTTCTTCATCTGCACTGCAATGTAACACCCAGATTAACATTATATTTCAYAATTTTTAAATAGTTAAATTGTCAATAGTTAAATAGTCAATTCTCCATTGACTCTGCTGAATCCTCAGAATGCAGAGAATAGACAAATATTTGAGTATCCATTCTTTTTACAATGAAAACTACAGAATTATATCTGTGTCCATGAACCAAACACAAGCCCAGGYAGCAGAAATATGTGATCATATGATGATGTTAAACTCTTAGCACAATCCCTGGGACAATTTTAGTCTGTGCAAAAAAAAAAAAACCCTAATCTCCCAAACTGCATCTGGGCCAATGACCATTATCAGCACAGAGCCTGGATTTGGCTTCCTGATACCAAGAGAATTCAACCATGAAGATGATGGGGTCTGTTTTATTTATTGCTGCAGATATAATCTAAGTGTGCCAAAGAAGACAAACTTTATTATCTGATGCTGCTTRAGAAACCAAAACTGATACAACCACATTCTGACACATGGCAGCTACAATTACACACAATTCCATAAAATTAAGTCATATGAAAATACACTTCCATGTATCTTAATGTCATGCTTACATTTTTTATTATTTTCATTGTGAAAATATTATCAAATTTTCATTGGTTTTTATAAAAATATATGCTGAATGTTGCTTTAAGAGCTAAAAAATTTATCTTMTGATTTGCATCATCAGTAGAATCTTGTCTAGTTTGTTCACCAGACTCATCAAGAATTGAAATGTGCTATGTTTAAAAATGTTTGTGATCAGAAAAGGTGAACTTTAAACCACGTTCTTTATTTGTGTACACACATTTTAATTGCATTCAATTCCRGGTTAAAAAGAAAAACACAACAGAACTGAGTCAAAGGCAGGAAATTAGTGCCCTTGAGCATTAGCAGCATCATACCTCAATGGAAAAAAGAAGTCTGTGTAGACATTCAGAAGGAGAACAAACCAGAGGATTCTGGCTGTCACATCACTTGTCATTTGGTATGATGTAAAAGTTGCAGGTTATTCCAATTCCAAAGTGGGGAGAAAACAAATCAAAAGTTATAAATTAGCYAAGATTTAATAGCACTATAGAGAAATCAAAACCAGACACTGTGTTTTRCATGAATTCCAGCATGTTAAAATTAACGTAATTTGCTTTTGTAAATAAAGAATAACATCCAAACATGCCTCTTTATCTCTTTTGAAAAGATAAGTGTTCCATCTGCCAGTAGTCTCTCCCTACAAGGTTGGGKTTTATCTTATTGTATATGTTCCATATCTAATTATCAACAGTGATCTTTCCCATGTGGAACTGCTTTGGTACTTGATCATTTTAATCTTATTTTCATTTAGCACTTTAATGTATGATTCATAAAAAGCAAAATTAGGTTGCCAGTGTCTGGGTCTTAAACCATCATTTTTGTTATGTCTGCTTTCATGTTCTAATAGTACATATAAATCAGTGGAATTTAATATCAGTCATCACCTGAGCATTTCCTTCTTCTTTCTCTTCAGCTCTTATGATGGTGAGAATTATGCTGAGTTCTTCATTGCAGAAGGTGAGAGAAATCTGGCAGTAMGTTTATGCAGCTATAATGCTGCTCAGACTGGAAGCACCAATGCATGCTATGCATATGTGATAACTTTTCTGAGAAGAAATATGATCAGACAAATCATTATACAAGTTGTGGTTTCATTTAACCTTTTTAGTCCATGAACATACTTGATGTTTTCTTAGAGCAAATTTAATAAATTCAAACATCCCTAGACTTACTGGCCACCATTGTTCTTTGCTGGCACATACATCTCTGAAACCTGAATATCTGGAGGTAACTTACACAGTCTGTTCATGCTACCTTTGCTACTTACACTTTAATCCAGTATAAAGCAAATAAACTTTCATCTTCTAAGCACTTAAGCTAATTACATTTAGCCAGAATCTCAAGTACTGAAATCAGTTCTATATACAGCCATTAAAAAGACAAACATCATAAAATCCAGATGTAAAAAACATGGCAACTTAGTCTAACAAATTTTCTTTGGCGTGAAATATAAACAAAACCATATCACCCACTGTGGCACTTCAGATGTCAAACTGTTAATCAGTGTTTTCAAATAAAAGCTTCTTTTACTATGATGGTTATACACATGAACATTATTTCTCAAATGTACTTTGATTCAAATACCAGGGGATGTTAGTCTAACTTGTAGAATCTTTGAAAGTATTTTTGCAGAAGAGTAATCATGAGTTATAGAATCAATTCCATTTTAATTTGATACTGTCCATTATTTTTTCCATTTAAGGATTTTTTGTATTTTCATTTCTATGCCACAAGTATTGTGGAAATACTGGTTTTTCAAAACCTACTAACTAGAGTTCATAATTTTAAAATCCTTTTCAAATCTATCCAAGTTTCAACATAAGTTAACTCTCCAAGCTTTGCACTGTTTGATTGTTGTCTCACATTGCTAGTGTAAAACTGTTCCATCTTTAGTGCTCTGATTCCCAAGCTCACACCCTGGTTCATATTGTTGCTCATCACCTTAGGTTCATAAGGCTGTTTATATAAAAGTAAGCCCCAATTACTCTATGGAATTTATAGGATCTATAGTGTGCAATTTGATATAGCTTGGGAGTTTTGTATCTTATTAATTAATAGAAACTTGTTTACCATTGAGTCAATTTAGTAGAAGGTACACTGTGAATGAGTGTGAGCTCCTTTTATGTTACAAAAGTAATTTAAAAATGATCACCTGGCAACATCCTGAAGGCAGCTTATGAGCTTGTCTGCTTTTGAGTCACTATGAGTCCTCTATGAAGCCTGTGAAGTAAAGGTGACAACTAGAGCTCATCGGGGATTTCCTGTTGTGTCATTTTCTTCAATGTCAATCTAATCAAAACTTCTCAGTGGGATATTTGCACCAGTTCTAATGAAGGTGTGATTCTTGTCCACAATAAGGAGGAGWGTAACACATAAAGGTTAGTCAGGGATACGAGAGAAAAAAGTTCAGGATTTATATCTAGTAATTTTTTTTTAAACAGCTCCTATAAAAAGACTGAGAAGATGCCCCTCAAAAGAAGCAGATGGAGCCGTTCATGGGGGATTCGGGAGCCTGAGGCAGGCACAGTTACAGCAGGACATGCTGAAACTCTCACTACTCCTTTTTGGCTGCAGGCTACTGCCCCAGAGCTCTGCTGGAGGAAAGAATCCTGTTCATGGTGCCTCAGAAAGAGTTAAGTAGTTAAGTTTAATTAAACTGTGAGTGTAGGTGTTTTGGTATTGTTTGAGATGGGCTAGAGAGAGAGCTTTTGTTACTCTTCATCTTGCTGCTGGCAAAGAGAGATGAGATAATGCTCAGTGGGTGTTGCCTGAGCTGGAGGACACCATCTCCACTGCCTCAGATCCCAGTCCTTTGCCTCTCAAGCCAGTGCACAATGTAGGTTTCTTGTAACACAGGTTTAGATCCTAACTACTGGCTGTCTCATTTTCTTCTGCTGGGAGATAGGAGATAGTCTTTCCTTATCACTCTTACTGGAACCCATTACATCCCAGAAACTGACAGTGAAAGACTTGAAGAGCAGAAATGTGAGATATTCCAGGATTCAATCCTTCCCATGGCTGCTGCATAGCAAAATGCTTGTTAAAATTTGACTAAAAGCTGCCTAAGTAAAACTTCTAAGCATATGCCACGATTTGGGTACCAAACACCAACCTAAGTAACAAGCCTAACTTGATCAATCCTCTAAGCTCAATAAATTTCTGAAGCTCATGAAACTGTCTTTCACTGTAACATATTTATCTACACCTTTACAAAAGGGCTGATCAGGATTTGTCATTGTCGCTGATGTTACATCACTGCTGGCATTCCCTGAAACATGATCATTTCAAGGACAAAATGAAGCCTTACCCTTTAAAAGGAGAACAATAATACTTGTATTTTGAAAGGAGCCAATACTATGCAGGTTACACTCCAACTTCTTCACAGGGACCTTCCAAATTCTTTTAGTGCTTGGGGCACTCCTTCCTTCAATTAGGTAATAGCAATACAAAGTTTATAATGCAGTTCTAACAGTTGATGTTACTCCTTTTCCCYAGGTATGCTACAGGCCCTGAGCTTCCTCACAACCTTCCTGTGAGATTAAGTTCAAACACTTTGCACAGAGAAAAGCTAAATATGTTTTATTTACACTCTGCCTTGTTAGCACATCTCACACATTAGTATACATTAAATCAAAATATTCTAAGTTTTTACTCTCCTTATTCATATATTGTTTTCTCTAATTCATACACTGTGCCTCCACAGAGGTTATACTTACAGGAAAGGTGTCCATTTTATCCACATCAGAGCAAGCATGATTTATAAGCTTCTTCAGATACACCACCTATATGTGTCTGAGGAAATCTCAATTTAAGTGGATTTGAGTAAGGATAATGCCTTACCTATATCAGAAATTTACTAAACATATTTAATTACGATGTTTAAAAATTTATGTAGCTGCATTGGTGCAAACCTTTCCTAARATAAGCTTATTTATCATAAATATTTAGGAGAACAGGTCTGACATTTCTCAGGTCAATACAGACTTTGACACAGTGAGGGTCAGAATTAGATGAAGTATGTAGGCTGGGCTCAGAACAAATTTTAATTACTGATGACATCAYAGGTCTTCAAATGCAAGGGTAGCACTGGATTACTTACTTTCCACCAAAAGCCAACAGCAGCTGGGTGAGTAGTTTCCATGGTGTTCCCTTCCTCTGCAATTTATTTCTCATAGCCACTGGATTCCTAATTTACAAATACATTTTAAAGCAAAATAAAAGTAATTTTTCTTTCACACACTGCTCATAAACTTCTAACTTGATTTCCCCCATGGAGAAAGGTGATCTGCAGGGGAGGATAAGGGCTGTGACCAGTGTGCAATCACTGTAGAATTAATTGTAGGTTTMATCTAAGTACTTGATCATATCTGAAGTATGACAAGCCATTCAATGCTTTTATATAAAATGCTGTTGGAGCAGCATGCAGACACCTAGAAGGTCTCTTYTAGCCATATATTTTATTTTGGGATCAATTTGATGTTAGCATACATTTGCCATAATGCTTCAGTGGTGTTAACATTCAGAGTTTTCCTCCTCTGAAGTTGGGTCCCTGATGTAGCAAGGTCACATCTCCTTTCTGGCTCGCTGTGCAAGAGGGACTGTCTGRCACAGGGCATTCAAGGACATTTACAATGGGTGTTCAGCCAGGGAAGGGGTACCAGGCTTGAGTCACTGAAGCTACAATTCCCATGAGGCAGCATGGCAGCTGAAGGATTCCTAGGGCAGCATGCCAAGGCTGGGCATTTGGGCTTGAATCTGTAAAAATGCCTAAGCTTTAATTTTCTTGGCATTAGTGACACTGCATTCCAAAGGAAGACCCATTTCTCCAGATGTCTGCCCTAATAAATGAGTTACTTGAAAATACATTTTCCAATACAAAGCTAAAGAGCTAAATCCTTAGTGTGCTGTTGAGCCAGCCATGTGCTTTGCTTCTTTAACCAGAATGACAGGAAATGTAACCATCAGCATTTTCTTAGACACTCACACATTCAGCTTTTCCAAATGACATGGATATCCCATTGCAATATTTGAACTCCCTTAAGAACAGCAGTTGCTTCTAAGGATGGGGGTGAACTTTCCTAACTACTTTTCCTTTTCTTTGTTTTTTTCCCCCAAAATACATAGTTTTAGTGAGGGTCCAGTGGGCCGTTAAGGACTGTCTTTATTTTGGCTTTCCTTTTGACTGAGCCCTTTATAAGAGATGTTGTGTGGTTTCCTTTTAGAAGAAGAGGAGTTTTGTGAGTAGTTAAGGGCAAAAAATTGAATTTGTTAGTGGTGCATTCCACACTTTTATGAGTAAGCCCATAGCACATGTCTATGTAACTGGTACATAACATGATACTAAATCAGCCCGCATAACTAAATTGCAACATACCATTGATTTTAGTCACTAATAAAACACATACATGTGTTTCAAGTGGTTTTAATTATCTGTTTATTATTAAAGCATGTTTTCTTTGYCGTGTTTCTGTAAAGTTTTGATGTAAGAAAGAATTTTTCTTCCAAATTTAWGCTCAGCTGTATTACTTGATACATTTTTGGACCAGGCAAACAGTGTCAAATGGCCGTTTACCAAACTATTGTTCTTTAACTTTGACCTSGTAAAGGTGGCACAGAAGTCATGCCTGGGACTTGGTGTTCAGGGAAAGATAATTAAAGGTCTGATGGATTGCAGTGAYAGGACTTTGTCATTAGCTTCACAGAAATAAACCACTTCTTGAGCTGAGGCCAGAACAATCTGTAAACCTGACYAGCAAACTCACAGCTCTCTGCTCACAGTCTTTTCTCTCTGACCTGAAAACTCCTGCCTCTGTTATTCCCTTATTCCACTCTTCATTTTGTTATTATCCCTTCCCTGACAGCAGAACTCTAACTCACTCCCACTGCTCCTTTCCTCTCTTCCTGATCTTGCACAGCACAGTGTGACATGGGKGTCTGGAAGCCTTCCTGTATCATAGATGTGTTTTCTCTCCCAGTTYTGCCATTTCCCYAWGTAACACTGTTCAGAGTAAATATACTTAATTCCAGTACCTTTTTCCACATCTCTGACATAGGCCTKAAGTTCCTCATCTTCCTGTATCCACTTATCTCTCTACTCAGATGGCATYTCATTAAAATCTTTGGAGAAGAAATCAGCAAAGGCTTCTGCTTTGTYGTGCTTTCTCTTCTCACCAACTTCCTTTTACCATTGAGGCACAGATGCTGTAGTGGCTCTCTCCTCAGAGCTCTGCTTTCTTCAGCAGTTCTATCCCTTCATCTCACTCTTCCATTTTATCCTTTACTCTTCCTGAAGCTTTTGTCACTTTCCCCTTTCAGTACAATCCCACTTCACTTWATCCCACAGTCACCTCCCTGCCCTCGTCTCTCCAGCAAGTGCCCTATTTACCTCCTACTTTACTGCTTCACTGAATGAAAAATTGAGCTTCTCTCCTCTGGTTCCATCCAAGGCCAAATTCTACCAAAATGTTGATTGCCAAGGTTTTTTTTAACCTTTAGATGATGTATCCTTATCCTGCTTAGTATCCCTCCCTCAGTTTCCATTATTGGCTCACAGATAYTAACAGAAACATGATGGTGCTCTCAGCTTATACTCACAAATTCTAAAACAAGGATCCTCATTCCTCTTCCTCTTTGTTCATTATGCTTGGGAGGAATTATTGACAAATATTGGCAGGATGTGGTTTCTTTAAGTCAGAATCCTTTCCTTGATCTCTGTGGATGATTAGACAAACACTAGATTACTGGCCTGCAGAGACCTTTATCACTACTTTTGATAAGTTAATTTGATATTGCCTAGTTTCCTTGAACTCATTTGTCTGCATCTGTTTCTTTGTCTTATCCTTAGATGATTTTTGAGGCAGGACTGTGGGGTTTATCCAAACTTCACAGAACTCTTCCCACTGTGGAGTCTCAGTCCATGACTAAGGCACCACTTGATTTTGTTAGTAACGGCCATACCTTAAAGGCTTAACTGAATTTCAGCTGTATCTAAAAGCACTATAATTGTCAATAAACCAGCTCTTATTTTTATTGGAATTGTTTAARTTTAAGGCCCTTTTCAGTAATTTAGTCTTCCTTGTAATTAGCAATAGTGAGAAACATATGGTTACTCTTTTTGATCTGAGCAACTAACCATAATTTGAGATCTCATAGGTTATTCCCAGAGGATGGAGAAATTGATGGGGTAAATATTCTTTGATGTTTATTTTTCTTTATTTCTGAAAAGGTTTGTTTCTGAGAAAGAAACTACTTCTTTCTTGAAAACATCAGGATTCAAGCTGCCAGAAATAATGCATCCCCAAGTCAGTACCCAAGCAATAATACACTCTGTGGACTTTCCCTAAGGCATACATGAGCATTAGTTCTTTTTATGTCTTCAGTTATTRCTGAGCTTTGCTCCACTTCTTAATTTGCAGCCTCTTCTCCATACACATATTTCCATGCTAAGAAAAACTGCTTCACTGTTTTTATTTGCATTTGTTTTGAATCTGGAAACTCCTGCTTGCCTACATGGAGGGCTTGAATGATCTCTTACAAATATTTTAAATAAGCAGCAAGTTCATCTCAATGCAAATAATGCATCAATTAAATGGATGTTTCTTGCAATAATTGTATGCAGATGCATTTAGTATGGATTTTGCTTCATGCTCTGTAAAATCCCAACAGATAATAAAACTGGTTTTGTAGTTTGGCTTTGTAAATCTCTGGAAAAACTCTTTCACTCAAAAACATAAAGGATTTTTCACAGATGACTGGAAATGCAACGTTTACACTGAGACATGGAGATATGTTTATTTTAAAGTTGTAAGAAAGATAGTTTTTATGCAGTAAGTGAGCAAAAAGTAGTAGAAGTCCTTTACTAACACTCACTGTGCTCCATTTCAGACTCTGTCAGAAACCCAGCTAGAATATTTTCATGTAGCTTTAGACTTTGCTGTTTGTGTGCATTTGGAAGACTCACTTGTGGCTATATGGTTATGTCATGTGATTTTGTGGTGCCATGAATAAAAGGGACATCACAGACTTTATTATAAACTGTAAATAATGCAGTACAGTCCTTGCTAAACCATATGTAAGAGCTCAGTAGTTTCACTCACACATTCCATAACCAGTATTTTGTTGTCACTTTCTATTAGCACATCTTAATTAAAAGCTATCYTGTAAAGTCTAATAAATTGTGATATGTTAAAGAATGCATAATGTATTTCTGTCAGGAAGAATCCTTTCCAGTTGCCTTAGTTATTACTTTGTACTTTCAATTCTAAATTTGTATAATCTTCTGTACATACCCTGCATGCAATTACTGTCTCCCAGTAGCTGTGGGGTAAAAAAGCTMATTTGGGATTTGTATCAATACTTTGTGTCATTTCCTTGGATCTCAGTTCATGATGAGACACTCTTTGCTGTGTTAGTAATCCTACTGGAGCATTATCATTTTGGCTTTTTTATTCATCTGTAACTTTTACACCTCTGCTAGTTGTGACAAATAAGGGTCAGTTCTACCAGTGCTGAGTTCCACTGGRTAAAGGAACATCTGAATATGCCTTCACATACCCAACAGACAGGAGTGTGCCCTGCCCTGCTTCTGGGATGAACTCCTCCAAGCCTGCTCTGGTCAGAGCTGGTTTGTGTCAGTGCAATGTGGTGTCTCAGCAGTCACCTTTGCTGAGAGCTGGAGAGAGTTTTGGGAACAGGGCTCCCCAATGCACTGGTGTGGCTCCTGGATTGAGCCCACCAAGCTCATGACAGCTTGTCTAGGCAGAATCACAGTTAAAATGTTGTGGTTTATATATTGTGTTCCTCACTTGACAATGTTCAGATCACTGGGGCACTGTCTTCATCCAGCCTSACACAGGGGCAGATACAGAAAGTTGAGTGACACCTGCTACAGCTCTATATATGCATCCTCAAATRATTTGTGCCARTTTCTGCAGGCCCAKGAAAARAAAGTTCTTTTTCAGCCTCATTTAYAGTATAACAAAGTAGTTGTTATAAACTGTAACCTTTCAACACTGGTCTTGATGAATATGCAACAAAAAGATAAGGGTTTTGAGAAAATTGCAATGATCTAACTATAATAATACCTAGCTCTTGTACTGTCCTTTTCATCAACTGATCTCAGAGCACTTTAGAAAGGAGATCAGTATCATTATCCCCATTTTACTCATTGGCTTCGTTTTCTTACAGTGCATTGTCCTGATTTGCAAAATGTATACAAAACTCTTTATATTCATCTCTCAGATCCRATGTGAAGTGGGAGTTGCACTCACTCTGGCATGAGAGGGTGCTTTTTGCCTTTCACATCCTCCAACCCCTACGCACACAGACCCTTCTATTTTTTCCTGACTGAGTGGTTTTGCAGAGCAGAGATCAAAAGGAAATTTATCAGTATCTGTCTCCCTTCAGACTATTGAAGCCAGACTTCTGACAACAGTGTAGCAGCCTTAAAGCTGAAAGAACCATCAAGAAAGGGGAAAGAAAAGAAAGGAAAAGTCCCATGGCTACACTATCACTGTCAGATTATGGAGGAGGAAGCTGCAGTGTGAGAGCACCACAGATGCTTTGAAGGTAGGGAGGCAGGGGACAGGGACTCTGGACTCACTRGATTGTTGGTTTGTCCAACCCAAAAAATTCCAGACCCCCCAGTCCCCAAAGACTCTTAAGCTCTAGGTTCAAACAGCATCCTTGTGTATTATACAGCTGTGGTTAAAGGTGACCTAAAGTGCTTCAAACACATAAAATTCATCAGAAAGTTCCAAGTGTGTCAATTAACAATAGTCCTTCCTTCATGTAGATACTAAAACTGGGGCAATAGAATTCAGAATTTCCTTTGCWAGAAAAGCTCTTGTGTATGAATGCTGAAACCTAAAGTAAAAATTGACTAGTCTGAACTTTTCCAGACTCCAAGGGATTCAGGCTAGGGATTGTCTGAAGCTCCTTGCCTAAATACTCAGCCAAGACTGCTGAGGTGATATTAGACAGCACAGACTGTTCAGCTAAACCAGAGGAAAAGTCAGTGGTTCTTCTTATGTCAGATGTGCTCRGTACCCCTTTAACAGTATCCCCTATCCACTGTATTCCAAGTGACTTCACTGAAGCACTGGGGAGTGTTCTGCTTCTGCATTGCTTGAAATAATCATGTTAGTTATGTGATTCACTGATGAAAGAGGAGCAGATAAATCCCTGAGCTCTGAACTTGGATAGCAGAAAGAAATGATGGATGAACCTTCTGCATTGGCAATTCAATTGGGTTCAGATAATGAATCAAATGTTTAGCTGCTTACCCAGACCGTATCCCCCCAAAACTCTCCAAACAGTTCTATCTGACACTGGGACTTCATCCAGCTCCCTTTGAAATCAATTAACAGGCTCTGATGACTTCAGCTGGGAGCCCATCAGGCCCTAGGGCTCAAACAGGTTTGCTCTCGCGTGACTTACGGATTGTTTGGCRTCGTGGCTGAGATGGGGACAAGGTTGACAGAACACTAGTCAAAAGATAAATCTCCAGTCAGGGAGAAATGGGACAAGTGAAAATTCAAAGGACTTTAAAAATCCTTTAAGAAAACCTCTGGTGGCAAACCATTATCATGTATTTRTTTTCTTTAGAAAACAGTTGATTCAGTTTGGCTTTGTGGAAAAAGAAAACCAAAACCAAACCCAGACATTCTTATTTGGACTATTCTGGTTCACCCACATCAGTAAAATGCATTGCATTTTATTGTCAACAGATAATTGTTTTGAACTTGATGACTGAGACATGCATTTTCATAATGAGTAGGACCTGAAAGAACATTTTCAAGAAATATTCAGAATTATCTTTGAATTAAATAACAGGAGCCTATCTAGCAATTTCTCCACTCATGGTCAGGCAAGAACTTAGAGGTTCCCATATGGCAACTTGCACCAAACAAAGGAACCTGGCCAAAGAGGTAAATTAATTGGGACACATTGTCTCAAAAGTTTTGCACAGTGTCATTACTACCCAGAGATACTCAACAGGCTGTGGTTGCATTTCATCTTCTTGGCATTTCAGAAATGTGTCTGAGCCTGCATTGCTGAACCCTTTTCAGATTTAAGAGCTGTCAGTCCCAATACTTCTGTGTGACAGTGTAAATAAGAAAAGGATAAATGTTTATAGGAAGGTTKTCAACATAGTATTCATGTATTTACAGGGGAAAAAACTCTATACATTACTAGCAACTAGCAACAGAATTCCTTTTCAGGAAATAACACTGGGGTTTAATGTTTTTTCTAAAGAAGATGTAAAACATTTTAAATTGAAATATAAAAAAACTTTAAATCAACCATTTTCTCATTAAAAAATACCAGACTGATCAAAAAAATGTTACTTTCTGATAAGCAGAAACTTGGTGGTAAGAAAATAAGCCAGTTCTATTAATAAATCCTTGTATCTTCATAACTACTTGACAGATATTTCTGGACTCCATGGTTTTCCTTCCAAATTAACCTTATTAATTTGAAGGGGAGAAAAGAACACAGATGTGCTTTGTCTCTGTGCAGCAGTTGGGTCACAGTTGCAGATCCTTTTTATTAATCTCATAGTCTGTAGACACCCGAAAATGAGTCTGAAAGGCCTCAAAGAATTAAAGTTCCAGGTGTCAATGTGGTGCTATCATTTCAGGCCACCTCTGTGAGAACACTGAGCTCATCTGGCACAGCTGACAGGAGCAGCTGTAGGACAGCCATCTACCCAGTGTGGCCATGCACACTCATATGAAAAGATTCKAGTGTAAAAGACTCTAATATAAAAAGACTACATAGAGCTGAGACAAACAAKACCATACACGCCCTGAAGTGCATTTTTCTGCTGCCTGAGAATTGTTTCATGAGCTTCTGTAGGGTGACTGTGGTCTGAAGATTTTGGGGAAGGTACAATTTAGGGTATGCCTGTGAAAGGAGCCCAAATGCCAGAACTGAGACCAAAACATTTTTAATCCAATTTTCTTATTATTACCTTCCACTTGAGTTAAAGGCAAATGGAAAACAGAGGGATTTTTTTTTAATAGATGTTTTCTGGCTGGTTCATAGTCTGGTTCTCAGGAACTCATAGAGGTTTAGCTGGGCTCACAGCACTGAAAGAGAATGTTCAMATGCAAAACATTTCCCTTTATAATGAGCAGAGATCATGGCAATATTTCCATTCCTACTGTCTTTCTAAAACCAACTTCATGAAATGTAACTTGAAGCCTCAGACCACRTGACATAGTCCTGCTAGGGGTAAAAAATAATCTGAAAAAAAAGCTATTTTACCTATTAGTTACTATTTCTGAAAGTTATCACATATTTTTAATTTCCACTCAGTTGTGGATTATGTGAAAGCTCTTTCCTTGAGGAAAAATGCAGACCTTATACTGGTTCTGATAAGTTGGCTTCACTGCATCTGATGGAAAAAAAAAATAAATCAGGACTTGAAGTATGTTCCTTGTGACTCTTCTTCTGTCTTCTCTGAAAGTAATTTAATATTGTTCTTATCAGTAGCAGGTTACYTCTCATGTCTGGATCTGTCACTTATACAATGTACACAGTGCTGTAGAACACAAAGCATGCCTGATGTGTCACATCAGAACCACAGGAATGTCAGAAGACTTTTGCCTTAGTCTGGCTKTGTCTGAGGGAATTGGCCATGAATCCCAGAGCCCTCAGTGTGCTCATCCAAACATGAGCACTGTGAGGTGCAGTCTGGCAGATCCTGCATCATCACACTGGTGTCCAAAGGCAGTTCTGGAAACATCTCCCAAAAGTGGGCATGAAGAATAAATGGTTCCTTCAGAGAGTTAAACAATGGGAACCTGAGGTAAAGGAATCCTAATTCACTGTGACTAAGAGAGCTGTTTGCACTCTCAGTAACATAACAACATAAGGCAAAGGTGATAGTCTATACAGAACAGTTTGTTATGAATGTCCAGATTCTACAAAAATCACCAAAAATTTCTTCATTCTCTTGTGGTGTTAGTCACAAAACAATGAAAATCTTTTTAAGACAGTTTTGGGCAACAGGTACTTGTAGAAAACCCTTTTGTGCTGTGGGTAAACTCACAACAGAATGTGTTCTTCCACTGAAAGCACTGGAAAAAGTGGCTTTAGATATACATCATCCTACTGGAGATCAGTGTGTTGACATTGTAGTTTCAAACCTGATGCCACCAATTCTCAGAAACATCTACTCTTTTTTGTCTAATATGTGCATATGAACAAATGACAGTGCAATTTTGCTSATGGAGGATCTGAACTGCTCACACACATATTTCAGAAGAAATTCAAAYGGAGCACAGAAACTCTGTTCTTTAGAGCAATTAATTTGTTATAGAAKATGTTGTTTTGTAAGACAGCAACTACAACTACTGGGACATTTCTTTGTTGTGAATGCCTCAGGTGATATAATTCCTAAYAGTCAAGTCAAATCACACATTTGTAAGTCTAACTGCTCCCTGGAAAAGCATCCTAGGGCACAACCATGACTGAACAGCAATTAAACTGAAAACTRGAAAAGCAAAACTGGATAGAAGAATGGCAAAATTATGTATTTGGCCCTTTTATTTAYTGACTTTAGCAGGACATATGTTGAAGTCCTGACTCAATCCTTACTATCTTRGCTAAGCAGAAACGTCATTCAAGTTAAAAAGTAATAATTAAATKATAAACTAACAAAGGAGGTAGACTTGGGAATGGAGGGAATAAATACTAAGATGGATATTTTCACAATTGCTTACATTAGAACAGCCACACTTTTAAGCACATGATAAARCAGACCAAATTTTTGAAAACTGGAATCCACACAGGAAATGGTCTTTTCTCAGTTGGAAAAATTCYTTTTTTTTTTCCCTTATTCTCTCCAGAACTCTCTTCTCCTTTCTTCTTTGGCATTCTTTGCTTATTACTATATTCATCATTATTGTGGTGCACTTGAAGAAAGTATGTGTTGATAAACCTCCTCATTCATTATGGACCCAAAATACAATTACAGCAATTACATATAATAGTGGCAATATATTTTTTAAAAGCCTTGCTGAGACAGCTGCTTTGAAACAATAATGAGCACCCATGATTTAAATCACTATTGTCTGAGATTAGCTCTTTTGCYTTACTTATTCCCTAGAAACATTATGGAAAGTATTTAAAAGAGAATAGCACAGAGTCGTCATTGAAGTTTTGTGGCAAAAATAAGATGCAAAAATAAGACCTAAAAMCAGAGATGACACTCACCTACTGCATTGCTCTAATTTCTTAATGGCTTATTCCCATATGCAGAACTGATGCTCTTAGAAAGTGTTTTAGGAAGACATGAACTCTTTCTGTGTCAAAATAAGTGGCTGATCTTCAAGAATTCAGCACCASTTGACAGAAGAAAATCCCTCCCCATAAGTTCTACTCTGGAATCTGCTGTGTGCCAAGAACACCTGAAATGTCTCACTTACCTGGTGGGTCAAGTTTCCTGTGTAGGCAGGTGCTGAATTTATCGGATTCTCTGATATTCCACTGATGAACTCTAGAAAAAAGAAAAAGTTACAAATATCTGTTTCCTGTGGTTTAGGCTACAACAAACTTTCATGAAAATAATCCTGGTGTTACCTCCTAAAAACACATTTAACTCTTACTTGAGTTAAAGAACTATCTGCTGACTCCTTATTAATGTCCATCAATCAAATATGYTTTCATCTTCATTCTATATCAATTGATGGACATTTTATCAGACAGACTTTTCTGCAGAGAGGGAGCAGAGGCATAGAATCAGCTTATAGCCACAGAGTCTGTGCATTTCTGTGGTCCCATATTGCCTGACTCACTGTGTTTTTAGTCATCATCATCTCATATATTTACGAAATTTAGCACTTTACAATGATGAGGACTTCTGGAAAACTTGGATGATACTAAGCCATCACAGTCTGACAAAGTTTGCACATCCTTTACTCCGCTGAATCTGGTATCATGGCAGAAGGCATGTGCTTTAGGTATGTATCAATTTGTGCACAATGGCTGCAGTACATGCTGAGTTTTTTCCATAAACAGGGAATTTGACTCCTAAAGTGGCACTCAGGTAGAATTAACAACTTTCTGTCTCATCCATTCTTAGCCTGTAATCACCAGATAATAAACTGCATCTTTCTTCCCCTCTCATTGCATTTTTTCTTTTAARCCCCATTCCAAGTTATTTAACTTTTGCATTGCACTGGAAGCYTTGCAGTATTAAGTTCTCCAGGTTATTTCAGAAGACAGATGACAAAATGCTAGCTACAGCACCATTTATCATTATAACTACACATCTTATGACACACAGCTCCTTAAGTATGGTAGGTGAAGCTTTCAGAGGAAGAGCAGGTAAAGCAAGAGAAAAGAACAGAGATGAACAGTAATGTTTAAATAGGAAAATTTTAGTCATGAAAAATACATTAACATGTAACAGGTGATTTATATYCCCATGTAAATCAAATGCATTGGGACATGATGAGGAGAGCAGAGGTGATCAGGTGGGGATCAGCAAGTATCTTGCAAGATTAGACTCACATGATGTTGTCCTTAGAATTACTTTTTTACTCACCACTAATCACTTCTACTGCCTTTTCTTTCCTAGTCACTCTATTTGTTTCAAGGGGACTGATAAGGTCCTTAAGTCAGTCCCATAATGATACTAATTAATTAATAATTGGTAGCAATTTGGGTGTGTTGAAGAGCTGACCTCAGATAATTCATGCATTGTGACATGATGTACTTGACAGTGCCAGCAGCAGAAACAGCAGGAGTGCCATCCTCCAGCTGCCAGAACTAATTATAAGCAGTTTGTCTTTTCCCTCAATGGCAGATTCTGTTTGTTTCACAACAGCCAATTTAAAAGTCACTTTTAATATCATCATCAACAAAGGAATACCTGGAAAAAAATGTGCTCACTTTTGACCGAGAAACTGCAGAATGAGTTGGATTTCCATGGTCACTTTTGCTAATTCACACTGAACAGAAGCTAAAAAGCAGATGGAAAGTTTCTCACAGGAAAACATAAAAACTGCTCTTGCTTTTGYACAATTGATGTGGTGCTGGTGAGTAAGTTAATACAGCAACTTAAACAACATAAAGTCCCCTCCTGAAGCTTTCATATTATGTGATCAAGCTTATGACAAWGGACCACAGGCTACATTTTCCATGAAAACTAATTCTGTGGGAGTCTTAGCAGGGATAAGGTGCTGAGAAAGTCATGTAGTCTTATAGAACTATCCCAGTGTCAGCTGAAGGTAATTCACTGTTATGAATTCTCATCCTTCCTATTACTTTGTAGGCTCACACCATTAAAATCCTGTCTAAAAATTTCATCCTTCTTCTATAGTAAGGTGAAAAGGTTAATTCCCAAGGGACTAATCCAGTGAGGTGCTGGGCTCTCTCAGCTCCCACTGACTTCAAAGCTAAATATTTGCTTCACATGAAAGCCTCTTTAATACCCCATTACTGTAAGGTATACTTGTATACAACAGTGGGAGCAGTTGTCATTATAAATCAGACAGTTTATCAGGGGAGCTATTCTCCAGGGCAGAGCAGATTCTAACACACCACGACGTACTTTATTTGTTAGCCTTAGTTCCACAGGAATTTTATTCAGGCAGACACCTCAAGGCATGCATCTTTTCAAAGTGTTTAGGCAGGAAGCGAAATTCAAATTAGATACACTTACGATGCAAATGCATTATTATTTAGCTCAAAACGACTGAGGCTCGGGGGTTGTAAATCCTGCCATAAAGAGATCTTTCAATTACCTTCTGTTCAGTGAATCAGAGAAGAGGAACCCTTTCCCTGGCTTTTTCATGCAGAACAAATTTGACTCCCAAACAAATATCAATCACCATAATACTCTATATTTTGGCCTCTATAGAGACCTAACTGCAAGCTGTTTTAGATGGGGTTTTCTTTTAAGATGGTGTCAAACCAAAACCTTGTATCTTTAGTGTGRCTGACTCTGAATCCAGTCTTTAGTGGCGCCTCCCTTTGTAAGTCCAGCAAAACTCCAGAGGGTGTGTGAAACCTGGAGCAAGATCTAGATCTGATTTAGGAATTTTTTTCTTTCCTTTGAAATTTCATTTTTTCCTCAGCTCATCCTAGTTTGTTCCAAACTTCCAAACTACAGACAAAATATATTACTGCTTTCCCTCTAATATTTCCACACCATTATTTTTCKGATGGCTCAAATTTCCCTTCACCTCCTCCCTCGATGTTTGAGTTTTCTAACGTTCAGTTGATTCTCCTTCTCTTCCTTTCCTGTTCCCATCTGATACCACCTGCCCGTTTAAAACATGACTTTTATAGTCTTAACCTTACATGGAATCCTTTTGTTAGATTCTCTCATTCCACTGCACCACATTCAYACCTTATTCCTCTCAGAATACCTTAAACTGCCTTGCCTCTCTGTTTTTGTGTTACATTGATCCCTTCTGCTCCCCAGCAGCCAAATTTCACCTTTCCATCCTTGAATTTCGTGGCACAAAACATTGGGAAAGTTTTACGTTTGCTTCTGCTTTGCTCTTCTGAAGAGGTAAAAGAGCAGACAAGCACAGTATCACTTTCACAGATCTTTAAAAAGCATGTGAACACCTGTGTCCACAGACAGTGCCTTGGCTGGAACTGTTCATTTGCAGTAGCATAAGTTCTGTCAGTATAATTCTTGGCATGTTTATCCCCTCTTTAGATTGTCTATAGGAAAATTCAGCTTTCTCATTGCACAGTGATAATTTTAGAATGGTGGTTTAAAGCTTCTGTATGACACRAACTAAAAGAAGAAATAAATCCTCAGATACACAAAGCTGTCTCAATAAAACTTTACAAAAGGCCTCTTTCTCTSACATGGAGAATCTGCAGGCTTAAATTTTAGGTTGCTCGTATTTTTAAAAAAAATCCTTAGATCCATATTTAAATATCATTTGAGGACATCCTTATAACAAAACATATATTCCAGCAACATTTTTTTTCAAATCTATATTGTACATATGTTAGAACAACATTCAGATATGTCTTCTTAGCAAAACCTGCTAGTGAAGCTGATATTCATCAAACAAAACATTTGTTTCATTCATCAAGTTAGATATTTGGTTGTATTCTAATTGCATATATGTATTTTCTCACAGAATAAATGGTTACAGTTTTCAATGTATTTTAAATGGGACCATGCTTTCCCAAAACATTGTATGACTGGTGAAAAGTGCCAAACAAATGTCTTCAGAGACTGCAGTTTTCTATGGGCTTCATCTAGAGACTGTTACTTTACMCTGACACTTGTAGAAGGTACAGGTCCTGTGGTTAGGGAATAGAGGCTGTGTCAGGGGTCAGGGTTCCATTCTCCACCCTGCAGGAGCTGCTGCTTCACCTCAGGCCACTCACCTGAGCTCTTYGTAACTCAGTTTGCCCATCCATGAGGGGGGTTTAATCTTTCCTACCTACTCCACAGGGAAGTTATGAAGCTCATTTTGCTGATGTTCATTAAGCGCTTYGAAATATTTGACTTGAAAGCAAATGTTTTTTCCTAGGATGTTGTTTTTTTCCACGGAATTGCTATTATATTTATAGTCATGGTACCAGCTCTCCAATGCCACTAACAAAACTAGTGAGAAGACTGGCTTCCATACTGTAACGTCGGGGTTTTTTGCCTGTTTCCTCTTGTCCTGTCAGTTCAGGTGATGATTTCTAGGTTTTTGGTGGTGTGGAGGGGTTGGTTCTTTTGCTTTGCTTTTTCCAGACTAAAGCCACAAAGGCTCAAAAACCTCCCTCTCAACCAAAACAGAAAAAAAAAATTAATTTGGACTGTGTACATTTCCAATTATTTTTAAATTAGCCTTCATGAAAATGTATAGCAAGTGAATGCAACCGCAGTGCCACAGCTTCAAAGATAACATCGCTGCTTCTTGAGTTCTTGCAGGCCTGCTCAGGTCTTTATCTGTGATCCCACTATCTAAACAAAAGCTTAGCTTTCTTTTGCTGTCCTTATCTTGTTCGTCAGTTGATTGTTTGCTAAGYATCTCAGTGAACAAGACCCAAATGAAAATGACTGTTCCTGTATAATCTGTTTGGATCAGATTAAATTGGAAAGAAGGTAAAAGTGAGAGAGAAAGTACAATGAACTTACAAATGAGTAGAGAAGGTCAAAATGAATTACCAAACATCATGCTTGAAGCTTTCTCTTCCTCTTGTCTGACTTTTCTGTGCATTTTGTGGAAMAGGGTAGCTATAACAGCATGTCCAAAGGCAATTATTTAGATCATGTGAATTTGAAATATCTATATATTGTAATAAGAAAATATCTTGTGAAGAATAAARTAATCTAACACAATTAAAGCTATCATAGTCAGTTCCTTTGTCACACTGTTGGCCTGCTGACAATTCTTGCAGTGCCTGCTATTGCTATTCTGTTATACTCTGCATTTCTCAGCTGATTAATTTTAATTGCTGTATCAATGCAAGTCTTTCAAATTGGACCTAAATTTTTTGCAAGACTYAGAAACTTGACTGGGATGTGATTTGGAAGTGAGACACTAACCACATTAAAGTTCTCTGGTTTTGTTCTCTTTYTGTATTGCAATAAAACCGGCTCGTGAGAATTCAACTGTTTTTCAGAAGCAGCGCTCTTACGACTTCATTTCAAGCAGATAAGATAATCACAGGATGCCTGGGGAATTAAAATCCTTGCAAGACATCATGGCTTGCCAAAGGCACAGCAGGCCAACAGCGTCAGGGCCAGGATTCCAGAGAKCTGTCGTGCTTCAGCAGAATCTGCAAGCTGCTATATATGCATCTTTCCACTTCTCACTCCCTCCTCAGCTCCTCTCTACTTCACTCTCTCATAAAAAATAAATGCTGAGGGAAAAATACAGTTATCYAGTCAATGCCCCCTTCATCATCCTACAAGCTGGATAATTTTGTAGTGGCACCCTTCTTCCATTCCCTCTGGCCTATTTCTTAATTATGACAGACTTGTTGATTTAAAACCAAAACCCAACCACATCACTCGTATGTAACCTTGCACTCTTGTGCAATGTCTTTCAATGGTACATTTTTTTAAATGTATGATTTATTTTTTTTCTGKATTTGACACTTTCAGTTAACAGATGTTCATTCTTGTTAAGTATTTGTCTGAGAGATTAAAATATCTCAACTAAATGGATGATTTTTGAATGGTTTTAAGCTTCTTTTAGAAAAATTAAATAATTAGGATTTTTAGTAATTCATGCATCTTTATAGCTGTTTTCTGTACTTCCACCTTGACAGTACTTTTCTTTGGCACAATGAGTATCCAAACCAAGCACAATATGCTCCTTCTGCAGCAGTTTCAAAAAGACCATGTACAGTTGCAATATTTGCCTAGTCCTCTGTTGACACATCTAGAGATTTTCCAGCCATACCACACGCAGTTCATTATTTACCATGATAACAAAAAGTAGAMAGTCCAAAAATTGCCATCCTAAGACTCTGAAAGGATCTAACCTGTACCTGCTTCTGTCCACATACATTTGCTGGTCTCCCACAGCCACTGCTTGAAGATTTGACCACCCCATTTAACTGAATCCTCCATGAAGTTACCTTCCCTCCCACRCCTAACCTCACAGCTCCCTATGCCATCCTAATTCTTTCCTTGCCTGAGCCCACACTGAACCCCACAAACTCCACAGATCATTTTTCTTCCCTGCTGTGAGCATGTCCAACACGATGTGATCAATGCTGCCTGTCAGGAAACCATTTACATCAGAGACAGCCCAAATGAGAAGCCCTAGCCATCCTTGCTGAGTGTCCCCAAAATCTTACTCTGTAGCAAGAAAAAGGTCAATGGGAAGTTAACAGAAGACAAGAGGAAAGAAAAACAGGTAGCAGTGTTCTTTCAGCAAGSTACTTCATCTTCATTTATATGCTGTATATGCATATACTTTTTAAAATTTGCAGCCTGTCATGTTTCCTTTTTTTGCTCATGTCATTGAGACATTCTTAGGCTTATTTAAWCTGATGTGTACTTTGTGGTTCTCAGTTGACAAAAAACYATAAAGCATTACTTGCACAATATTCAAACAGAAGGCCCCATACTTGAAGGGTGATGAAATCGYAAGTAATATTAAATAAATAGCCTTCAGTCCAAAMATTGCCATCCTAAGAMTCTGAAAGGATCTACTCTGACATTTCCAACACCCTGACAGTCTCTTTGGGACTTCAATACCTGCCATAGGGCTTGTTTCAGTAACTGAACTCCCTCTTTGTGAACTTAAAGAGTCAGTGGCTCTCTCCTCTCTCCTCTCTCCTCTTTTCCAGGAGGAAAACGACAGAGTATATCCTTTTCTGAAACAATATGGGTCAAACTCAAACATAAATTGGACATTTTCTTCCTTGTTTACTGTGATCCTCACGCAGAAGATTTCAAAAATGACACCAGGTGAGCAACTCCTGCAGTGAACATTGCATCGTGGGAGAGTTTATCCATGGAGAATTGTTTATTGTGTTGCAGCAGAGGACCAGAGAGTGAGGCCTCGGTGGTAATCCACAGAAAGCTTGTTCTGACAGGTTTCTGTCACTGTGTAAACAGGAGTGTTTATAACTATGCTGAAAAAGTGCAGGGTTTGTTAGTGGGACGTTACATGTGAATGCCAACCAGGGTGGATCAAGTTTTGCCAATACAATTCTTCACACAGCCCAGGCTGTGGCCCTTTTGTGCCCCTCTGACCTTGCCAGCAGTGGTTTCATTAATCTGATTTATGTCCCACAGCCCCGGCAGCGCTGAGCCCACCTTCAGTTCCAGCTCCAGCTCCAGCTCCAGCCCCAGCCCGTCCCAGACCTTGTCCCTGTCCCAGCTCCATGTCCCTGTCCCAGTTGCAGCTCCAGCTCCAGCTCCAGCTCCAGCCCCAGGCCCAGGCCTTGTCCCAGTCCCAGCCTCAGCCCTTGTTACTGTCCCAGCTCCAGCCCCAGTTTCAGCCCCAGCCCCAGCCCCAGTTCCTGTCCCAGTTCCAGCCTCAGCCCCTGTCCCTGTCCCTGTCCCTGTCCCAATCCCATTCCCAGCCCTTGTCCCTGTCCCAGTCCCAGCCCCAGCCCCAGCCCTTGTCCCTGTCCCTGTCCCTGTCCCAGTTCCAGCCCCAGCCCCAGTCCTTGTTCCTGTCCCAATCCCATCCCCGCCCTTGTCCCTGTCCCTGTCCCAGCCACAGCCCCGCGCACTGGCCCCGGCCCCGGGGATCTGGAGGACCGGCGCTCCAAAACGGCCAAGCTTCCTCTGACCCCTAAACCGATCATTATTCACTTGAAAGGCAGGCTTGCACAAACAAATATTTTGTGTAGCTGTTATGATTATTGTCAGTATCTGTCCCCATTGTTCAGGCGCAGGAATTCCTTTGGTCTCATAAATACTGAGCCCGGCCCTCCCCTCCCCCCTTTAACTGTCAGATAATTACACAGTTGGCTTTAGAGTTTAACTTGTCAAAGGAGTTTCATTACTTTGTTCCTTTTGGGCAGCTTCCACTATTGTGCTTTCTGAACACTAAACAGAACCTATATTAACTGTCAGTTAATTACACACCGTTTTTCTTCAGTATTTACCAGTCAAAGGGGCAGGTAGGCTGCAATCCTATCATCTCAATCACTGTCTCTGCTCACAAAAGAATCAATAAAGATGAGTCACTTAGTGTCACCCAGTGTCTGATACTCAAAGCCACCCATTCCTAATTGCCTTTAGAGATGGATGATAATACAAACTTTGAAGTGATAATCAGCCTAATGAGTGGCCTTGCTGAGAGGGTAGATCATGTGTCAGAACAGTTTGCAGATGCTTACAGGCAAACAAAGCCAGCTTTCCTTTTAGACCTGAGAGGACCATGGCAAGTCTGGTACCCAGAGCCGCGCACAATGGCAGAGACTGGAGCACAGCAGGACGCTGCAGCCTGCTGATCACAACTGACTCCATCCATCTTGCTCTTTGCCTTTAATCAGCACAGTCAGAACAAGTCCTCCAGATCTCTGCGTGTTTATGCTGGATGTTTAGGCAATAACTGTGTAAAAGATAAATTCTCTGATTCTGAGTCGTTGGATTTAAATAATAGCGATTGGACTTGATAGGTAATGGCCGGGGATCCCGGCTAAAACTACTGAGTAAATGTAATTAAATACAATCGGGTGCAGTCAGCCAGGCAGAGCCAGAGACCATAAAAGGCTCATTCAGACAGCAATGAAAACAAACAACGTCAGCAACAAAAACAAAACCAGTGTTTGGTTTGCTAATAAGAGCATGATCTGAGGCCTGATCTACACTCAATTTTTGCACCCAACAATTTGACTAAATCAATAATTTGTAAAAAGCCGGCAACAAACAAATAAAYAAACAAAAAGACAAATTAAATTGCCATAATCCCTTAATCTGGATGCAGTTATGTTATCATAAAAACATTTTCTTTTTAAAAKAGTTAAGCTGTCATAAATTCAGTCAAGTATGAACAAATAGTCTATGACCATGTTTGTGCTAATATGACTGTCTCAATGTAAAAGGGTTGCGTTGATTTGACAATCCTTTACTAATTTAGCTAAATTTTGACAAGACCTGACCATAGACATTGCTTCAAAATCAGCTCACAAAGACTGCAGGATTACACCAATTTGACTTCTAAGCATAAATGAAATATATGTGAAAACAAATGTATGAATGAGTCAGCATGCTTAACAATTTGGATGTAACAATCTAAAATTATTTTGGGGGCAAATCTGTAGTCACTTTCTTGGTGAAGGTGGTAAAAAAAGCTGAACAAGTGGGTTCAGGATTTACACTGTTTAATTGGAAGCTGTCAAGTTTTAATACTTTGTAWTCAGCTATTTTGCTTGTAAAWCCTGYCATGCAAATAAGGAAGTTATGCAATAAAGCAAATGAGAAACAAATTTTCATAGAAGTAAACCTACCCCTTGAAACTAGGAGCAAGATTATTGCTGCCATTTCAAAGACTACAGAACGAGGTCTCTCTCAGAGAAAACCAATCATACATTCATATTTTTACTAGCTATATATCTGCCCAGCTTCCTTTCAAGTCAGTGAGAAAAGTGMAATCTTTTGGACCTGAAAGTACAGAAAAAATAGCCTTTTATTTTGTGTATTTTGTGTATGAATGTAACAGATGTGCCTGTGGAAAGGCTTTAGAGTTTGAAGTTTTGTTTTGAGACAGCATTCTCCAGCAAGTGATGTCTGGTAATACTTGCTGCATGCTGACATGAAAGCCTATGCCTTCAAGCTCTCTGCTATAACTAATATCAGCAATTAGCCCAACCTAACAGTATTTGCAACTGAATGCACCAGAAAAAGTTAATTTCTTTTGCTAGGGAGTATGAGAAAGAAAATACTTCACTGAATAAGTAAGTGGACTTTAGAGACGTGTCCATCAGCAGTCATAAGTTGCCAGTGATCACACAGGTTACCCAAGGCTCCTGAATTCACAGAGCTGCAAACACACTCTGTCTGCCAGTGCCCTGCTCTCACACTTTGTGGCAGTCAAACAAACTCAGCTCTGCTCAGCTSCCTCAGTGGCAGCTGGGAATAACACAAGAGTTTCCATGCACTGAAGCAGTGGTCTTGTTCCCTACAGAGCTGCAGCCCCTTCATCTCTGCTCACAAAGCACCCCAGACAACCAGGCTTCTCTAACAGTGAACAGAACTTCTGGGAACTGCTGTGGAGGAACCTCATGTTCCTTCTTACCTGGTGAATCAGCTGGGAAAGATCACCCTGGCCACACTAAAGTAATATTCTTCTCCAAGGAATATTCCAATCCACAGTTATATTTCTCCTACAGGAAATATTCCTTTAAAATTCTCTTAACTTACATATTTATAGTTCGTATTATTCAAGTTAATTGTTAAGCAGTAAAGTTGCTAAACTTCTTTTTTTAAAATCACTGTGTAATTCCATAGGTATATGCATTGGACTACATGTACACCATGCATGGTTTCATAGTAATTTAGTTCTACACAAATGCATTCACAAGCATGGAAGTCTAAAAATACCCTTCCAAGTATACTGTATTGCTATCATTCCATATCACTTGTAATCACATTCAAAATCTCCATTTGAGCTCTAAAGTGTGTTGGACAAGGGAAAACTTACCTGTAGTCAGACCTACAGAACTGAAGCTGATAATTTGTGATTAGTTAATGGAAATGTGTTGACAAATGAATTACTGTTGCAAGTTTAAGCATGTATATTGCAAGCAATTATGCATCGGAAAGGAAAGGAGACAATGAATTGAATAAATGGGTTTGGTGATGCATGATGGCTGATACCCACTCAAGTAATCTCGATTTACAGTTTGGCTCATAGGCAGGGATGCTAAAATTCACATGACATGATACACTGCAAGGTGTATCTTCCTAAATTTTCTTTTCTAACTTTTCTAGCTTTGAGAAGAGTTTCTAATTTTTTTAAACAAAACAARTGTGGCTTTTAATGTATCTTTGAARTCCATYAATTTGATACTAATCTTGTAATATTAATTTAGTGTTATCTCATATTTGTATTACAGCATCTCAYASTCATAAAGAAGCGGGTTTTGATGATCAACGCTGTAYAGGTAACCACCAAATAATCCATGTCTGAAAGATTTCCCTGGAGATAAAGCCCTAAGAAAAAGAATTTTAGCCAATGTTTTCAGAAATGTTGTGCGTGTGTGAGCTAAATTTGAGATCCTTAACGGTATCTGGTTAYCAGAGGATCTTTAACTTCACATGTTTTAAAACATATCTTAAGTTAAATACCCAGAAACAAGGGTGGGCATAATCAGTAGTCRTCTTTGAATCCCACAGGAACGGTTCCTCTCTCAGCTCTCGTCACCCTTGCGTGGGGTCACTGCTGGAAGAGGGAGTCCCAACCTCCCGGTCTCCTCTGGTTGTGCACTCTCACATTAAATACACCGGCACTCTGCTCCCGAGCGAGCCAATCTGCTGGAAACAGGAGCCTGCAGAGAGTGCAAGGCGATCTGCTCGGCTGGGCAGCCTCACAAGCGGCAGTGCCAGCAGGGACACGGGCTGGCAGGGCAGGACGGGGCTGTCAGCACCAGCCCAGCTCTCTGCGCCCGTGTAACTGCATCCCGGGGCTGCTCCTCCCGCCTGCAGGCAACCTGCTGGTGCTCTGCCAAGGAGCAGCCACAGAAATAGGAACAGCGGAGTAAATACCCTCCTTTAATAAAACAGATATTTTAACTGCCTGTTACAGTGAGGGGAAAAGTTAAAAAAGAAATTATTGCTTTCGTCTTTTGGTTTACATATTGAGATTTTCGGTGATTGTGAATTTAAACTAGCATCTCCAAGGTCTTTTTTCAAACAAGTAGCTCTAAGTGTTTCACAGATACCTACAAAATTCCACAAATCGTTCCAYGAGGCAGCAAAACATACCAGGAGCCAGTCACCTGTTAGTGAAAGGCAAGTACATTTTGAGGAAAATGCAGCAGGGGCAGTAAAATCTAGCACCACTATAACTAATGGAAACCACAGGAAAAAATGAAGGTACTTAAACAGCTACTGGAGATGAAATTTAGCCAAGACATGATGGCTAAATTGTCTCATCTGAGATGTATCTATGGAGTAAGAGYTTCTTTTAAAATGGTTTGCTTTGTATTTATTCCCTCTGAGCCAGTGGGAACTTTACCCATTGTTTTGATTGGACCAGATCCTTAGTGTGTTACCRAATAAATTACCAAACCCACTTCCTACTTTTCTTGGAAATGTCTCCATACCCCATATTCATTCAGTTCAGCTCTTCCCCAAGCTGCAACTCTGCCCAATCTTACAAACTACTAGGACAGGAAAGAGCTGGAACTCTGCAACACATTTTGAACATTTTTTTAACACTTGCTGTATGGGACTAGGATTTCGAGCAGATAAACCCTATAAAAGTCACACACAGAAAACCAAATGTGGCTTTTGCAAAGTATTTTCTTATTTTTTTTAAAAACCCACTATGTGATCTCTGCTATGCCAAAATGCAGCCTGATTCAGCACTGGGCTGTATTGCCTTCCCTCCCATTGACTTCAAAATGAATAAGCTCAGCCTGGGTATTTGAGAATTCATTGCTGTGAAGACATATTCTGGCAGGTCAACACAAGCATTATTCATAGGCCTCAATTCAGTCTGTCATCTGAAATGAAAGAGAGCCTTTCTTTAAAAAGCTAAAATCCATCTTTAATTTGTTATTCTAGTAACTGTATCAAAAACTGTTATAAAACAAATATTAAAAATGAGAGCAAGCTGATGAGCAATTGAAACACATTAAAATCGATCTGGAAGTGCTGCAGAGCCACCAAATCCTTGCTCCAGCTATTGCAGACAACCAGTTTATATAACCTTTTTCATGAATRTATCAAGATGTCTCTTAAAAGCAGYGAGTTTTATTTCTTYATTTACTGCTATTGTACAGTTATTTGTAGTTGTTCCAGTTTGAGTTACAGACTCATAGATTATATGCCAGAGTGGACCACTGTGATCATCAAATTTGACCTCCATAATCTGCAGGATTGCCCTGAATTCATTTAAGAAGACAGTGATTTTGTAACCAGGAGTTTATTAGGGAAAGGGCACAAGAGCCATGGTATCAGTGTTGACTGATGGGATTAATCAGCTCATGTTAACACACTGATTATCATATAGTAAAGGGGAATGTTTCAAAAGAATACTCCAGTCTGAAACATAAAGCAAAATCATTTGGACTTCCAGAGAGGTCATGGTTGAAATATCACAAAACTCTCTTTACTCAAAGCAGATGTTTATTAAGATTAATTTAGTGTGAAAAATGAACCAGAATGCATATAAAAGACAATGCCTCCTCAATTATGTAATAGGACACCTCCTCATTATATTGTGTTCACTGAAGATGATGGTWTTTTCCTAGGGGATGTATAACTACAGTTTGCAAAAGTCTCTCTCCCTCATTTTAGATTAAATATCAGACTGCAGAGCATGAAGCCAAGTGAACAGAAACAAGAGAACTCAAATAAACATAATTTAAATGAAAAAAGGCCTCTTAAGCATGTTTTCTGAGTAAACGTGTTCAAAATAAAAAGTTACAATGATGCCAGGATACAAATACAGAGAAAAATCACCAGAATTTAATATAAGCAAAAATACCTCTTTCCTACATTTSTACATGTATTGAAATGAAATGCAATCTGTAAGTGTAAATAGTCATGGAACTTTTCACAGAASTGAAACAACTTCTCTTTCTTGCCACCTTTTCTCTTTTTTTCCTGTCTCTTTCTGTGAGCTCCCTCCAGTGTTCTCAAGGAAGTATTGAATCATTTCATTTTGGTATATTACATTTTTATCACAGGAATCATCATGATAAGAAAGATTATATTATTCTAATCTCCAAGGATGTCCCATCTGGGCGAAAGGTCTGATCTMAACCTGGTTGTGAAAACAGGCATTGGAAGAATAAGATACCCCACATCCACCACAGATGTCCCTTAGAATGAGCAGCACATGTGCCAAAAGGGCTGCTGGCTGTAGAGGTGACTAGAGAATGAGCTGAGACTGTACCAACTTTAAGATTATTTACAGTTAAGGAGTATCAGTTATTTCCTTATTTTCCTCTAATGATAACAAGAAAGATTTCTGCTCTAAACTGCAGGTTCATCAGTTGGAAAATGACCAAGAAAACCAGGTCACTGACTCTCAGCCATCAACATGGAAAAAAGTGGGTTGGCTCTAAGACCCTGTCAGGTAAGGTACATTCCATATTGCAATAATAATGCCTTTGTACAAGTCTAAGCTGAAAAGGGATATGATTACACTTTGGCAGAAACCAAGCAGGGCACTGAATCCWGTATGCTGTGGACATGCCAGTCAGCTTGGAGCCAGCTCAGGGATCTCTATACAGAGCTGCTATGCTGACTACAAACATGCCAAAAGTGCTCTGACACCTATTTACAWCTAGTTCAACTCCTGCTTCTACCAAGATAAACAAAAATACAGTCAAACACTTTATTTCTATGCCTCTTCCACTGGCTTTGTGGAGTTACTAAACAAATGAGGATAAAATTATTCTCTGTAAGGCTACTCTGCCTGGTTTATTTCTGCTGGTTTGTGTTTTAGTGTTTGTTCACTGACAGAATGAACCAGTCTGAGCTGGGGCTGTTGCAGTACCTTCCTACCCTTTCTTTCACAAGCTATTTGTTCCCATCCCTTCTCTTGTACCCACACTATTCTTTGGGCAACTGAGCCATGAAAAGAGTCAGGGAGCTTAGTTGTAATAAAACCAAGCAAATATTGGGAGAACATAGAGAAGCATAAAGTCGTAAGTAAGAGAACTAAAGATAACTTAATTTTGAATAGTGCAGTGTCAATTAATTTGGTGTCTTTGCTGGTGCTTTAGTTACAGTAAAGGTGACTGTGACAAGCCACTCTCCAGCTAATCTGCATGATATCCAGCAGATAGTGAGCCCTTGCCTAGCCTCAGAAATGTCCAAATGGAACCATGGACTTGCTCCAGTCCTTTGTGGGTTTGGCAAAGACCTTGTAGGATTTCTAGTGACGTATGCRGGGCCTGACTCAAATCCCAGCAATGGAAACTTCTTTGATTTGGCTTATTGTTATTTCTGACCCTGTAAATGTGAGAAGCACTCAGGCATTAAGAAAGACATTGTTTCCCTGACATAACAGTTGGTCACTGCTGTTTACATCAATTGAAACAGAATTAAAATTCCAATTTGACTTTTCCTCTTTTACTTTCAAAGCACTTAAAATAACATCAATTCAATGCCCGTCCAACCATCATGTTGGATGGTTTGTTATGTACACAGCAGGATTTGAGTTTCTTATGAGAAAATTGAAAAAAAYGGGTTCAGATTTCACAACTCCCTTTCTCATATAATTGTCTGTAAATAACTTCAGAAAAGCTCTTTCCATTTTCTCCCCTCTTCTCCTTTGCAATAATTCGTTATATATGTTCTTTGTACATTTTAATTTTTCTACCCTTTTTACATTTTTGGTTTACCCATCTTCTTCTAAGGGCCACCCTACCATCACTTTTGCATGTTGTTAACACGGAATCAATGGAAGATCACTTCTCAATAGAGTTCCTTTTTAATACAAGACATTAGGATGCTATATGCTGTGTTCCATGACTGAAGTGTATCTTAATGTTCCATAACAGATTTTTTGAATCAATTTTTATTAAGAGGCTGGAACTTAAAAGAGCTTGTTTTCACTTTGAAACCCGTGAATCTGGAGAATAATTTTCCAATAATATTTTTCTCTAAAAATGCCTATTGTTAGACAACATATATACAGACATGTTTTAAGGCACAAATATATTTTACACAAAGGGCTTCTGGTTTTTAAGCTTTATTGGTATAAATGTTGTTGTGGTGGTCTAGTTCCAAGAGGAATGACAGAATCTTGATGTTCCTGCCATTTGAACTGGTTTCTAGCAGTCAATATTTATGGCCACAGACAAYACAAGTCACAGTTCATATACATTCTTTCCACAAAACTTTGTTTCAATGAAGTGGCCATACTTCCCTTGTACAGGTTGTACTGGCTTCCAGCCCCGCTTTTAAACACTAAAGGAGATTTCTCTGCACATCCACAAAGTTGTATTTACTTTGAGTGTAAGCCAGTAAGTACACATGCTACTGGCTTAAAAGTTCAAACTGTCATCAAATGGAGTTTCTCCCTTTTTGAATTGTCTTGGTCATAAATATGCACTGTGAGCAAATTGCCTTGCTCTTGATATTCTCTTCAGTTTGCAACACTGGCATCACATAAAGAAAGTTACTGGGTTTACGCCAGAAAAACTAAAAAAATGTATAAAATGGACCACATGTAGTTTTCTATTGCCTGTGCCAAATTAGGGTCTTTGTAACATTGGGAGGAAGCTCAGGAGATTTATCCCTTTGGTTTGTCTTTCACACTAAAGGAAATTACAATTTGAGGAGTTACCTGTCTCTGAGACAACCCCACCAGCCCCTCTTTAATGGGTACAGGGAAACATTKATAACTACAGGGAAACATGAACTCCATTTCACTGGCACATTTTCCTATAACTGYCTGCTAAGTAAGTAGGTATTCCAAGACCTGATGATMAGCTTGCTATCCTCACACTGCACAMAAAACTGTTGTAGTTTGCCATGTCCTAATTTCTTCTCCTCCAGACACKCTCCTGCTGGAGCYCAACAAAGTGCACAGTGCATGTGGTCTCACCAATTTATCTGCATTGCTTTGGTGGGACTGTAGTGCTTTGTGCTTGTTTTTGGAATTTTACTCCAACCTTAAAATCTTAAATTTCAAGGTAAGTGTTTTTAGCAATTACAGGAAGCTCTAGCATGTACTATTGAAACCTATCTGCTCTAAAGTAAGCTTTTAAAAGAAGGTGGCTGTGGAAGTGCAAATGACTACTGAGCAGATGCAGTTACTGTACACAGGAAGCCCGGATCAAGTTCAAATGAAAGCTCTGGGCATCAGTTCTTAGCAACTGATTTTAAACCACTTGTAATCTTCAAAGCTATCTATCTCTACAGCAGAGACCCTGGGTATTATATACCTAATGAGTTAGAACATTTGAGCAACCTTCCTTCACGTTAAAAAGGTACTTTAACTTTTGCCAGATTAGCTGTTCAGTTTAATTTTCACAGATGAGATCAGCTGTATGGAATTTTAATACTCTGTTTCTTCTAAAATGTGTCTCTGTTTATTTCCTTGGGCTGGAATGGAAGTTTTAAGACTGTTGAGGTTCAAAATCGATTGTGCAATATTACTATTACTGTTTCGGGGTGTTTTTCAGTAACTATTGGTCACGTGCATAAAACACAAATAAGTAAAAGTAGAAATGAAGACATGATCTTGTTCCCAAAGAATTTCCAGCTAAGGTCCCAATCTAGTAAAAGAGTTATGTGCTTAACTGTGTGTGCCTTGTGAAGTTCCATTGACCTCAGAGGGAGTATTCAAAATAGTTTAATATGTGTATAAATCTTTGCAAAATTAGGAGGTAAACTATAGTATGTCTCTTAAMATTTACTCTGCTTTAATGAACTGTAGATTCCCTTTTTTTGGTCAAAATWTGCACAGAATATTCCAGTTATTTTAAAGAATATAAATCTCATTAGAAAATAATTAAACTATTACTTGACACAGGCACCAATGCATTGTTTTTTTTTCTAAAAGCAGTAAGAGAAGGTGAAGTTCAAATTTTCAAAATAGCTTTCATATTTCTACAGTTTAAATGTGCAAAAAAGCAGCACTCTAATAGATTCTGTAGATTCTTATCCAGTGGCCACTTAAATGAAAATAYTTTAAGGGAGTGTAAATATTTGCTTCACTAAATATTGGAACAAATTATTTAGTTGAATGTGCACAAAACTACAGGTTAATACCATCACCTACACTTTGAGGAGCATACTGTCATGGGCCAAGATGTGGCCTTCTTATTTCTACAAACAAAAACTAACCTGTGCAAGTGCCTGTAAAATAATGTCTAGGTGGCATGAGTTATTAGTTATGATAAGGATGGCAGAAGCACAGCACATGAAAATCACCTTAACAGGTAGCATTCATGAACATGTCTCAGAAGTGTCTACAAGRAGTTTAAGACTGAGGACGTCAGCATCATCAAGTCATTCCTGAAAGTTTATTAAGTGACTGCTCAGGTTTTGGTAATACAAGGAAAAGAAAATCCATCAATATTAGGAAACATACCTGAAAGAATCTGATTTACTATGTGTGTGTTTCACATAGCTTTATTAAATATGTCCTTTTCTGAAGTATCATTATACTGAATTTCTTAATCTTGAAAGAAAGTATTTGGCTCAGGGTTCAATCAAGTACTGCTGGCATTCCTGGAATGACAACTTTAATCTCCTTCATTGTCCACTTATTTAATGCCTTAAACACATTCTCATGGTAAATCCAGCACCGAGGACAGAGACTTAAAACAGTTTATTCGTTTAATGAGAAATATGTATCTGTACCATAATAAAAACATGATTTAAAATAGAACAATAATAACAATGAATCAATGCTAATTACAATAATGAGGGAACCACTAATATACAGCTAAGGCTGAATGGATGGGAATTGAACTGAAAGTWGAGTAGTAATCAACATGAGAAGAAAGCCTGACACCCTGGAGTAGATAGGAAAAATAGTTCTGGTTGATTAAGTTTCCGTCCATTGGAGTGAGGTAGGATTTTGAAATTGTGTTCTTTGGAGACTGTGTCAGAGAATSAATGTGCTTCTGGTCAGTGAAAGGACAGCTAGAAAACTACATGGTGGATCCCAGAGCATTGGGTGACACATACGTATGCATAAGCATATTTATATAAACACCAGCACTAGTTATTTGGTCGTAAGCTTTCCCCTCTGTGCCACACMATCTCGTGTAGCTAGGCCACTGCAGAGAACATAAGAATAAAGTTGCCTCAATAACAAAGGTTATTTCATGAAGTTTATTCTGCAATCAGATTACAAACATCACAAYACATCTTGCAGGTACTGATGTGACGCTGTGCCAGGGCAGAATGGCAGCAGATTGGGGACCTGGGAAGAACTTTCTCTGCAGGAGAGGAAACCATCTGCTGCATGCTCCAGGTGTAACAAGGTTGCTCYGCCTACACAGGGATAGTGGTCATGGGACATACACGGAATCACAGACACACAGAATTTTCTGTGTTGGAAGGGACCCACAAGGATCATCGGGTCCAGCTYGTGGTCCTGCACAGGACACCCCCAAGAGCCACACCGTGTRTCTGAGAGCAGTGTCTGAAAAACTCTTCTGGAACTCTGTCAGGTTGGTGCTGTGACTGCTTCYCTGGACAACCTGTGCCAGTATCCAGCCACTCTGCGGGTGAAGAATCTTTTTCTAATATCYCACCTAAAACCCCCTTACGCAGYTTCAGGCTGTTCCCTCGGGTCCTGTCCCTGTCACCACGGAGATCAGTGCCTGATCACACGTGAGGGCATTTCACACRGGAGTCTCACACCAGCGCCTACCCCAGATGGCAGTGCAGATCTGGTTAATATGCATTAACTCTAATTAACCTGCCCTGCASCAGCACCGCTCGGCGACACCTGGCAGGCCGCCCTAGCGGGGGGGTCGTTACACCATACACGTTCTAGTTCCCGCTCAGCTTGTACACAGCGCTGGCTGTGCCGGGACACGGCCCCCATCCCGTCCCGTCCCTCACAGGGCGCTGTTACCCCGCGTTGGCCCCAGCCCGGCGCGGCCGGAGCCGCTCCCGCCGCCGCGGCCTCCCCGCCCCTCCCGCCCCGCAGGCGGAACGCGCCGCGCGGGGCCGCGTTGCGCGGGGAAGGGCGCGCGGCGGCACCGGCGGCCGCCATGGCGGTGGACATCACCCTGCTCTTCAAGGCCAGCGTGAAGACCGTGAAAACCCGCAACAAGGCGCTGGGGGTGGCGGCGACGGGGGACAGCGCCCGGGACGAGCTGCTCAAGCGGGGCACCGCCCGCTCTAAGAGCGACTTCACCAGCAGGGCGCGGGAGGTGGTGAGTGCGGCCCCGGGGGGAGGGCGAGGGGCAGCCGGAGCCGGCGGCAGCGGCTCCGCCCGGGCGCACAGCCCGGCCCTCACCGCCGCCTCGGAGCGTCCCCGGGGAGAGCGAGCGGGCCCCGGAGGCGCCCGCAAAGAGCCCCGGGGCAGYGCTTTCCCACACGGTGTGGGCTGGGAGCGCGGCGTGAGAGCCGGGGCCCGGCGCTGCCGTGGCGGCTGGGGCCGGCTCCGAGCCGCCCGCGGTCCCCGCGGCTTCTCCCGGGGGCTCTGCGGGCTGCGGCCCCTCCTGCCGGGGCYGCGGCTGTGTCCGTGCGGATCCGCCGCCCCTCCGGGCCGTGCCTGCGTGCGCACGGCTGCTTCCTCTYGCCGGCTGCCACGTAACAGAACACTGCCATCGCACATGCGTTCCGCGGCGTTTGCAGTGCTGCTCCCTGCATGCTGCTGTTGGCTTGGTTGCTTCCGCTGTCACACGGTGTGGCAGTTCAGCGCCAGCCCTAGGCRGATTACATGTACAAAGGTAATCGGAACTGAAAAGACAAGCACTGAAAAGTTAAGGGATTACAGAGATGAAAGCTGATCGGCATTAACRGCAGTCCTCAGTCCATAATCATTCTGTAAAAATTTTGTTGCATATTATTTTCCTCCATACTGAGTCAAAGGCAGAGTTTGAATAACATATCTTTGATAAAGAACTGGACTGTATTTTGAAAAACTGAGAGGAACTCTGAGGAGACTGACTTGCAGAATGGATAARTTTGGGACTAAAAGAGGGATGCACAAGTGGCTTATAGTAGCAGAGGAAATACAAGGAAAAAGGAAGTTTTAGGGTTCCAGTCTGGATACTCCTACAGCCACAGATTTGTTTGTTCTCTCTGGAAATGTAATCTTTTGACAGATGCATTAATTCTTTAATGTATTTCTTTTTGCAGATCTCTCCAAAAGCTAGTGAATTCTTGTAACGGAACAGGCTTTTTGTTTATTTTTCAATCTGCAGAAAGTATCAAATATTTAACTAGTGTTGTCTCTAATGAACAACACTGGTCAGAATCCATATAGGATAACAGTGAAAACCCTGAATAAGCTACACTTAGTCACCACTTTTTTTATGCCTTACTTGGTTGCAGAATAGAATATTTCAGTTTGGAAGGACCTACAGCTATCRTCTACTCCAACTGCCTGACCCCTTCAGGGCTGAGCAAAAGTTARAGCAAGTTAWTAAGGGCATTGTCCAAATGSCCYTTGARCACTGACAGGCTTGGGGCACCAACCWCYTCTCTGGGAAGCCTCTTCTGGTGTGTGACCRCCYRCTCATTATAAAATRCTTCTTRATGTCCAGTWCTAAGCTTTGAACCATTCCTGGTMATCCTGTCCCTGGATACYAGAGGGAAGAGATTGGCACTTCCTTCTTCATGTCCTCTCCTCAGTAAAATGTAGAGCAATGMGGTTGCCCCTCAGCCTCCTTTTCTCCAAACTAGAGAAGCCCAGAGTCCTTAGTACAAGTTCTCCATCTGACATGCAAATGTGGAAACAGTGAAGTAATAAGAGTCTGCACAGGAACTACTCCTTTGAACATTCTGTTCTGTGTGGGTTTGTATAGCATCTTGCAGGTAGAGCTGTGCTGATGCTGCTTGTGCTCCAAACTCCAGGAGTAGCAGCCAGTTGCTCACAGCTGCAACACAGCTGGAGTGTGGCACTCAGCTGTAGGATCAGAGATCTCTCTAGCCYATCCCACAGAGGTTTTGTATCACATAAAATGTTTGAACATTTTGCTGAACTGTATTAAGTGATATAACCATCATATGTTGAATGTTCTCTTTCTGCTTTCTGCCCCTGAAGGACTGTGGGGGTTGCTGTAGGATCTGGGACATCTTTGGGTTTTCACTTCTTTGTATGCAGGCTCTAAGTGATATTTAAGAGGGAAGATTGAAGGTGCTCAGTGTTTGGAGAAGAAGCTGACAAAATCGTAACCAGTAATCCTACACAGCTTCTTTATTTATGGTAAAGGTTCATTGCACCTGGGAGATAAAGTTATAAATTCCTGTTTTACATTTTCAAACCTAACATGTTTTTTTTTGAAGGAGGATTGAGGATTAAAGGAGGCACAGAGATTGTAGACTGTAAGAGTTTTGACTTGAATCAGTATTGTGTGGGGAAGCTGTTTTAGAGTTGTGTGCTCTTGTTGTTTTGCGTTAGTCACAAGAAAATCTTTCAGCATTCTGAATTAATTTGTATTTTTTTGAATCTGGCTATTTTATGCTCAGGTATAGTGTATGGCTGCAGTCTCCAGGGAGCTGACGAAGGTTTTTTGTATTTGAGACTAAGTTCTTAACACAAGGATGTTACGAGCACATCTGTAACCATGGTAATGTTAGTTGCAGAGACAGGTGGTGTTGGTGATGTTATTAAACTGTGATAAAGCTGTTCCATTCATATAAATCAAAGATGAATGTTATAGCTCTGAGCTGTTGAAAAGATTTTCTTTGCCCTGGCATTGACCCATTGCTGTTCATTTAGTTTGGGGATTTTTGGTCTGTCAGCTGCCATTGCACAACCATTGGGTTGTCTGATATGTAATGTGACTTACGCTTTYTAATGTTGAATATTTTTGGCACCTCTCAATCTCTTCACCAACTGCATATTGATGAGGATCAGGTGAGAAATTATTGTTAAGGATCAACAGGATCCTATAGCTACAGGAAAGCTGCAGTTACAGGGACAGACTTTCCATCACTTGCAATTTATAAAAGACTTAGAATTCATTATGTATATGTTAGTGCTTTTTAGTGAATGAAAACAAAACATTTTCTTTCTCTTAGACTTTACAGTGACATGGTTGTTTAAAATGCAGTATCCAGGGATATTAAAGTTTGCATTCTTCCTACTTTTATATCCTGACTGGATGYCAGGTACCCACCAAAGCTGCTCTACCACTGCCCYCCTCATCTGGGCAGGGGAGAGGRAATAGAATGAAAGRCTCRTGGGTCAAGGTCAGGACAGGGAGTGATCTCTCAGCAGCTGGGTCATGGGCAAGACTGGCTTGAATTGGGGTAAATGAGTTTAATTTATTACCAGTCAAATCAGAGGAGGGTTATGAGAAAGAAACAAAAATCTTAGAAACATTTTTGCCCCACTCCTCCTGTCTTCCCAGGCTCAGCTTCACTCCCAGTTCTCTACTTCCTTCCTRCCAGTGGCACAGGGGGATGGGGAGTGGAGGCTGAGGTTCCTCACACATTGTCTCTGYTGCTCCTCTGCAAGGGAGGACTGCTCACACTGTTCCCTGATCCAGAGGGGGGTTCCTTGCACAGGAGAAAGTCCTCTGTGAACTGCTCCAGTGTGGRTTACTCATGGGGYCCTGCCAGCAAAACTGCTCCAGTCTGGGCTTCTCTCTCACAGGTCCTGTCAGGAGACTTCCCATGGGGTCACAGCTGCCTCTGGGCATCCACCTGCTCCACCATGGAGTCTCCATGGGCTGCAGGGGCACAGCTGCCTTGCCATGCTTTGCACCAGGRGCTTYAGGGGAATCTCTGCTCRGGCACCTGGAGCACCTCCTGCACTGACCTGGCTGTCTGCAGAGCTGTTCCTCTSACATATTCTCATTCCTCYCTCCTGCTGCAGTTACTGCTGTGCAGTAACACTTTCTCACCCCTTTCTGTGCCCAGAGGCACAGCCACTGTTGCTGCTGGGCTCATCCTTGGCCAGTGGTTTGTGTGTCCTGGAGCCAGCTGGCATTGGCTCTGCTGGACATGGKGGAACATTCTGGTAGCTTCTCRCAGAAACCACCCCTGCAGCCCTCCACTACCAAAACCTTGCCACACAAATCCAGTATATTTGTTCCTTGCTATGGTGTCAGGTTTGGGATTAAGCTAAATGATTAAAGAATTTTAAAGATTAGAGCAGAAGTATTTTAAGTAAAAGAAATGGGCTTGCAGGAAGTGCTCAGTGACARACATAARCATTTCAGAGCCCCAGTTTATGTGACACTGRTTYACAGCTTTACAAGGCCTTAAATCTGTTGTTTTGGATGTTTTAAAAGATKGTCAGTTTTGCAAAGTATTGGGCATTTGAGCTTCTGTTTTAGGACAATATTAGGAAATCYGACTCTTTAGGCCTTCCTTTTTACATTTTTATGGCAAGTATGAGCAATTGGGAATATTATCTGTTAAATATRCTTCTTAGATATTTGAAAATATTGAAGGAACAAGAACTTTTTATGATTGCTGACTGTTCAATATGTGTTGGAGAAATGGAATCAAGGCTGAAATAAATATAAATTAATGGTCAAGCAGAATTTAATGGTGGATTTAATTGCAGTCATGAATAAAATCTGTTTTGCTTTGGGAAATTCTTCTTTAAGGATTTGCAGAAAGCTAAAAACTGAAGAGTTGGAGYATGAATTATTTAAAAAACAGTATCAGGCATATCTGAAGAAATATCCTTGAGAATGGAAAATTTGAAAGGTTAAATGCTTCTAAATCTTTAAATGCAAAATTTCAGAATGATCAAATGTCCSTGTTTGAAGCTGTTGAACACATAAGGATGCCAGATTCATGAGGCTGCAACATCTGTTATTCATATAAGTTCTACATATGGATTCTGTAGGATGATTGATTCTTCAAAAAAAAATTGGTACAATACAACAAGGCCAATATTCACACAAAAAATATGTTCAGCTGCTCTGTACAAATGTGTAATGAGGAGGAAAAATCCCCACATAAAACTTGTCTCCAAAACTAGTTCTTGTGAGAGCCAGAACAAATGACATTGAACATAAATTTTAAGCAAACCTTTTAATTACAAAACCACTTGACTTTTGTGGTACATTGCTTTGGCTACACATAGGGCAGTGGTGACTTTATAATTTTATTTTATTTTTTAATTTTACATGCTTTATGTAAAATATATTTTCACAGCGTACCTGTGAAAGCCCAACATATTTCATTGTTTGGAATGCAGCCTAAGGGGTAATTTAAAATAGCAATGCTGTTAAAAGAGATGGAGAGCTGGKGTTTTGTCCTTGGTGCCAGGTTTGAGATATTCCCACACATCTTTGTATTACAAATGCAAATAAATACAGATTGGTATTTACAGGATTCCCCTAGGACAGAAAAAGGAGTGTTTGTATATGATGTTACAGTTTATTCATTGCTACTGTCACTGCATTAAATAAAGCCCAAACCAGGAGCTGGTCCCCCAAAGTGACTATAGGGGACCACCTTGAATATCATGATGTAATTTTTGGCATAGCACAACTGAAAGGGAGTGTATTTACACATATATACTTTCTGATCCCKTTCAGAGTGTTCAGGATTGTTTGAAGAGGTACCAAGAACAAAATTCAGCTGCTGAAATTGTGTAATGTATGCAGTGCTAATAGAGAAAGACAAGAAAGACAGGAACCCTCACTGGAAAATTTCTAGGTGTTTACAAATAAAAYGTTKGAAAAATATTARATGTAGATKAGATTAGAAGATAGTAGATGACATYTGAAGATCTAGATTTCAAACAGAGGATTTCTTGTGCTTAWTGCAATTGTAATATGATAAGAAAAAAGGTGACTTGCAGGCTGGGAGGTTCACAGGCTTTTTCACTGCCTACTGGTTTCAGATATATCATAACTTCAGTGATTGGCACCAATGTGCTGATGGCAGAGAGTAACACCATCCTTGTCCTAAAAGTAAAAGGGATAGAAAACTAAAAATGCCAAATATTAAATGTTTTATTGGCATATACARTTATTATTATGATGCTGATTCTGAGCCAAGTTCAGGTTGATGACTCCAGAATGAGTCAGGTTATATATGAGTTTTTCAAAAGGCTGGGAAATAACCAAAATAATGAAATAGTCAGTTTGCTGTATTAACTTTCATGGGATGGGACATGAATTCACCAGGTCTAAAACAGAACTGAAAGGGACTTAATCCTTAAAACTTCCATATCCAAGARTGGTACCATTGTGGGTGAACACAGGCAGAGCACCAAAGACTGCATGGTCATRTAGTGAACTGTATTCTGTTGTAACTGAATAGCTGGTACTTACCAGTGMTATGTGGGAAATGGCCAAAAATGGTTAAAGTTGTGTGCTTTAATGGTTTTGGTTTTATACTCCAGCTAAAAAATTATAACCTGATTTAATAAGGTTATTTAATAGAATTTTTTGACTCTACTGATTACATAAGAATAACTCCCGTGAGAGAATATTTGAATGCAGGGGAAATATRTACTGTTTGTGGTGTAGCCAAATTAGAGTCTTTATTAGAAATGGATGACTGTGTCGAATTTTGGACAGTGAGTGATATTTCAGTTCACTYAACTTTTAATGAGAGATAAGTTCTATAAAATTGGGCCCATTGCTGAGGTCATTGGGATTAATTCTGACTTCTCCCATGAACAGTTATGAACAGTCCCTCTTTCCCCCAAAGTTCACCAATGATGTTGCATTTACATACACATGGGTTTCCCTCCCCCRTGTTGTAGGCAGAAAACATAATTTTAAATTGTACTTTTTCAAATGGGGAGTTACAGTGTACTGCTGTCTAATACCTCAGATTTATCTCTTCCCCTGTGCAAATTATAGTTAATGGTAGTTTTTTATTATGAGCCTTTATTGGTTTTCCTTCTCATTTCCGTCATCCTTGCTAGAGAAGTTYAGTCTGAGAGATGGAAGGGAAAGATGATAATTTTAATTAGTAGATGAGAAACATCTAAAAAGCTGGTTAAAGAAATAGCAGAGTAGATTGAAAAAAAAAACAAACTTGGAGAAGAATGAAATGCTGACCTTGTTCAGTACATTAGGACTAAATGCCAAATCACTAATGTTCCCCATGTGATGCTTCTGGTTTTAGCAAAAATCACTTCAGAAACAGTGAGGAGGGTATTGGTTGGCCTTGGGGAAAAGTTATGATCTCCTGCATTTTGGGAAATGTCTGTTCAAATGTCTGTCATTGTTTCCCCCTGCTTTGTTTGTTTAAAGTACATTCTCAACTCCATGGGAATTATTTTCTGAATTTAACAGAACAGCAGGATTGAAAGTTGGCTTGGGAGACAACTTTCCTTAGTTGCCTGTAATTTTGTTTTGACTAACTGGACCCCATGTGGTGCTGAGGAGTCCAAAAGCATCTAACACTGCAGTTCCCATTTTGAGCATGTTGTCTTYGTCCTCACCTCACCTCCTTCCAGGCTGCTGTGGGAGCTTGTGTCCTGGCTTGGAGTTGGAGGAATTGTTACATCCTGCAGCTGGTAACTAGGAACTCTTTCCTGACTGTGGTGTTCCATTAAGCCAACAGCTTTTGCAAGTTCTTGCTTTTTCATCCTGCCACAAACAAGGATAATATTTGTGGAAGTTTKTAGAGCATGGGGAAGTCGAAGAAAGCTGAGGTTTATCATAGGTGGCCCCCTTCTTTTCTTAAATATAGTTTACATTAGCATAACATCTGAAGAAGAAAGATGGGCTAGGGGCAAGGTCTGAAAAGCTGGAGAGACACAGTGGAAAAGATAGACAATAGAAAGTGCAGGCATAGCTGGAAGAAAATTGAATGATCGAGGTTGTAGAAGAGACAATCTAATGTYAGAAGTAGAAATATGAGTTAAAAAAAAGAAAGAATTATCAGGAAATTATATGAGATTGTGATATAGTTCATCTAAATAGGGAAGACAGGAAGGGAAGTGGAAGAACGGAGAAAAAAGATAGAACCTAATATTTTCAAGTTAATGAATTTAACTGATGCATTTATACTTTTTGCTGTTTTTCTGAGTTCCTTATCAAAGATTTTGAAGCAAGAACAGCTCATTATTTTGAGTACTTTGGTGYACTGCCATTGCTACAAGCATTGGGCTCTATATTTATGTACTTTGAAATAYAATCTCTTGTTTGGGACAGAGATGAACATAAAAGTAAACAAACTCAAAAGAAAATCTGCGTGGTTTCTTAAGAGATGTAACTGTGGGGTTTATTTTTACAGATATTAATACTGAAGCCAAAATAAAGCTAATTTCCCTGGAAGTTGGTAACTTTAAGGTGTCTGGTTATTCTCCTCTGCTTTTTTGAAAATAGAACAAGTTTGGTGGATAGCAGCCCAGAGAAGGTCTTAGCTGTAACTCTTCCCAGCATCCTGCAGTTCTTTCTATGTTTATGGTGCTTCTTCATTTAAGTAGATTAAGGTATTCTTGGACTCACACTTGTGTTTTTGCTAATTGAGACTCATTTTGGTCATCAGGTTTAGTTATTGCTGTAATGCTGAGCTGATAGCTTGKGATTTTTTTGGTAATGAGTCAATTAAGTTTTTGTGTGTTTCACCATAGACAAAAGGATACAGTTTTTCAGTGAAAGATTGTGATTATGTGCTCTGTCTTTGAAACTTCAGTCTTTTGTACTTGAAAATGTTTTTTCAAACTGGCAGATATTATAACCTGGCATGATAGCTTCAGCAKTGAGAGCAATTAAAGGGTGAAAATTGGAGATATGAATCATTCCCAGTAATTTGAGGAAAATGTTCTTTACTGTTGAAAATATTACACTGTGGTACAATTGTATAGAATGTTAAATGATAGGTACTTTTTTGAAAATGTGAGTTTCCTGGCTTCAGGGTGATGTGTCAAAAYTTTCTGTCTGGCAAAAATGCACATTTTATAGTGATCAGGTGTTTGTTGTCCCTTTTTACCCTTTCATTCTTCTCATTTGATGGAGGCTGGTGAGACCTGTGGAAAAGTGCATGTGCTGCATCAACTCAAATTTGCATCTATTTCATTTCTGCAGGTATTGTCCAGCATTTGAAAAGCAAACAAAATGAAAACCAGATACAATTAAATGTGATGGAACTTCCTCTCGCTATTTGATTTTCCTTTATTAATGGATTGCTTGTCTTTTCACATTGGATATTTCATTTTTTTGTGTGGACTTTTAAACAGTTTTGAATATGGATGTAACCTTACCAACTCTAGATTAAATATTTCATTTCTGTTGAGAAATWCCTGTAGATGCAACTGTCTGGTGTTTCCCACCTCTCCAATTTTTCAGTTGGGTAGGAAGAGTGAAGTGGGTTTCAAGTGAATATTGGTGGAGGTTCTGTGGGGATATCCATAAGCTCTCAAATGTTGTGTTSGTTAATGGTGGTAAATAAGAGAAGGGGTCTTGGTTTTACTCCTAAATTTATTTGACTTCTAATATGAAGYTTTATTTGAATATTTTAACTAGAATAACTATAATTTTAATAAGGTAATTCCGTGCATTTTTAAATTGTTCTTGTGGTACAAAAACATAAAGGCCTTCAGGGTTTAKTCAAGGTGAAAGTAAAATCTCATTTTATTTAGAATACCAGAAATAATCTTGCTGCAGGACTTGTAGGGATGCCTGGAATAAAATACACAYCCAAGGTGTGTCAGGTAAAAGGGGTGGTGGAAGGGAGCATCAGGCCGTGTGGGGGCCCAGCATGAGTGTGCTGGGGACCCGTCACAGGCTGTGTGGCAGCAGCCTGCCTGTGAGTGCAGAACAGCCAGAGCCAGCAGCCTCCAGGAAAGGGGAGAGTTGATTAAAAGGGTAGGAAAACAGAGGGGTTTGTCAGTAATGGGTTGAAACCAAGGTGTTTGGTATTTTGGGGAGGAAAGCTGACTCTTGGAGTTCTGAGTTGTTATAAAAGTCTTGTGTCATCTCCTGGTTTTCAGACTGACTGGTAAAATCCAGGCATAATTGCATGATGCATTTTTTCTTGACTATTTTCAGGTGATTTGGATGTTTCGAAAAAAAAATTTGAATTCCCAGGACTTCTGAGATTTCTCTCTCTTAAAAATGTCTAGCCTTCCTRTGAGAGTTTTTGGCTGAGCTGGTGGTCTCACTTTTCCCCAATCTCCAATTTAACAAGTTTTTTTTCCTACTTTTACTCTAGTTTTTTCCTGGAAAAGAAGGAAAACATTGTGTGAGCTGTAGAAGAACATACTRCTCTTAGGATGCTTTGTGTGTAGCAGACAGCTTGTTTTACATGGTATCTGCCTTTTTTATGACTAGTTCAGTTATATTAAAATAAACACTGATAGCAAGCAGGCATGAAAGACAAACATGTAGTGGTGATGAAAACCATTTAATGATTAGTAGAGAAACATATTTATTGAAAATAAAAACCATGTCTAAAGGCTCTAATGGTGAYTTCTCGAAACACTGCCATGTTGTGGTATTTGCAGTGCTGTATGTCCTGTACAGTAGATACTGTTTAAAATTGCTTGGGAACTGGAGCTTGCAATTGTGAGCTTGGAATGTCCTGCAGATAATTAAGTTGTGGTCAGGCCTTACAAAAATAAAAAGTTCTCGAACTATGATTTTATAAACATGCTACAATAACATTTCTTTATATCTAACAGTTTCTTACAGAAAGCTGATACTCTCACAAGGAATTGACTAAAGGTAAAACATCAAGAAAGAAAAAATATTAAATTAAATCTTCACTTAGGATGTTGACAGTTTGCTTGTAATATTAAACAGATGTGTGTGTTCTTGGGATATTCTTCTTTCAGAACCTTGTTGCATACTAGTTTTCAAGTGACAGCTACAAATTTTTGATTAATTTAAAATTCTGCTTTCTTCAGTTGTCTTTGTTATATGTTATTCTCTTTGGGTCTATTCAGCTGGACAGTGTCATGCCAGCTTGTAGTTTCTGCCATGATATTCGAGAGAAAGTGTTCCTTTGTGAAGGCTTAAATTGAGGCATTCCTCATTCAACTAGATAGAAAAATTATTACATGTATGCAAATATACATATATGGAATACATACATGTATTTCTTGGGCATGATATTACCTTTGCATGTGTAAAGGTGGCATTTATTGGTTCTGTTGGAGGGTGTGGTAGGGCATAAGTTGGCCTTTTTGGCTCCTAGTAAATACTGCACATAGAAGCCAATACCAAAATAATGGAACTTAAGTTTTTATAAGATGTACATTTAATGAAACGTAGAGGGAATTACCAGTTAAAGGGAAAGTGTATAGCATTATTAAAATGACAGAATGGAGTGTCCAGTTCTGATATCAACCTTTTCCAGAACTGTGGTAATGGTGAGATGTTGCTTTATTGGGTTTTGGGGTTTTTTGAATAGAAAGAGCTACAAAAATGATCTAAAGTGTGAAAAATCTACCTTGTAGTGAGAAATCATTTAACCTTACTTTGTTACAACACTTGATCACAAGGAAAAAAGTCTCTGTTTTCTTCATGGATCCTATGAACAGCAAAATAAGATAGAGTGCTGCAGGTAGTATGCAGTATGATAGGTGTGATTCAGCTGATCCTTGAATTGGTAAATTCCGCATTACTTGGAATCTCTGCCTGTTTTTCAAAATACACACAGTAGTGAACAAGTAATGCAGCAGTTAATGGACAGAGATGGCTCTGGAATTCCTTTTTACATATGGGACACTGCTTCATTCTAAGGCAAGGAATTGGATACTGGCTTTCCAGATCCCAGACTACTGCTCCAGTGACCTGTGACTCTGATCAGTCTGACCCTGAACTGCAAATGTATGAATGTTCTCTATTCATTTTTAATAATAAATAAACTTATAAGAAACAAATCATGCTAGAGTATTTCTAAAATAAAATAGCTGTATTTGACTTCACRGGGTGCTTAATCTACCACAGAAGTTTGTTGCTGTGAAGTAAGCAACCACTTTGAARCATTTTCTTTGTATTGTCAGATCTCTTCCCCACAGATTTCAGGGGATGARGGATGTACAAAAAGGGTTAAATGATATATATTTATTATTATTTTAGGTCTGAAAGAGTCAATATGAGGTGGCTGTTGATTAAATAGTGCCACATTGCTGTAGTCTGCATACTGACTCAGTTTAATATACGTGAATAGGATATCTTTCCTTTTTTTTCTAAAGATTGTGTGAAGACACAATGGTACAACATAAGTGAGACTAGCTTGTAAGAATACACTTTTTTTCTTGATGCTTTCAGTTCCCAAAATTTTTAGCTCATTGTGGAGTCCATTAATGTATAGATGGGAAATACTTGCAAGAGTATTTCCGTAAGAAACAGCTACTGTTTCCTATGGGTTTGAATATGATGTAAAGGACTGTACAGCAAATACAGGAAAATACTTATTACTGTTAGTGAGGATGTGAAGGAGAGGAAAAAGGAAAAAATATAGAGAGCTATTTAGCTGGTCTAAAATGTGACCTAGTGTAACTTCTTATATTGTTTTTATTTTCTGCCATGTGACAGCATACAGAGTGTGTGGTGCTATGGCTTGCCTATTTCACTTAYTTGACCATTTCTTCACAATTTATTGTCTAAAAATTAACATTAGTTTCAGGAATAGTTTGTGGGTTCCCACAATATGCTTGAAATACAGTTTCGTTTCTTAGGGAAAATAAGGCATGTGTATTTTTAAAGGAAACTTTTTGTTGCTTAAAATGAAGGAGAAGAAGCCTTTTCTATATAGCTTTTAAGTAAAGATTGAGACTTACTTTACTGAATTAAGCATATGCACCTCATGTAAATTCTATATACCAGTACTATTTCAGTTTTAAAGAAATACATTTAAAAGCATCTATTAGATCTATTAGAGATCTGGGGGAAGAAGATAATGCAAATATTAATGGATTTTATGTTTTGAATAAAATTGCATGCTTGTTTCAAAGGCARCTTTTTAYTTGCTTAYACATGGTTGCTACTGRTGCTCTTASAGTTAACAAAGAGCTCCTGTTGCAGAAACYCATAGTCTGCTTGCAGGCATTTTATGGATTGAACTGTCTTTGTATCAATCAGTTCTTAATATGAAGTAGAAGAAGTTTCTTCTTTAGATGAGACTTCTGAGTGGTGGTGGGAATTCTGTGCAGCCTGGTGGTGATGGGCAGAATCCTCTGTCTGAGCAGGCATGCAAATAATTTGATTATTAGAATGCATCTTTCTGCTGGGGCTTTGTGGTGCTCGGTTCTTCCTTCAGGTTTTGTCCCTCTTGTGGAYGACTTTGAAATAATACGAATAAAATATTAATCATGGAAATTACATGAGAGAACATGCTTTTTCATTAGCCCACTCAGAGACAGAGGAGATTATATTAATTACATTAACATAGGTCCAATTACCCTTATTGCCAGTGCTTGAATACCCAGGCTCTGGCAGAACAACTCTACAGATGTCTCGATATAGATCCTGCAAACATAACTTGTTTGGCTGAGACTGTTGCTTTTTTTTATTGCTGTTGTTTTTTAATCAACAATCTCAAACTGTGAGATTGTTGATTAAACACAAATGTATGTTTTAACAAAAAAATATTTTTCTTATTGGAATTTTATAAGGAAGAGGATTGTTGTAATACAAAGAAACTGAAACTCTTGAATAGTAAGTTGTTTGGAATTGTTTCCTACCTCTTTTAAGACTATGAACTGAACTATTATAGGGCCTTCTGATTGCATGGTGTGTTTTCTGCTTTAAATTGCTATTACAGTAGCTCTGAGAGTCCTAACTGTGAGCAGAGCTAGATTCCCTTTGCAAAGCATTTGAACTGTTAACTAAGCAAGACTTTGAATGATGCAAGATGAAATCCTGGTTGTACTGTAACAGACTGCAGAGTTGTGGTTGATTTAATTGAAGAAAATACTCTGCAAAAAATTCTTAGCCRAGTGAAAGTTAAATGCTTGCTCATTGTTTGTTCCACATTTTATCTTRACTGAGAGTGAGGATGAAGGCTCAAATAAGAGATTATGGAAAAAGAAGCCTTCTCAAGTGTGCCCAAGGATTTTTTTATT
>CADDXX010000631.1:115327-157971 GCA_902810485.1 Alauda arvensis
TTTCTAATTTGTGTCACTTACTTGTATTTCCAAAGATATCCTGTATCCTAAACCAAAATTATTCTGAAAATATTTATGCATATCAGTTGTTGAGTAAAACTTACAATTTTCTGAAAAAATGTAGTTTTGAAACTCTCTCTGAGTTGTAGCAATTAACCTACATGCACATTTATAATTCTAGAAAATGGACAGCATATTACATTCAAAGACTGGATCTGATAGACTCAAATTGCTTAAAACATCAGTTATTGAAGATGTCCCCCTGGGACTTTGAGAAACTATTTAACAGATGAAAGTACATTTTGAAAAGTCTGACCTTACAGGCAATCATAAAATGAATCAAAACAGTTCTTTCCTCCCCTGAAATGTACAGAGCCCATCTGTATCTAATCCAGTAATTATAGACTGAGTTCAATTACCTTTTCAAACTTGGAGCAGACTGGAGACTAGGCAGTGAACAAACATAGGGTTTTGTCTAGACCTCAATTGACCACAGTCTAAAACTTGAATTTATATCTMATTTTATTTTTAGCGTCGTTTGATAGTTTTTAAAGGATTTATTTTGCTACCTAGTTGCTAGATCATGAAGGTTTTTATTTGTTGACTTAGTGTTTATGGTGACATTTTTTATTCCAATGAAGTTAATAAAATGGCACCAAGTCCTAAGAGTTTACTGTATAAAGAATTTTTAAATTTTAAAAAAGTGAATTAAACAGCTCTTTTGAATCTTTAATATTGCTGCAATGAAATTATGAAATAATCTGAACAAAATTATGTAATTTRATGTCTGTGCTCATGTCCATATATTTAATATTCAGATTAAAATGCCCACCTTTGATGGTTTTGGATCTTTTAGATAAATGAACCCTGACTACCTGGCTGCAATGTTACCAGTAGTTGACAAAGATTAGAAACTGTGCCAAAAATGGCTCTTCAATTATTTTATTAGYTTATTTCAGTTAAAGCAAGTAAACTATCCATTCAGCCACACAGGCAATGTTAGAGAATACATGCACAGCTACAAGTTGTAGCAGTTAGTGTAAATTATCACTTAGACCACCAAATTGAAGCMCAGACATCTTCTGATATTATCCTACAAGCAGAACAAACCACATAATATATAATATAATATACATCTTGCTGAGAGGAATCTCATGCTGTGTTCACTGTCTGACATAACATTTCCAACATGGTGTTGTTATTCCTTATAGGACAGCTCTGAGCAGCCTTCTCTTGGCAGGCCTCTGCAACAGAGCTGTGGAGTTGGCAGAACTCAGTGCAGTGGGTTGTTATAGGAGAACATTTCCTATCTCTTCGGTAGCAGTGGAGGAGCAATGATTAAGGACAGAATAAATGCTTTATTTTTAACTTTTAATTGTGCAGTGTGCTTTTGATAGATAGAATGGTGTTTCTTGGCAAATGAAACCTAAGATAATTAGTGCATTTAGTTTAACTTACTTATTCTTAATAATAATCAGTATTTTGTAGCAGTTGCTGTAATTAGTTAAGAATGTGGTTCATGATGACTTCCAAGTCAACACATATTTGATGAATAAGGCACACTGTTCCAGTAAGTAGTAAATTTGACATGACAAGCAGGAGTCTTTTGAAGTTTAATTGGCTTTCCTTGTAACACTTGAGGAAAAAAAATGATCTAATGAATGTTGCATTGACTGTAAAGCTGAAGCCCAAGAGATTGCATGGAATGTATTTTGTCTTCTTATTTTGTAAGCATGGGGAAAGCTCTCTAATATTTCTCTTTTTGTGTGGGTTTTTTTTTTTTTTGGTGGGAGGTTTTTGGTTGGGTTGTTTGTTTGGGTTTTTAGTATATAGTAGTTTTCTGGATGAATGATACTGTTCTGAAGAGGTAATATGGAAATCTATAAAATTATAATAATAATTTAAAAGCAAAATTTGTAATAGTTATCAGGAAATGTAGTAGTATATAACGTTAGTCTGGTTTGTTGTTTTGGTTTTTTTTCCTCTTAAAAAGGAAGGACTGTCATGYACTCAGAAGTCAGGAAATCCAATTTAAAATTTCAGTCCTTCATCAGAATCCTTTTTACAAAAGCATTGGGAARTTCTTTATTTCTCTCTGCCTTAACTCCACATCAGGAGCCAAGAATACCTTTCAACTGTTGCTAATAGCAAATGTCATCATCTGTTGCACAATTATATTTGTATTAGTAGATTTACCATAGAAGATATGACCATAATCTGCTTCTAATAAGTCCCCTAGCACTTTTGTTTCTTCCTCCTTACCAGTATGACCATAAGAAATAAAATTCACCTAGAAATTCTATTGAAGTTTATGCTGCCATAGAATGTACCACCAGACTGCAATGGGAAGCAGGGATGGTTGATGTAAGTTGTTGAATTTTTAATAATTCTGTGTTACAGCTTCATGTGAAAAACCTGCTATGACCAGAATGCAGAATCTGTTTCCCATGCTCCATTTCATTTTTGCACAGCTTCAGTATTGCRCAGAACTTCAGAAATGAAAGTATTTAACAGCTGAAATGAGTATGTTCTGAGAGTAAACTAAGGCAGTACCTGTAGCCTGCAGGTTACCTGAAATGAGAAGTCTAGATTTAGCACTGTGTTTATTTGGATCTGGATAATTTTAATTCTAAGGGGTAGTGACAGTACTGACCCCAAATTTTAAGGCTACTGACAGTAACTTAAGAATTATGCTGGCTGCAATACACACAAGTTGTGTTACAGGAAAGAAGGTTACTTCATAGTCTCAAGATTTTTCATGACCACATCAGGTGTTTTTCCCAAGTGAAGGTTGGTTAGTTCAGTTGCATCTCTTTGCTCATTAGAAAAAGGATTTTGTTTTGTGACTGTGCAAGAAACTCCTGTTGATTTCCAGTTGCATTCTGACACTGGCCAGTAGATTTTCTGCTGTGTGCATTACATACACTATTTGTAGTGTAAGTTTAAAACAGTATTTAAAAAACAGCTGTGTTTTTAGTTTAATGGAAAGAGAAGATTTAAAAGTGAAAGCATTTGTTGTTTGTGCTTCAGTGGATGTTTGTGTGTGGGCTGTTTTCAGACCAGATCACTTGAGTCAGCTCCTGTAATTGTTYGTGTCCCCTGCCTTGGAGCCGGCGCTCCAAAGCCGGCAGAGAGCACGCATCTTTGAGCTGCCTCTCTTGAAGGAAATCCATTGAATTTCCTTTGTCAGATCATTTTATATCTAAAGGGAATATTAACTGTATTATAAYCCCTTTTATTATTAACTTTGAAAAAAAATGGGGTTCTTCAGAAGTCATCCTATTTTCTTCTGTTTCACTTATTTAAAAGAAGTAACTTTCTTTTGCCTTCATTTGTTCCTTGACGTGTGCTTTCCTTTCTGGTTCTGTGTACTGTATTTTGTCATAGGTTTCTGTTGAAATCTGTCACAATTTTAGTGTCACTGATTTTTTTCTTGTTGGTATTCTTAATTTGCACTCCATTTGATTCCTTTGTTACTATATTTATTTCCTGATTTTTGGCTGTTTTTYCTGTGCATTACAGAATTACTAGGCGCTTGTTTATTTAAGTGGTAAGAAACTGTTAACTACAAGAAGGATAATTTGATTGTCCACAAATACCTAGTCAGTTATTTTGCTTTCTGCAGTAGAAGGGAGGCTTTTTCTCTTGTTGCTATCTAATTTGTTGTATARGACAGAGGAATTCGGAGTGCTATCTGTGTGAAGCTGCATCTTTATAAATATTTTTTCCTTTGTCTTTTTTCCCTGTCTTGTCCAGCTATTGCTTTTTGGACTTTTTTCTTTTCTTGACTCCTTTTGTGATATGAATTAATATTAATAATGGCTACTAACTAATGAAAAGATGCTTGCAGTCATTAAAGTTACGCTTTTAAAAACTTTCTAAAGTGCAAATTCTTCAAATCACTTTAAATAAAAGTACAATGTTGAGTTACTTAAGTTACATAAGAARTTACAGTACAGCTAATTCACTGCAGTGCAACAAGATAGAACTGAGCAAAGTTTTGTGAGTATAACTTTCTATTTAGACACTGRGGTTTACTTTCTTTCTCTTTATTTCTCTATCCTTACTCATTTTTGTCTCTTCACTTATTGATGCTGTAGTCAGACRGATATTTGAGTTTCTTATGCAGGAACCATGTTTGAATTGCTCTGTAGGGGACTGAAGAATGTTCAGGACAAAAAATACTAAACATCTTCAAACTAGTTTAGATATCCTGACTTTAAGGGTGCTGCTATACACTGTTCAACAGTATGCTTTTCCTTTGGTATGACATAGCTACAGGCATTGGTCTGTGTTTCTGTGGGGAAAATTGTAATTTTGGAATGCTCTGGTTCTAATGCTGATGTGCTRAGGAGTGGAACATGTAATTAAAACATGAGGACAGGTTAACCCTCTCCTTGCTAACATATATACACGGCACGAAGTGTTTTATTTAGGCTATTTTGAACACTTTCAAGGAGAATATTTTATATCCTAAGAGATTTAATCATTGGTTTGGGMGTTTGTTTCTTTCCCCTTGAAGTGTGGGGTTTGGGTTTTTTTGGTTTTGTTTTGGTTTATTACCCTAAATAAGGGTCTTGTTCTTCCAATGCACGCTAGGCTCTTGTGTCTCTCATATATATCATATATAGTGCAAATGAGAGATGGATATCTCTCATTTGCACTATAATTATAATCACTGCTTGAGCTTGGGTGAAAAACCCCTTACTTTTCATGTTTTTTGACTCTTTTCCTCAGATCATGCCCTTGTGCCACAATGAGCTTTACCAGCTCCTGTTCCATTTATTCATACAGTCAGATATCTGCTTGACATTTACCACTTAATCCCGACCAGTGTCTGTGGTAAATTCTGTTGCTGCTATTAAGTTTTCATGTTCTAATTGTGATTCATAGCCGTAACRTTTTCATCTTAAAGTTGCTAGTGAGATAGCTCCTCAGCAGGGAGGTACTTCATGTTTACCTTTCTCTCTTCCTAAGCTCATGGCACTGCATGAGCAAACTACTGAAATCCTGATACAGTATTTCAGTATTACTGACTCRTCTGTAATGCAGAGCTGTGGAGCAGTGGTATGACATTTGTTAAATCAGGTGTTTGAAACCCACATAGAAACTGGAAAATGTAGTATCACTTCTGTCCTTGACTTGAGAGTCTGCTCACTAATTCATGTAAGAGCTGTGAAACATTGTGGCAAATTGCAGCAGCATTTTAGTCTAAGCTTGAGTGAAAATTGTACACCAACCARTGTCCATCTTACARGAGATCCTCCAATTTCTCTGTATGCTTGTCTGCTGAAACACAAGTATTTTTCATCCAGTTGTTGTTATTTGCCCATRYAATGGAATAGCATTTAGCAACTGCAACCCAGCCTGGGCAATCTAGTTGTTATGGCAAAAGACAGAAGTAACATTGATTTTTTTCACTGTGTGTGGGTTGGTGAGATACAGTGAAACTGTTGGATAGACACTGAGTATTAATAWCACAAAGCATCTTAGTAAGTTTTACAGCTTAATCTGTAGGCTCCTGGACAGTTTGTGTGTGCTTACTTGTTGACAGGGTGGTGGTTTAGCTACTTGAAGGTTCCTTTTTGCCCTACATGCTACAGCAAYGGCCATATCAGCAGAAAGTTGTGAAAGGAAGGTTTCTATGAAAACAGTAGCATCTATGAAATGTGTGTGCCCCAAACTGTTGAAAAACTATGATGGTGCCKATAAAATAAAAAGTYGGASGAAGGAAAGTAGTCCCTGTTTTATKCTGTCTAACAGWGTGTTTCWGGTAAAAWAAGAACTCAAATTCATTTTGTGAAGTAAGTGTTTGAATAGATTTTTGTCTTCTGAAGCTCTTCTGATTATAAACTCATCAGAGTTTATAGAGTAAGCACAATCTTTTTCATTGCGCTGGTGGATTCTGTGATCTTACCTCAGTGTACTTAAGGTACTGGGTTGTCATTGTGGCTCTCACTGCAAAATCCTTGTGAACAGGAATTTGTCAATAATATATGTTGATGTCTCTGCTACCATCTTGTTTCCTAAGATTTTCTCACAGTTGCCTGGGCACTTAGTAATTTCAGAATGCTCACCATGTTCCTTTCCTGAGCAGCCATGAGGATACTACTGTAGTTTACAGTCCTCTCTTCTTGGAGGCCCTTTGGAGTTGACTGCTAATTGGAACCTCAGTAGTATACAGTGGTGATATGTCTCASTACAGATGCTATTTCATTTTATTTTAGCCAACTCTTTTGTTTCCTTGTCTTGTGAGTCTTGGCTTAGCTTTAGTTTTTGTTTGTTTCTGTTTCTCTCCCTATTTACGCACTGTGTGCTTTCTTTTCTGTGGATGTGTACCATCAAAAAGGCATCTATTATGTGAAGTTGAGATTTCCTATGAGTTTGAGACTTTCTAGAGGTAGCTAAAACACTTTCAGAAATTTGTAGTATCTTGCAGGGAGTGGTAGCCAATTACAGGATACAGGTCAGTTAACTGGGAGACAGGAACAGACTGTTGTGTTTGAGGTGTCTTGCATGGTCTTGCAAAGTTCACTTCAATGAGTCTCTTTTGGYATTTGTATTACAAGCCAAGCTTTGTTGTGTCCATGTGAGCCTTGGTTTGGCCAGGTCTTCTAGATCATTCTCTCCTATAGACTGAGTTAAGAGAAGGAGACCAGAAATTCATATCTCTTCAGCTTTCCAGAGTTTGTACTCTGGCTTATGAAGTTGCTGTCTTACTAGAGACTTTCAGCTTTTAAATAGCTTAATTTTTTTTCTTTCTTTCATATGGTAATGTTTTTGTCATTGTATAATAGAATAATTAAGTTGTAAATAAGGCTGAACTTTATTATTTATTTTTATTATTTTCCTGATAATGTTTGATTATTTCCTATTGATGAGGTCGAGGAAGGCTTCCGTGGTGACTTATATACAGGTTCTATAAGCACCAAAAGTGCCACAGAATAGTTTGTTGTAAAACATACAGGAATTAGAAAGATTACGTGTTAAACTGTGTATTTTTGATAAAGTTTCCTTCTACTGTTACTTCAGTATTTTTYACAACTTTATGTGGCTATGACAGATGTTCCCACAGGAAACTATTTCAGTCTATTGTGATGTGAAATTTTTTCTAGATTTTGAGCTATGTTTTGTTGTTTTGGTTTTTTTGTTGTTTTTTTTTTTATGTTACATTGTAAAGCACATCAGTGTTTCCTCATGTAAACTTGAAATTCTTTTCCTTGCTTTTTAAAAATACAACAAATGCTATTGCTCTTTTAACTCTTACTTAACTGACCTATAAATACTTAATAAACTTAAATTTCTTTATGTAGCACAGTTGTTGAGGGTCATCATGCTGGAATGTTTCAGGCAGACTTGTAAATACTTARTCTACAGGAACCACTATTTCTGAACATTTTTTCAGCTATGCTGACATAGAAAATGCTTTCCAGTTTGTGCATTTTTAGTCTTTTCTGCTATCCCCAAACTTTTTATATGAGAAACTCATAAAAATTTTTGTGCTGTGTTCGTGTTGGCCTTGCAATGTCAAAGCAGTTTCTCATGGTTGCTCATACTATTAAAATTGTTTCAGATATTTATTTTAGCTTTTTAAATCCTTAACTTCTTTTTTTTTAGTGATTGGCATTTACATCGAGTAAAATTAAAACTCAGATATCTGAATGCTTTGTTGAAATTGGTTAAATGAGTGTGATTAAGTTGTAAGAAGTAGCCCATCAAGTAAAATCTTACAATTGCGTACAAAGCTRTCTGTTAAATTAAAAAAAAAAAYAAACCAGAAACCCAACATTCATTTGCAATAGCATCGTTCTGATTTTCATTAAAGAAATTATGTTTTACTGTATTTTGTTTAAACTCTGGATTAATTTCTRTGGTTACAGTGGATATAAATCTCTAGATTGCCTTTAAAAGGGATTGTTTTTTCAAAACAGGACTGACAGTCTCTCTTCAAGAGAAGCTATTACTTAATTTTATTTTTCTAAGTTTAAATGCTTAAAAAATATTTGTAATGATACCCCAAAGGCATCATAAAAATGTAAAAATAATTATACTCTAAAGTTACCAAAATTACAGGAAGTGGACATTTAAAAAATCTTTCTGAGATTCATGGCTGAGAAAAAATGAGGAAGGAAAAGTGCCTTACTTCACAATTTGAAATCTTGTCAGGGATTTCTGCTTTCAGTGATGAAAAATAATATGGTTGAATTGCCAGTGTTACTCACATGTGAGAAAATAGCATTGATTTCCCTTTTARTTACAGCTAGAACTTTCTCCTCAAGCACTTTCTAGAGAGAAATTTTTATGTGACTGTTTTTTTTTCAGGTAGAAATTATTCTCCCCATGGTAGGGGCATCTTTTTTAAAGGCAGAAAGCTGGAAAATACCCCATGGCAGATGAAAGCTAGCATGAAAAAAATTACCATTTTGTGATGAGCAAATTCTGGGGTTCAGAGATACTTTTTTTGGACACTTCATATGTTACCTTGGGAGTGTAATGSTCATTTGGTAGTTAACTGAATGGAAATATGGAAGGGCAATGTGCTCTAAAGGAAGAGATTCTTTTCTTGGACTTGGGTCATGTCAGAAGATTCTTAAGTGAGAACAAGACAAGGTGTCTTTGTCCTGTGATGCTTTTAGTCCCACTTGTGTTCTGATAAACTTCTAGCCCTTGCTGTTGAGTTGAGAATCTGTCATGGTTTGCACTTGACAACAATTTATAAGACACTTGTTTCTCAGAAAGGGACAAGATGAAGGGAATTGGATAATACTTGGATTTCAGATTGACTCTTAGTATTCCTCTCTTGTCCGAGAATTAGGAGAAGAGTTATTTTCCCCTAGGGATGGAGGAGGTAATTTTTTTGTATGGCTCTATTTCCTTGGTGCWCTGACAAAGGAGTAGTGGCTTGCTCAGAAAAGGCAGTGAAGCAGAGCATCTGGAGTGGGGCAGAGGGGAGATGTGTGTGCAGATGGAGCAGCTCTGTCTGGGTTTCCTGAGGATATGAATGCCTCAGTGCCTCACTCTGCGTCGGCCGGGGAAGAACTTACCAGGAAGTTCCTACCATTTAGGGCAGAGGATCCAGCTCTTGGATCCTGCTTCCTATTACTTGAGAAGAGGGGGCAGAAAGGGCCCTTGGTCTTAATTTTTATGCTGATACCATAAAGCRCTTGAATTAAAATCGTAATTTGTACAGAATTGGCTTATTTCCAGTATATTTATTTATTGCTTTTGTGCCTGATCTATACATGTTTTTACRTAAGGATTAATAAACACCTCATTTCTGACTGGATGTTTTTCTTGGGGGAGAAACTTATTTGGTATAAATGCTAGAGCAACCACTAAAGCAATGTTCAGTCTGTATAATACAAATTAAGGTGTTGAAACACAGTGGAAGTATTTTTGCACTAAGAACATTATTGTACCAGTGATGAAAATCCATGAAAATACTTGTCCCTCTGAATAGTATTCGACAAGAGCTGTAGGATTTTGAGATAGAATAGGTGTTGTGTCGGTTTGTGCGCTGTGTGAGTATGTGTGTTTGAATGTAAATACACCGAAAATGAGAGCTGTGAATGGGAAGGGCTTGGCAGAGGCACTGCGGAGCCTGAGCGAAGCGAGGCTTTGGCCGCAGCTTCAGGGAGCGCGGCCCCGGGCTCAGCCCCTGCCCCGGGCTCAGCCTCGGCCCCGGGCTCAGCTCCTGCGGTAGCCTGCAATTGCTTACACTGAAACAGATTCAGCGTGATCCCAAAGTGAAGCACATGGACATGGAACTCTCTGAAACGCACTGCAAAAACCTTTCAGAAAATCAAAATATTTAATAATGATAGTCAGAAAGAGCAGCCATTTATTACTGATTATGTTAAATGAGACTGGACATCTCTCTTTATATTTTAGAACATCTTTCACTCAAGAGGATGTTGTACTAAAATGAGCTCTGACTGTGAGAACAGGGCACAAAGAAAACATCTCTCAGAGAAAGACACAAGACACGTTGAGTGCAGTTACTGAAAGGTTGTAAATGGAGCGTTTTCAACAGCAGCGGTAAAGGCCAATTATTGCAAATACGTATTTTGACCAATTCCCTTGTATCTCTCAACCAAAACATTCTCCACAATTGTTGTGGGGTATATATTTTAGTCAATGAGGTTTTGGATGATTGTGTAAAAATATAAATGTTAAAGAAAGTTATGATTAGAGTTTGACAGTGAACAAGGAGAAGGGAAATAGTAAGGTTTATTAAAATCAGATGTTGTGCTCTTTCTTTTTYTAAAATTGAAAGTATTTTTTGCTGCTGACAATAAATGAAAACTAGTTACTAAAACCATTTAGCATGATGCTACCTTTTAGGAAGGCTGCTGTTAAATTTTCATGTCATCTCATGTTCTTATTGACTGTCTACAGACCGTTTTTAGAATATCTAGATGCGCTTCTGTGTGTGATGGTGTCAAACCAGTGTGTTCCCAAAAGTCCTAAGAAAACAGTAACAAAATTAATGCAGACCTCTGTCTTAAAGTCTATGTGTATTGCATTTTTCTGGTTCAGAGTTAAAATTCAGTATTTGTAAGTAATTACCCTAAAAAAAGACTTYTTTTCCTTTCTGTTTACAAATGCCCCAAGTACAAAGCATTATAAGCAGTTTTAAGGATATACATTATATTTGAGGATAATTTCCTAAAAAAAAAAATTATCAGTGACTTCACTGTAATTTTTCTCTACAGGTGGAGTTTGCTGTCAATGCCATACACATTTAAAAAACATTTATCAGCCTTATCCCCAAATAACACTCCAGTGAAACCTTCATCCAGTGATAGCACTGGGTACTTTCAGTCTTTATTGGGGTCAGTAGAGAACTGGAGTTTTTGAGCTGTTGGATGTTAATTTTGTTTGACCCTTATTAGAAGAGTCTTGAATGGCAAATATTAGCAGTAGTGTCACAGAATTGCAAGAATAATTTTTTCTTTATGTATTTGACTGAATCTTACACTACCTCTGGATTATTTTTGTGGAAAGCTTAGTAAGATGAAATGTGAGGCTTTTAGACTGATAGTTATTGACTACCAAATTTTCTATTACAAGTAATTTACAATGAATAAAAATAAAAATAATCAAATGCAGATCTAAAGTGCACTTTAGAGGCAAAGGCTTTAAATGTAAACTGACAGTAGCATAAATGAGACAATTTTTGAACCATAGACAGTATATATAAAAATATGTTAAGCAAGAAGTTAAAAAAAAAAAAAAGGTTTAGAACCAACTGGGGTTTTTTGCTTGTTTGTTTTAATGTACAAGACAGTGCTCTTTTTCCTTTTTGATAGTTTGATATTAAGCAAAATGTTTTTTACTCCAGATGCCAGGAAATTGGCTTTGCTTCTTACTGCAGTTTAAAAGTTTCTTAATCACTTTGTTAATGTGCACCAAATACTGCATGTGGTATTCTGCAGACAGGTTTTATCTTCCAATATTGCACAACAACTAATGAAATATTTTGTAATGATTCCTTAAAATTTTGCTTTCATTTTATATTAAAAAATTGTGTCATTTTAGATAAGAAAAATATTGATAATATTAAAAATCTTTAAAAAGATTTTAAAAATTTTGTACCATCTTTACCTTGAGGTTTCAAGTAGCCTCACTCTTCATGRTTTTAATGCAATTCATTCAGTTTTGCATGTTCTTATCCCATATACCGCACATTTTGGTAACATGACCCCCCCATTCTCGGTTAATTCCTTTGCTTCAAATGCAAGACTACTAATAAAATGCAATAAAAAATGTTTCTCTGCCCGTTGCTGTAACGTATATGCTGATGTAAAGCAGAAACTGAACAAAGTCACAATTTTCCTGAGATTAGAGGTAGCCAGGCTGGCTGTCTCCTCGCCTCCTGCTCCCCGCATCCAGCTCCGGGCCACCCCCACGCCACAGTTTAGATATTATTTGCTCTTTTGGGTCTCAGATTACGAGGGCAATTGATCTGCGTGACCTATTTTAGAAACTTTCACGTTTGCTGGGGAAACCTAAACCAAATGTATCCCCTCAAGAGACGAATCAGCTGCAGAGGGGCCGCTTGACGTGCGGAGGCAGCGGGGCTGTGCCTGCCGTCAGTGCTGGGGGCACAGCGCCACCTCTCGGCGTGCTGCGAACTCGCCGGCGAAGCCTTCAAAGAACAGACTTCACACGGKTAAATTCTGAGTTCCGGCTCCTGAGTCAAACTTTGGTTTAAGTTAACTGGTTTAATATCTRTTGCATGTACCGGCGAATTATATAATTTCATCTTTTGAAGGTTCCAGTTCAGAAATGTAGAATCCAAGTAATAGTATTTTACATACAAAAMTCTTGTCAGTTCTTAGCAACATCCKGCAAAAGCCTTGTTGATTCAGTRGKCTGACAGTGCTTAAAATATAACCTGGGTAAAATATAACCAGTGAGGAACCTGGTCTGTCCTTTGTCGTATTTTTAAAAAGTTTATATATCTAATCAAAGGTGGTTTGTACTGGAAAARTTCTCTGTAGGAGTATTTCTACATCAAAACGTTTCTAACTAGTTTTCAATTGTAATAGTTTAGTAAGGGCCAAAGCTCTTACTTTAAAATTTATTTGATATAAGTTGTGCTTCCGTTTATAGTATCTATTTTGTTTGGGTTTTACTACAGACTTCTGAAAACACTTACCTATGTTACATGCACTAACCATGGGAAATTTCCTTTTTTTTTTAATTGTAATTTTTTGATAATATGATTTAGACATTGGAAAAACAAGTTTATGTTTAGACACTAATTTCTGTATCTGCTCCTTGTACTGAGACTGTACTTTTTTGGTTAGAAGCATGCAGTTCCTGTTCATAAGCTGATGTCTTGCTGAAAGTCAGAATTTCTCTTGAAACAGGCAATGGATATGTTCGGCATGACTGTGTTTGGAATTGAAAATGTGATGGGTGTCTAAATATTAATATTATAACAATCTGACATTTTCCACTTTTTGCAAAGGGTTACAGTCATCTTTTCATAAAGCTATAGATGGAGTCTATTTAGGTAAGAAATTGGAGATAGTATTTTTCAAACACATTGGAAAATTAAATAAAAAATTTTCTTCAGGGTTTTCCCCCCCTGTTTTTAGGGTTACTATGGCACTATAGTCAGCAGTGCTTGTTAGTGCTGCTGAATCAACAGTAAATACCATATCTCTCACAACTGTTACAAAAGTCTTTCTATTACGTTTTGGTTTTAAGTARTTTTTAAAGTTTCTTTTACCAAAGTCCACCTTTTAAAAACTTCAGAGTGGCAATACAGCGCRAAGTGTAACAGTCAATTTTATACGGTAGGAGATCATTGTGCATTGTTCTGACGGAAGGGTAAATTTGATAAAATGCTATATTTGTTCAATGAAAATGACCATTCAGCACGCTTGAATTCTCTCTACAATATGTCACGGGAACCTACTCCAATCATTTTAATCGTAAACAATGCTGCTGCTTCTAGCAGTGGGTTAAATGCATGCAAATTGGAACCTACTGTTTCATGAGTGATCAATTCTTTGTTGGGAGTGGAAAGAAATGCTGTATGTATTGCTGAGCAACTGAGGGAAGTGTAGTCAGCGTCTTCATTCTAAAGTCTCATCAAGATGCTGCTTTGGAGGCAATGCTTTGCTGGTTCTCAGCTTTTTAAATAACTTAGCCTGCTCTGAAATCATTAGAAAAATCTTTAAACAGAGGAACATCTACCATTTCTAGTGCAGATCCCAAGTATAAATAGAGCTATGCGTGCCACCTGTGGTAGCAGATGGCAACCATTCACAGCTTCCTTTTGTGTTGGACCTGCATTAGATGCAATAATTGCTTTTATGATTTAATAAGAGTTGTTTAAAAAATCTGTCGTGGCAATAAAACACAAATATATGTATTAAAGAGATARTTTACAGTGAGGATCCAGTGCAAACTGGAACCTAAAGTAACTTTTAAAAAGTTATGTTACAGGCTTTAATGTCAATTTATAGTGTTTTTCACTTGCATGATGGTGATGTTTTGTTTGCCACATAGTGGCAAACTGCTGCTGCTTCACTGTAGAGAATCAATTGGGTTTTCATGATCAGAGTTACACTTGGGAGTTTTTAAATAACACCTGGAGTCTCCAGATTCAGTACCTGAGYTTAGGAGGTTATCATGTTGAATTTTTTAGGTTGTAATTAAACATACCTTATCCATACATGGCAAATGCATCTTGTAGGAGGCTCCCCACTGGTGCTATTCAGCTCCTGCTGTCCCTTGTGCTGAAAGAAACCAATTCTTTCCAAAGAGTAATTAAAAAAAAAAAGTAATTTCATTGTTTTGGGGTGTGGTATTGTGTATCAAGAGAGTCTCGGTGGGAATGGGAAGAGAAGGAAAGCCTGGAATTTTCTAAGTAGTCTTCATTGTTAGAAGGAATATAACCCACCATATTCTGGTAGTGAACAGAAGCTCAAGAAGATGGTGTTGCTGTAATGATATAACTGGTGCTCACARTGTTGTGAGGAAAGGTATTTTATTTCTCTGATTCCCGTAGAAATGCCAGTTATCTGGAAATTCAGCAGTTTTCCTCCCTGTAAGATTAGTTGTAACCTAGTGCTGCAACTATGAAGAGCTTTTCTCTAAGCCCTCCTATCTCTGCAGGRGTGGGGGCAAGAAAGGAAATAATTTCTTTATTTTAGGGTTAAAGGAAAGGCTTATTTCTCTGCTCCAGATTTTGGAGAAAGTCAATTTCCAGATGCAAAGAATGAAAACTATGATGAGAGGCCAATACTCAGATGTGTTTGTGCTTCYTCAAATTGCTCTCATCTATCCTTTTGACACCTGTGTCAACTGGTGCTATAAAGGTTTTGAAAACAGGCATGTAAAGCAAATTGGAAGTTGCAGTTATGATGAATGGGTAAATGGATTGGAAAAATGGGTGTGCTGAAAATGTAAGTGGGATTTAACATTCTACTAGATCTACTTGAAAGATTAATTAGAGGAGATACAAAAATTTATCCCAGAGGCAGTGGAAAGCAGGGTGAGAAAGACAGGCTGGCCAAGAAAACTTTTGCAGAAGGGAAGACTTCTTTACAGAGATAAAGTTAGATTTGGCTAAATTCACAGTGAGTTGCTAATGGTATTAAAACCTCCTAAAGTGAAAATGTTCTTTAGCTRTTTTAATAAAAAGAAAATCAACAAATTGTGTGGATTTGTCATGCAATTGGAGTTTAAATGAGGAGTGGTTTAGTCATGGACTCTAGATTTTATTAATGAGGAAAAAGCCATGGACCAGTATCGTAAAAGCAGGATACATACTGGGATCTAGAAAAAATAATCGAAAAAATGTGTTTCCAGCAGAAAGAGTTACAAAGTAACCAACACCAGTGAATGCCTTTCTAGTCATTTGCATTGGAAATGGATGAATACAAACTGGAACAAATGCAGAGGAAAGCTGTGGGTTCYACAGCTTCAGAACTGTTTTGTGAGAAGGAAATAAAAGCTTGGGGAAATTTGTCTGGGCTACAMAAGTTAGAGACAGACAGACAGWTAGATAGAATTACTGACAGTAAAGTCAAACACACATGCAGGGAAGCAGAACTTTTAAGGGAAAGGACCATTCTGAAGCAAGAAGAGATGTATAGAAATTGGTAGTCAGTAAATCTGGAAATTAGACAATAATTTGACAGTAATAAGAGCAATAGGATTCTAATAAAGCCACTCAGTTGTAATAGGGAGAAGCTTTATTCCCTTTAGGTGAAGCTTGGTAACTTTGGAAAGAGTGTATGGTGGGCCTCTGATAACACCAGAATAATTGCAAGTTGATGACCCTGGAGATATATTCAAGATTTATGTTTGTATAATGAGGGATATTCTGTGTCTACAAAAAATCGAGCATCATACAGAAAACCAATCAGGTTGTTTTTTGTTTTTTTTTTAATTAACATTCCCTCCCTTTAATACTAGTGAGACCTTCTTTTTAATAAAAAAGTTAATTTTGCTCATATGATTATGACAAATTCAATTCAAAGCTATGCCAGTAGAACGTGGTAACAAAAGATGAAAGAAATATCTGCAGTGCAGGATTGCAGAAGGTGCTGTTAGAATTTGAGGGAAACTAAAACAACAAGTCTCACTTCTGATGCAAATCTTGGGAACTAAGAGCTTGATGTGAGTATGGGCATAATGGTGTCATTCTAAATTCATGAAAATAGCTTTACAAATGAAGGAGAGGCAAAGTGGGGTCAGTGCAATTCAAACACATGATGACAATTTTAGCCTAAATAGAATGCTCTTTGTGACTAGATGAATTAATTACTGTAAGACAGTGCTCTTGCTTGTCATTCTGATTCTTTCTGCTTGTTAATCACTCCTAAATTGTACCTATTGCAGTAATATTAAGATTTATTGCTTACAAAATCTTGCTTATCTGTATTCTTGTTTAGTGCTCGTGCATTAATGTTAATGTTTTGGAAGGTTTCTTATTTTACATTTGTTTTGTTGTCTGCCTATTAAGTATTATTGTTCCACTGGAATGCTGTATAACTGTTTTAGATGTTTTGTTTTCATAGTCAAGCTTGCTTTATCTATTAAGCAGATTTGATGACATACCAAGTCTGAGCTGAGAAGGAGATTATACAATATTTGTACAAATAATARTTTCAAGTGGTGATGAGAAGGAACATGAGTAGAATGAGTTCACTTAGTCTCTGTGYCTCATTGGTCTTGTAGCAATTGCAGTATTTCCCTTGCTGTGCATAATGGTGCTAACACACTTTGGAGARCTCCTGAAGGTACTGACAGAACTCATTTTGCTGTGAAGGGGTTGAAATTTCCTGTGTTAATCACACAGAAAACTTGAAACATGAGGACTGGGAAAACCCTTATACAATATGATGAATTACAGTAAAACCGAAACAGAACAAATTATAATAATAGGGAAATGGAGGCTTATTTATTTGCACAAGGGAATGCTTATCTTGAGTTGTACAGATTACTTTGGTCTTACTAAGTGCATTTTTTTCCTTGCACTTTTTTCAATGAGCTGCTTTTAAAAAACATAATTGAGGGAATTAATCTTCTATTTATCCAAACTATTCTGTATTCTTTCTCTGTGGGTTTTTTTGTTTGTTTAATTGCAAAGRTCATTTGCATGAAAATGGGATTTTAAGACTTGAACAGTTTCTGATACTTTTTCCCAGATACAGGGAGTAAACTGTATTTATTGTAAATGAAAACAACTTCTGTTTTGTAGATTTTCTTGCATRCTTTGTTTACACAGAATTATTAATTACTATTTGAGAATATAGTTTTATAAGTTGCCTCGGAAAATATATACTGCTAATGTATAGAATTCTCTTCTCTTCCCCCCCCATCATGTCTTCTCATTTCTCTGGTGAATTAAGCTACAGTTCCTCCATTCTATAAAATAAGCAGCATCTTATGCTCCACCAAATCTTTTAAATCAGACTTAAGTTTGCCAAAGCAGTTTCAGATTTTTTTATTTTGTTTTCCAAAAGATCTTTGTAAAGATCTCTTAAAAAAGAAAACAAAGTGATTCGTAGTTAAAGTTACCCAGACTGAGGTGGAATTTCAGAAATGGAAATTTGATTGGGATGTATGATCTGGCAAAGCTGACTAATGGTTATCAGATAGTAGAGATACTGCTTTAGTTTGGGCACAAACTGATCACTGTATTRTAGCAAAAGTTAAAGAGAGAGGGTCCCTACCTTGCTGTACAAGTTTTGATTGCTGAACTTGAATATGTATATCTGATCAGTAAAGAGTTGAAAAATTTCTCGTGTGCTCTTCCAAAATGAATTTAGTTCTAAAGTGTACAATAAATTCTGGAGTCATTAAATTCTGGATTGACAATTTAGATAATGTTTTGTGTTGCCACATTTAATTTTTTTAATGTTGAATATTGTAGTTATATTTATTGTTTAGTTTATGCTTTTTGGGAAGAAGACATTTTTTTACTACTGTTCTCCAAGTTGGACCTTCATACAACAGGTCTTTTTTAGATTATTTTTATGTATTGACTGCTTGGAAAATGTGAAAATTCTAGTATAAAAGAGTAAATGTTATTATTTTATTTCACTTTAGAATAAGAAATTTTTGAATTCTTGTTTAAAGTGTGGAATACTGAAGTTCAAACATAAAATGATCAGTTATCTGAAATTTAATTATGATTTCTATTCATTTAGATTTCTCATATTGGAAAGCTGAAAGATTTTCTTCTACAACACAGAAAGGATTATATCAATGCTTACAGGTAAGTGTGCACTGTGTTTAAATGRGTTTATGGGTTTAACACACATTCATTTATTTATTTAATGCTTATAAAGTGAACAGCTTTAAAACCTGTAGGCATAATGACTAAAACCAAAACAGATATTGCTATTAATTAGCTTACTGTGAACCACTATAAGATGGAACAATAGTGCTGTCACTATTCTTTATTCAGGGTGCCTGAATAAAATGAGACTCAGAATTTGAAGATGATTTCTGGCTCTTAAGAGTTCTGAAAGGAAACAGCCTGGCAGTCCAAGTCCCACCCCTTTTAAGGACCTGCAGAGTTTCTGAAGGAGTTCCTGGGACAACAGGGTAATCCAGGCTTTCCCTTTTACTCTGTCATGCCAAAATATAAAGTCAGTAGCATCAGCAGGTCCTGGAGGACAGTGATGCAAACTCTTCAGGCTCTGGAATGTGAAATCCAGATGAAGGACAGCGGTGAGGAGATGGTGTCAGGGGACAGCAGCACAAGATTTGTTTTGCTGTGACAAAAACTGTAGGCTTCAGCTCTGGTAGTTACTAYTGTGTGAAGGAAGTTTTGATTATCTTCAGCCAATAGGAAGCATTCAAAACTTCTGTGTCTGTTTACTTGTTGGTAACTTCAGTAGTAGGATTTTTGTAAGATTAAAATACAAATTTACAAGTTGGTGTTTGTAAGAAAAWGTAGTATCTTCTGGTCTGCACATACTAGGTCAAGTTATCATAAGATCTAAATGTTGTTTTGGTGAACTGAGAACAAATCATTGTAGCATTTGAGAAATGTAGAATTTGCTTTGTAGTGAAASTTTGTTACATGCAAACTGGGTGAATCAGCCCTGTCTGCATTCCAGTTCTGACTCAGCTGAGCTGTTGATTCTATCAAGGTAGATAAAATGCAGTCTAAAATAATTTTGGGTTAAAAGCTTCCTGGATACCAAACAGAAGTATAAATATCCAGACAGAGATCCTTTCCCCAGGAAAAGGCAGTAAGAATAGATGAGAATAAGAATACCATCTGCTATTCCTTAGGCTCAGTCCATGTTGGGGGAACAGTTTTTCTGAGAAACAACTCTAATCCTGAAAGAGTCTGTCACAGTAACAGCAACACAACCTCATCAGTGGAATCAAAGTGTGTTCTGAGTAAGTTATCTGAAGACTTCTGTGGCACCCTTTTTTGTCTCTACAAGAGTTTAAAAGCTGTATCTTGTTATTTTGAAAACRAAATAAAACAAAAAAGGAAGATGGCTTCWTTTATAAAGTGAGAGGCTGTGGGAGCTGTTCAGTCAGTGCTGTGAAGATGCTGCTCTGSRTGAGCACAGTGCTGTGTGTGAGTGCTTTTCCAAGGAGCAGGCAGAAGCCATGCACAACTCCGTTGCTGTGACTGGCTCTCTGCTTCTCCATGCCTGCTGGAATAGGGCWTGAACAACACTAGGTGGAGCCAGCAATTTATTACTGACAGAACTGGGTGKACTGTATGAGAACTTGGTGTGCATGCAGAGGTTGAGAAACTGCARATAATTCCAGTTAGAGCAGTCAGTAGTGATTTTGGGTAGTGTCTRTTGTATTAACAGTAGTGTGCATAAAATAGAAGTGATTAGGGCAAAAACGTGTCCATGTTATTYTGATTTCCAGAAGTTTTTAATATTCTTTTTGCAAACAAGTTGCAACAAGTTATCATGGTAATTCTCAGTGCTTTTCACCTTCCTCTCCCCCACCCAAATCTTCATTAAGGAGAGGAAATAAGTGGCATTTCCTTTATTAAACCATAAAACAATCCTGCAGATCTCATTTGTGATTGCAGTTGATTCTGTTCTTAATGTTCAAACTTCAGTTGTTTAATTTGACATAAAAATGTCAAATGATTTCATGTCCTGTTCTACTTCATGGATGCAAAGAGCATCATCTGTGCTGTCAGTCTTGCAGTCYTAGCAAATGCCTCACTCAAGACAGCAGTTTCAATAATTCTTCAATACTTAAGTATTGGGGGCAGTTTTGGAACAATTTAATACTAAAAAGCTGTGCTGAAATTTATGTAGGAGATGYCAAATTTCATGAACAAAATTACTACTCTGTATTTTGTCAGCCCTGCTATTTGTCTTCCAACTATAGCACCACAATGTGTTGGTGAAAGTGAGCTTTTGAGTTCCAAGACATGTTATTGTGTGCCTTCTAAAACTTCTTCATAATGCATTGCAGCCAGGTTCTTGATTGCTTCTTTGACCTTACCTTTGAAGACTGAATTCTTTAATAATGGAGTTTTTATTTTTGGCATACATGAAATATCCTGCTACAGAGGATACTTCTTAAATTCATTTTTAGAGGAAAATTTTTAGCAGTGAGRAAGTCAGTTGGAAGAGTGGTTATTTGAAATCAAGGCCCTGACCTATTTTATCAAACTTTACCTACTTAACTGAAATACCTAAACTGACTTAGTAATTGCTTATTCACCTTCCTTCTTGATTTGGCTGTTACCTATAAAATATCTAAGTGGCAAAACACATGAAATTCTTGATGTAGTGATCTAAACTTGCTGACTTACAGCACCCTTATCCTCTCCTGTTTATTGGGATTTATTGCCTTTCTYTTAACTGTAGGGTTTTTGCCTTGTGTGATAAGGAATTTTTTGTCAGGGTTTTAACCCCAGCTGGCAGCTCARCCCTTCAGAGCCACTCACTCACTGCCCCCATAGTGGGATGGGGGTAAGAATAGAAGAGTAAAAGTGAGAAAACTCATGGGTTGAGATAAAGGGAGTTTAATAGGGAAAGAAAAAGCCACRGGCCCAAGCAAAACAAGGAATTTATTCACTGTGGGCAGGCAGCTGTTCAGCCATCCCCAGGGAAGCATCACACATAACAGTGACTTGGGAAAGACAAATGCCATCACTCCAAATGCCCCCCACCACTTTCTYTTTTCTTTCCCCTGCTGTATGTGCTGAGCCAAATGATCTGGAATATCCCTGTGGTCAGCTGGGCTCAGCTGTYCTGGCTGTGTCCCCTCCCAGTTCCTTGTGCACCCACAGCCTCCTCACTGGTGGGGTGGGATGCAGAGCAGGCAAGGCYTTGGCTCTGTGTAAGCACTGCCCAGCAACATCAAAAACACCCCTGAGTTACCACTGTTTCTAACACAGATTCAAAACACAAACCCTGTACTTGCTGATGGGAAGAAAATTAATTTTATCCCAAGGAAAACCAGTGCACACAAGTTGATCCCTCTTCCTGGAAAGGAGACAGGGGCTTTTGGGCCCTGAAGTTGTTAAGAAGATGTAGGTACTTTTTCATTTTTTCTTACTAAGCAATAACTCCTTTCTCATGAGGATTTCAGATGAGGTCCCATTTTTAGTATATTRACTGCTGTACATTCTGTATTCTTCCTCTCAGTCCATTTGCTGTAATGCTTTCCTACACTGCTTTTAACACTGCTAGGAGAGATCCTGTCCTCAGTCTTTGGTAACTTGTCTGACATCTCATCTGTGAGCAACTTGTGCCTTTGCTTTTCATCATYRTCTCCTTCATGTTTTTGATCACTGAAAGACCAAGACAATTCATATGTTTGTGTTAAATATACTTCAAGGAACTAGCTGTAGTGCCCTAACACCTGGAAATTTGAATGAYCCTCTTGGGATTCCTTCACAGCCTTCAGTTTCTCTGAAGGATCTTYCAAGGTTTAGGCAGTTTAAGGACCAGTCATTATTCCTACTGTTTTAATGAGAATGTTTAATTGGAAAGAAATTGTGAGAACTCTAGATTTTTATCATGGAACACCTCATACTTAAAAGAAAAATACTTGAGAGAAGAGCTTTCCATCTGGAATTATTAGACATCTAATTAATTGTATTTTGCAACTGCAGAGATACTTATGTAGTTGATCAGTGTAGTGTAGATGACTTTGGAATAGAAATGTCACTTTTTCCCACCAGAAAGGCTGCATGGGTGGCTTTTGATGTATCTTCATTACGTGCTTCTGTGGTCCTTCAGTGCAGTTAAGTATTTGAGTATTTGTTGTTAATTGCAAATAATATACCTTGAAAAAATTAAGAGATTATCTTTCTGTCTTGAAAAATAATGTTAGTGCCCAGTAATTATGCCTCCTGCCCTAGCATTTACCTGTCTCTGTCTCAAGGCAATGAATCAGTTACATCATTTGCCACTTAATAGAAAATCATTGAATGCTTACACCATGTTCTGTGGAGAGTGTTTCCTTGTATTTAACAATAAAAGAAGYAACCATTAAAGGACTCTAAAAATAGTGTTTTACTGACTAATGTACAATGCTGGGCTGCATTTTTTTTKACTTTGTCATCTTTTTACAAGAAGCAAGACCTGTTTTGTTGTATGGAGGTAGTAAGACATGCAGATGATCTGTAAAGACTTTCTTCCTGGAAGAGGTTTTTTTTTCTTCTCCAGGGAATTATTTCCAAATAATTTATCTTTTTTTTTAATTACACTATATTAATATATCACATTTCAGAAATAGTAATTTKTCATAGTAGCACTCTGGAATCTCTCAGAAATAATTTACAAAACTGAAAACGCTAATTTGAGTATGCCTGTATTGCCTATTCTAGTAGCTGAGGCTTTCACACAGAATAAAAAAAAAAAACTATGTAAAATTTGTTGTGGAATTTTTTGTCATTTGAATTGTGGACCTTTTAGCTTGGATTTATGTGAGACAGCATTTGGATGGAAAGAGGCAGTAAATGGAAGTGCATAAAACTTAAGAAAGAAAGAAATCAAACAATTTAAAATATGCTGGGTGCCCAAAGGGAAGACTGTGACTGCTGTATTTGCAGCTAAAGTTATACATACTCATAAGTGCACTTAACACATGGGAAGCGTTTCTGAATGAATTTGCAAGGCAGTGTCTGCAGGTGGCAAGTTTGGCAGATCTCTACTGTTTTACAACTGATTTATTTCTGCTTATTGCTTCTCTCTCTTCTGTAATACACTGTTGGAAGAAAATCAACTTTTTTTTCTAGATTTGTTCCCTTTATTGGATTAGTAAGCAGAAGATATTTTCTGTACCAGCAGAATTACTAATTCCAAAAGCTGATGTAACATTGGCTTTGCTTCCTTGTGCTTTACCAGCAAAATTGGATCATAGAAACGTTAGGCTGGAAGGACCATGGCTGAAACATCCAAAAAGAGAATGACTAGTGTTTTGCTTGCTTTTAAATATTTCTTTATGTGTAAATAYCATATTTTCATTCTGCTTCTTCCTGTTTCCCTGTCCTTGTTACTAGAAAAATGTATCCCATTAATGATGGCTTTTTATGCAACAACATGTTGTTGTCGTGTTTGGTTTGTGATCCAGTATGATCCCAGATGACTTTCTGAAGAACTSTTCCCTAATCAGTTGTTCCCCATTCTCTGTGGGTTCAGATAATTGTTCTTGCTGCAGCAAAGAGCTTCTGACCATTCCTTATTCAAATTCTTGTCATTTCTCCAGGCAATATTGTTCTGAATTGAAGTCTTGTTCTCTTAATACAGTTTTAATTTGCTTAACTTTATACCTCTGAATTTTTACTAAGTGAAAAAAAAAAACAACTCCGTTCTGCTGAGTTAAGTATTAAATAGCATCAGATATGGGACAAAATCCTGTGAAACACAACTSAGTGTTCCCTTGTATTTTGGTGTATAACTACCCTTGAGTTCAGCTTTGAAGTTTCACATTCACATGGTGAAATAACTGTTACTTCTCATTTCTTGTAACTCATTTATTCACTGGGAGCTTGTGAGAATGTTACGTGAGGTGATAACAAGAGCCACACCAAAACATARCAGTGATTGCTTTTCATCCATAAGAGCTGTTACTGCATCCCAGGAGTAAATWATGCTGCCTGTGACGTACTACTGACACATCTTGGGTACTGGGAACCCTGTGCTTAAATATTTATTTATTCCTGTACTTTTCTAGACTGAGTGGTCTACAAGTCTTCTGTGCTTTTTTTTGTCCCTTTTAACCCTGTTTTCAAAGATAGTTGCTAAACCTTCATCTTTTTATCAATCTGTCATTTGCTTGTTCTCTCCTAGTTCTTGGCAGTGAGGACACATCTTGTCATTTGATGCATTTCCCATTTTATTCCAGGGCTTGGCCTACTGTCTCTGCACACTGTGAGTGTGTGCACACTGTATGAACATGCCCTGGACTTTTTTGAAAGTTGGTTAGCATTCAAGAGCACAGCTTTGTCTACACAGATAGGAGGGAGATGCACTTCACCAAGTTTAACTGCAGCTGTCCCAGGAGCCACTGCACCTTCAGGTACAYTTGTGTGCTCTGACCTTGTTCACATAGCTCTGTCTCACACTGTTCACTCAGCAGCCTGTTGACTAATACATTAACTGACACTTGCTGATGATAATATCAACAAAGAGTTACAATCTTTTTGAAATGACGAGGTATTAAATTCAGCCCAGATGATGTAGAAGCAGTAAGGTAAAAGGAATGGTAGCTGCAGCTTTCAAGTGACATTAATGAGGAAAGTTAGTGCAAAAAAAAAAAAACCAAACCAAAGCAATAAACATCTAGAATTAATTCATACTCTGCATATAATTTTACTTCTCTGTTGAGTAACAAGCCAAGACCACATTCTGAAGTGTTTCATATAGTATTGTTTGCAGAGCAATCTCTTGTTACCACTGGCATCCCTTCCCAGTTATGTCTGATCCTGCACTTGAGCTTTTCTGAGTGTGYTCCTGCATGCTGTGTTCCTTTAGGCTTGTCAATAGAAATCAGAACTAATTTGCACTTAGTATTCTGACCTCTCTGTTTGAGCTCAACAAAGCTCAGCTGATCTCTCATTGAATTGCCTACTCTTTCTTTTCATCAAGGGCAGAATTGCAAATTATCATAATGTAATTTCTATGTGAAAACYACTAGTTCATCTGAATTCTTTTCTRTTCCTTTTTAGGTTTGCATTTTCTCTGCAATTTGACCTACTCATTTTTCTAGACTGATAAAATCTGYCTACTTGATGGTCACTGTCTTCATTGTACTCTTCACCCACTGTTAAAAATCACAAATAAATCAAGTTGCCTTCTAGCCCAAATTTCTTATGAAATTTTCTCATATTGGCAAGGATGAAAATCCAGAGGAATTTCTTCTCCTCTTTTCTCCATTCTTTATCTATGCATATCTTGGCTAATTATTCTGAYTGTTTCTGAAAAACCTTATTTGCTTGGTCCTTCTTGATTTAGYGATGGAAGTCCACTGCTGTGATACTGCCACTGCACTTCTGAGCATGCATTTRTATCTCTGACATACAAGACACAGCTGGATTTTCTTGTTGTTGTTGTGTTGTTTTCTGTTTGATGTTTTTATGTGGTTTTGGTTTTCTTTGGCCTGTTTTATTTTAATGAGCAGTTCCTCTTCCAGTAGAGGATGGTGATTAAATGGAATTTTGGTGTAATCTCCATGTGCAGATCTACTGGGGAGTGCAGTGGGGACTTCAGTAGCCTGTTAGAACTAGTGGATGCCATATGTGTTCTGACATAATGGGATGTGATTGTATGACTCCATTCTTGCCTTCCCAAGGAGGTTGGGTTTCAGGTATCCTTCCCTCTGAGTGGCTTGACCAGCTCATGTTCAAAAGCAGTGGTACCAGACACTGTAAGCTGTAAGCAGTTATAAAAGGAAGAGTATTCAGTTTCTTGTTCACTGGATTAAGCTGCATTTTACTAGCTTTGAAGCTGTGAAACTCCTATKTAAGAATTTGATCTACCCTGTTTTTCTATAAGCAACTAGGAAAAGTAACTTAACAAGTTGGTTCCCAATGTTAAAAAGCTGTTACAATTATCCTCAGTGTATCACTATACTACCACTAGTTAAACTGTTAGTAAAAAATGAAGTGTGCCTGAGGCAACTTTTTTATATTTATTTCTAAGTCTGATTTAAAAGAAAATTCTGGTTTGCATTTTGTAATCTTTATTTTACCCTCTTGTGTTAAAAAGTGCATGGAAAGTGTAAAGCTCTGCAAATACTACAAAGCTGGGAAGAGTACAAGAAGCTAGACATAAACACAAGAAATTTATATCCTGTTCAGTAGCAGACCAAGCAGAATTTATTATTGTAATCTGAAATAGAAGAGAGGAGTTTTTTCATCAAGGAGCCATCATACAGCTGTTACTCCCATCCTTATTTCCCACCTAAATCTGTGCACCCCAAAATGCTCAAGTAACTCTCTGGGCTGAGTTCACTGAATGAAATTATGAATTGTGCCATACCAGATGGTCRTAATGGTCCCCTTCTGTCTTGGCCTGTGTGGAGATTGATGTAGGAATGGATTTCCTGGCTTTACACATGCTTAGAACCTGCTTATCTGACAGACTAGGTACAAAAATACCTATAGAGGCTGTGCTGAGGCACTAGGGGAGAGGTCTCCCCCAAGTTATTTAACAATATGAGTTATCTTGTGTTGTATTTGTAACTGTCCATGTGTCACCTTAGCCAGGGTGGGGAAATCCTCTCTTATCAGCTATTTCTAAAATCAGGCAACTTCACATCTTTCATCATTCAGAAGCTGCTTTCTCAGAAAGAATGATTTAGAGTTACAGCTTAGAAAATCACTGATTATGGCTGTGGTAGGGATTTTGTTACAAATTTATGAAACCTGTCTGTCCTGAGCAAAGGAAAGCAATGCAGCTACTAAAAGATAAATGGAAACACTGCATATGGCTGGTTTTCTCTAAGGAATAAAGAATAATTTTATGACATTTAGAATAGTTTTAACCAGAGGGGGAAAAAGCCCTGGTATTCAGATGTCAAATGCATGACAGTTTTGGAAACAAACACGTAAAATATAGAATAGTACTTGTAATTAGTTTGTCTTACTGTTTGTTTGCTAATCTGTGTTTCTGTACTAGCTGACCAATAAGCAGAAACTAATTTTCAAATCAGATGAACCATATGCTGTTTTTTCATGTAAAACCAGTAATATGGGGTGGGAATGAAGAGATTTGGGTACAATACTTGAAGACTTCAGAGTATACTTGAAGCTTTGTGGAGGAGATGTGGACCCGTGCTTGCAGTGCATTGATGATGCAGGAAGCAGCTGCTGGGTTTGTGTAGGATCAGTGATGAGATGGGGTTGTGGGAACTGGTGGTGGGCATTCCTACAGCTGGGAGTGCAGCAGACATTGGGGAGCTTTGGCATTATTGCAGTGAAGTGTGTAAAAGATCTCTAAGGGTATCAGGCTAAATATTGAAGATCCTCTTTATTTGTATGACTGCATTAATGTAGTTGCAGTACACATGAGGAAATTTTCACATATAAAAGTAATAATTTCAAATGCAAGTGTGATTTAAGGTTTCCTTTGCTCTTTTAAAAGCAGGTATAATGGGCTGTGATCACTGCATCATCAGGAAACCCAATATGAACTTTTTTTTCCTGTAGCAGAGTTTTATCATCCTGTCACTGATGGCTGTGGAAACACTGATAAATACCTTTATACATTATGCTTTTYTGCTGGTTACCTACAGTGAGTTGATCTCTTATGGACAAGCCTCCATTTTTATTAATTGACAACAGAAAGACAGATTAGCATTAAAAAATCCTAAATGCATAATGTATAATCTAAATTAGAAATAAACAATGGGAACAGTTTTTAGTAAATACTGCAATCAATTTGATACTAAAATTGTGCATTATTTTCCAGTATTCTCCCTCTAGTTTGAATTCACAATTTCATAGTACAGCTACTTTAAAACTGAAGCACTGTATTTAGGTTAATGAAAACCTAAGTATTTAAGTAAAATAAGTTCCTTTTTTTTTTTTTTTTGTACTTCTCTCAATAGTTGAGCTATTCCTTTATCTTAATTGGTTTTGTGTTTTTAGGACACTTTATTGGARTAAGTAGTGAGGGCAATTATGTATTTTTTAGTTGGGGATTTTTTAAGTGACAAGTTTGTCTTGTTTCTCAGCCATACTATGTCTGAATATGCGAGGATGACGGATACAGAGCGTGACCAGATAGATCAAGATGCCCAGGTGTTCATGAGAACTTGTGCTGATGCCATTCATCAGCTCAGAACAGAAGGTAAACTAAGCAGCTCTTACATTTTTTTTTTTTCGTTCTTGATAAAGGCTAAGGTAGTGCTGAATATTGGTGAATAATAAGGAATCTTAAATGCTGTAGGAAAAAGATTGGGGAAGTCTTGTTGCCTTTTTGTTTGCATTGGTGTAATCCCATTGGCTGATCAGTACTGTAATTCCATTTTCTTTAATGATAGTGGAAAGAGCATAGAATTTTGTTTATATGTTCAAATACACCACTTAACAAGTGTAAAAAAGAGTCTTAAATATTTGCTACTTGAGTAGTGATTCAGCACTGTGGCACAGAGGCCTAAACCAAAGSTCTCTAAATTTGATGGTTGGCTTTTACTAGCTTGCCTATCTGTAAGGTGTTACAGGTATAATACTTCCAAATTTGAGATAATTAAATAACTTYACAGAGTCCTGGTAAATTAAAAGTGTTTTTGAGAATTTGAATATGGAATGATACCTTTACTACACTGTCTTGTGAAAGTCGCAGAGAAAGAATTTCTGTGTTGCCATTTTCAAGCTGACTTGCTGCATCTCTGTATTTTATTGATACACAAAAGATTTTCATCAGCTTTTAAAAGCCATCTAAACATAGTTGTAGCATTATTCAGAATCATTGAATGTCAGTCATTCATGGGAACTGCATAGTATAAAAATGTAAAATATCTATATCTGGGAATTAAAAGGATAATAAATCCCCAAACTTTCCACATAGTCTATACAGTGGAGAATTTGAACAAGTCCAATAATTTCAGYAAGTTAAATCTCTAGATCTGTTTGCTGTTCTTAGCTAGATGATGGCTATTCCTGTTTAGAGTTTAATTGACATAATAGAACTCCATGGCRTATATAAAAATACAATAGGACACTAGTTATTTTCAGTTTTTGGTTCATTGTAATGACTTGCTGTTCTAGAGACTCTATTTAAATATGGTTATCTTTAAAAGAAATACTAATACATGCCATATATAAAATGTAACTAGGCTTTTGAATATAACTTGCATATCAACTGAAAGTGCAAACYGTTGTGGAATTCAGTAAAAAGTTAAAAGATTACTTTATATTTTTCTTTTGTATTTCAGCACACAAGGGTGTCCAGTCTGCTCAGGTGAAGGAGCACAGAACAGCTGTCTTGGACTTCATTGAAGATTACTTAAAAAGTACTTAGTATTCACTGAATAGTTWCAAATGGATGATTGCATTTTTCAGTAAAGGAATCTTGCTCTTTTAACCTGAAGTTTTGTTTACTGCTCTTGCAGGAGTGTGCAAGCTGTATTCTGAACAGAGAGCCATCCGAGTTAAGCGAGTGATAGATAAGAAGAGACTGTGAGTAGTGTCAGAAAATAGTTTAACTGTGCCTTTCACTTGTAGGACATTCAGCAAAACTATTGTTCACATYTAGATTCTAAGGAGGTTTTTTTAATGGAAGTTTTTGGTTGGATAAGCAAGTTCTGCTGTCAGCAGTGCATTCCTGGGCTCTTTACACTTGAGGCATGTGAAGTCAAGTCTGAGAGTGGCAGAGTGCCATTATACTGTTGTGGTTCTCATTTAGATAAAGGATAAAAGCAGCAAATCAGTAAAATGTGGGTAAATAAACCTATTTGACATCTACAAATTCACCAAAATATTTTTGGTGGTTTTTTTTAAAGGTCCTATCCTTCTGCTAAACAAGTGACTGTTGTTAATAAATACTACTTGAGATGGCAGGTGTTCATGGCAAGCAGAAACATGATGAAAATAAAAACTAGAATGTAACTTCTGAACTGAAACAAGAGCTTCTACTGCCTATAGTGGCACTTGTTAGGGCTGCTAATGTAGAGCTGAAAATGTTTAGGAGACATTGGAGGTGATGTGCTTGCTGCCATTTCCATCTGGTGGGATTTTTTTGTCAGTAAAGTTTTAAACCCCATACCTCTTCACTTTCTTTTTCCTCATACTCCCAGTTGTGAGAATGCTAGGGAATGTGAGCAGGTTTGCAATTTATTTAATACCTGAGAGGCTTTCCATGTCTTCTCACTCTGCATTATTTAAATAGTAGCTTCAAGGTCCATTATCTATATTTTAATTTTGAAAAATGTAATTCTAGAATRTGCACATAAATAAATTCTTGAGTGTTTTTCCAAAACTTGATGCTGGTTTTATCACTTTGGTGTTTGGGTTGATCAGATACAGTTACTCTGAACCCAGAGAGATATTTTCAAAAGTTTSTAAGTATATTTTATTCAGAATGATTCAGCCTGGTTAGATTCACTCAAATATRTCCTCATGAGACATAAACAGTAGTACATGTAGAGGATCAGACCAAAAGCAAGAGAACAAAATACCCCAAACCACTTCTGAAATKTGGTAAGAAGTAATGAGAGAAAAGTAAGGCATTGGTGTTTTTGAAACTCCCATAAGTTTTCAGAAAAAAAAACAAAACAACCAGAAACAAACTGTGTGATATTTTTAATGTGTAAAAAAACAGAATCTTATCTTTATTCTTCATGTTAAAGAGCTTCAAAGAAAGATAGCATTGTTCCTGCAGTTGTTGCAGTAGCTAATGAGTRCCAGCTCTTCTGTTAGTACTCTTATGTTACTGTTTCCATGTCAAATCCCAGGTTCAGGATTTCTCAGATGAATTAACAGAGAAAAAGCCTCAGTTTGATGTGTTATTTCAGGAGTCAGAGTACCACTTCACTRCAGAGCAATAAGGTATTAAGAATTAACCCAGAAGATAACATTCTTTTAATTGGAGGGTCCCTCTATTCCTCTCTTTATGGATGCATGAACTAGAAAACAGATGTTGACCAGGTGGAGTCTGTGTGCATTGCAGATGTGATATGATGGCTAAATTGTCATTTAAATTAAAATTCAATTCAAGTAAATAACAGGGCATAACCCAATCTTTATTATGACTTAAAGAAAAATAGTATCACTGATTTGTAATTTCCCTGAGGATTTYAGCAGATGCTTTATGTGATAAGAAAGTGCCCTCTCTTAAAAGAGCTAGGCATCCTTTAAACAGTGCATCTCAGACACGTTGTTCATTTTAAACTGAAACTTTCCTGTATTCCTGTACTGKGCTCAGTAAGGACAACAGACAACAAAGGAGTATGTTTCTTTAGAAATTAATTAATCCTAGTGCAGCTCTTCTTTCCTGCAGTTTAGTCAATTTAAAATATGTGCATATCAGACAATACTRAAAAGTTTGCCATAGAAATATATTTCATCATGTTTCCTTTTATATTGGTAACTATCCTAAGCTCTTCAACAAATTGCCTGAGTGTTACAATTTTCTTACAGAGGTTGCCTTTATGTATTCACTCACATTTTTTGATTAAAAAGTTCTGCTGGTTAGGACTAGTTTAGCARAAAGAAAAGCAGAGAAAAAGAAACACGAGCATTTTTTTCTGTAAAGGTACTTGGTTGTGATTTTCAATCTTAATGTTTATTGTATTCAAGACTGTATTTAATTTCAATTTTAAACTTTKTCCATTAGAAGATTTTGTGAATTATGTATGCAATTATTCAAATGAAGCTGGTATTTCKGTTATCTGGGGAATTGGTGTTTTAGTAGTACTAAAATTATTATTTGAACTGCACAGATATGTAGATAAGTATTTTTTTCTTTTTATTACGCAAATTTGAGAGAGAGAAGATGAGAGTAGAATTCTTCTCTGTAAAATTACCSAAAGCCCAGTACTTGCAGAGGTTTTATAACTAAAAAAAAAACTCCCTGCTGCTGTATTTTATTGTTAAGTAGTGATCACTCCGTGATGACAATTGCATTATATCTAGTTTTTCACAGAATTTTTAAATTATGGCTTAGAATTTATACACTGTAAAGAAGGAACACAAAAAGCAACACCTTCTTTTAGGCACAGGGGAGAATTGCAAATCATAATGAGATTAACTGTTGATTATATTTGAGAGGGTAGGAAGTGAGAAAGGGCACCTGCTGTGCCAGGTGATTCCACCCTTTGGTTTTTGGTTTTTTGGTTCTTTTCCTTCTCCAACAGCATTACTAAACATTTAACTGCTTGCTACGTAGCAGTTACAGAATTCATGGTAAACAATAAACCACAGAAATTTAGTGGAAAAAAATGTTCCCACTAATTTTCAACATTTTTGGATGCCACACTARAACATACTTKGCAAGTATTTAATATATAATCACTGACTGAATAAGCCTCTCATATTTTGCATTGGCTTTGTATTAAAATTACCTAATAGGGACTCAGAAGTAGTGTAAGAAAGCTAATTCTATTGTATTTCCTTTATAATTATTTAAAAGATAAAGTAAAATTATTTTATTAATTGAAAAAAAAAAAAGTACTGCTTGGCCATTGCTACTAAAATTTTTTAAGTATGACCTAAATGTTGGCTTTAAAAAAAAAACACTAGGTTTTTGAAAGGAAGTTTAATAAAGTGGCAGTATTTTTATGCTGTAGCCTTCARTATTCTCAACTCTGAGCATTTGGTGCATTTTGTCCAGGAATACTCATTCATACTTTCTTTGCCTTTGTAACAATATTTCAGTGACAGTTGCTAAGTACATTTTRTATCTTGGCTGGAAAATCTTTAATATGAAGTTTGCAAGAGTTAGAAGTATTGAATTCAGTAATCTGTTCTCATTTTACAGAAATAATCTGTGTAGTAGCAGTTAAATCATAGGCTCTTGTACTTCTAGGTCCAGACTAGARCCTGAGCAGAGCGACGTGTCTAAATCCACTCTTTCTGCTGAAAAATCTTCACARGCTCCTTTAGAGGATTCTGAAGAAAAACTTTCTGCTGAGGAAAGCAAAGGTAAGAATAAAATGTAGTTACCTTTTACTTTTTGTGGCAAGACCTGTCTGGTGGATAGTACTTCCTTCACTTTAGAGGGGCCAATTGCTGTGACTGGCATGTTTTCCATTTTCATCTTCCTTCAGTTGGTCAGGAGTCTGTGAAGCATATTGTGAGACTGAGGAAACAAAATCTGAAACTTTTTGACATGCCAGCTAATATAGTAATATGCTTTGCTGAATTCTTCATCCTCTTAATAACTTSTTTATGAACTCTTTCCTTTTCATTTCTTTTTATCAATATCATATCTTCTGACATTTGTCTGACTTTTCCATATTCCTTTCACTGAATGCAAGGAATGAGAAAGTAGGTCAGCAACTCTGTGGGAACATTCTGTAGTTTTTAGGCACAGAGACATTGAGTTGGGCACTTCTGCAGTAGGAGCTTGAAGGTGGAACAGGCTCACACAGAGGAGGTGATTGGCTGGTCAGATCCAGTAGTTTTGGGGCTTTCTTCTTGACAACTTTGAGTTGCCCTGCTGGGAGGATTGCATCTCATCTTTCAGAGGGCAGGAGATAGCCAGGAGTCCAAAGCAGTATCTCTCTTGGGGTCATTTCAGATGGTGCACATCTTGGTGGGATTTGTGAGCAATGCTTCTCATCCCTGGTTGCCTGATTCTCAGGCTGAGGGATAGAAGCCATTTCAATTCTCTCAGYCATTTCAGCCTGTCCTGGGATGTGTGTGCTGGCAGAGCTTTGGAGCACAGTACCACCWCTATGCAGATCATTTCAGGTTTCATGCCTAAAGAGAAATTTTATTTCTGTGATTCTGAAGTTGCTTTYCCTGGCTTGAGGTCTCCCACTTGTGTTGTCTAAAGGAGACAAAGGTACCCTGTGATTTACAGCAGGAATTTTTTTCCTTCTAATTACATTACATTGAGATAATGCTTTATCAGGATAGAACAAATGCAATGGTTGACCATATTATTCTGATAAACAGCTGTTGTTTCTTTAGTGATTTTTATTTAAAAAGTTCCTCTGTTAGATGACTCCAAGGCCACACAGAGGGTGGATTCATGTGAAGTGGATGCTCCACTTCTGGCTGAAGTCTCTAATACTGAATTACCTCACAATGTGTGAACGACTTCATTTTCTGATAATGGCTTTGCTTATCTCCCTAGCCAGTTTGTACTTCTGCAGCCCTATCACTGTGCCTTTTTTTYCCCCTGCCACTGAATTTATGGTAAGAAGTGCAGGTTTTGATGATGTGCTGTTTCTGGTGCTTACCTTTTTACAGTGTAAGTGCTGCAGCACACAGGCACAGAGATGAGCTTCACCTTAACCTGTTATCAGTGCTCTGCAGCTGGGAGCTGCTGCCACTGGAGAAGCAGCAGCATAGGAGCATCTTCATTGCCCTGTGCTCTTTCCTTGTTACCAAATGTCCCTGCAATCTCTGGAAGTGTGCACTCCCACCACACAGTGCCATTACAATTTTTAGTTCCAAAAATCTGTGCCACACCATGGAAAATRCTGTTCCTTGGTTGCCTTGGACACAGCAAACCACTGCAGTAAATAGAAATACAGCTATTTAATTGCACATTCATTTTGATTACTCCAGTTCTCACTTCCATGAGTTTYTGTTTTAATTTTTATGAGAAAGTAGGGGTCCTGCCACACAAGTGCTACTGCTGCTGCAGTACTTRTGAGGGGTTGCTGACTAGACTTTCAGAACACTGTGGAACTTGTATATCAAAATAAATCTGTCTGGAACAGTATGCAAATACACACAGCCTGTGATYCCTCACATAAGGGTAAGTGCTGGAATATAGGAATCAGCCTTGTGACTTTGCTGGTAGGTGGTTGTTGAAGTATGAAAACAGCATGAACAAGATGACTAGGAAACAAGAAGCTCAGTTTTAATCTTACAGCCTTTAACTTTTACTTCTTTTTCCAAGTAACTTTTCAAATTTTTAGGAAGCCAGAGAAATGTTTGCATTTTGAAATAAGCTGTTTCATCCTCAGGATGTTGATGGTTTAGAGAATGGTGATAATTTGTTTTTATGAATTAGCCATCAGCAGCATGCCTGGGTCCCTTGGGTTAAATCTCATCTATAAAGATACTTTTGAGAGCAGCTTGTGGTCCTGTCTTTAATCTGAACACTGTGATGAACAGCTGAATGTGCTACTTGATGTGCTGAAGCACAACTTGGGTTTTGTCTGGTTTTTTGGCAGAAACCAAAGCAAAAAGTGATTACCTTTGTTTTGAGGCAAAGCACCTGTTTACATTAGAATTATAGACATGCCTCATGGTAGGAAAACAGTCTCTCTGGAGAGTGCTTTTATATACTGGCAGTATTTTTTTGCATATTAMAAATTTGGTATTTAGTTTATGAAAATAAATGTAAATAATGAGTAGCTTTTGAACTGGTCCACAAGCTTAGCAGCTGTCTCCTTTCAGTGTGGAAAAAGGTTCAGAGGATTTGATCATTATTTTATATCTCTGTCACGAGTGAACTACTTCTCTTTCTGGAATAGAAATGTAGTTTGGCTTTTGCTGGCTGAATTGCAGAAAAGCATTAATGTCAGTTCTGGGAAAGCTGCAGAAAGCCCAGAACATGCCACAGTGACAGGAGGAGCCCTGGGGAGATACATGTTTCTTGCTTACCTCTTACCATATTTGCTTATTAACCACCACATTGGATACAGGTGCTGTTTTTTAACAGTGCTGGCAGGGCCTGAAACTAATTGGTTCCTCTGGGATAAAATAGGAGGGTTTTTCTAWTTTWTTTTTCTTCTGTAAACTAATTATCTTGCTTTGTTTGACTGCAGTAAGTAATTTATTGTAATTTTGATATAATGTAAATACACTGATTACCTAAACAATAAGTGTTGTGTTTTTGTGAAATAGATTTGAAATAATGATAGTACCCCATGGAAGAAAATAGTTGGATGCTTTCTAAAAAATCTTTAAAGACATTMTTGGGTTTATATTTTACTACTCCTAAGAAAGAACTGATCTATGGGTTTGGTTTTTAAAAATTTATTATATTCRTTATCCAGGTCCTTCATTTGTAACATTGTCATTGTTTATGCATCCTGGTTAGGTTGTTGGGAGGCCAAAAAAAAAGTTTATAAAGGAGMCATACACRATACTCTTCTACARTATTAATGTTTTCAAGAGTTTGCASAAATACTATCATGAAGGATAAAAGGGAAAACTTCTCCTTATCTCTCCTTTCATATATAAARGGGACTTTTATAAATAGGACTGCTCCTTTCAGAGGCTTCCCAGGACAAGTCAGGCTCTGAATGATGAKGCATCAGTGCTGCTTAAACAATTGAAAAAAAATTTTATGTCTAGAGAGTTAAAAGAAATTAAAATATACATAAATGCTTAGAAGATTGACTGGAATAAATAGGAAGCCTGAAATGTATGAAAAGGTAAAAACGAAATCTTTCTGTGTTTTAATTTGCAACCTGCATCTGATGCATCCAAGCAGGTTGAGGGTTGGTCCATTGTGGAGTGGGATTTATAAGATTGTTRCAGCCAGTGGGGAGGAGATAGGCTTTTCAAGGCTGCAGTCTWAAAAGGTTTTTAAACACTCATGCTACAACAGCTTCAGAAATAGTAGATTCCTTTAGCACAGGAATTTTCTTTTGTAGCACAGAAAATTTCTTTTCTCTCCCATTCTAACTTCTTCCTCTATAATCAGAAGTATATAATTAAGCCTAAAATTAAATCTTCCAGAAGGGAMTAGCCCAGAAATAGCCCTTCAAGATCTTTTATGCCCAACTCATACAAAGATTTAGGCAGATGAGTAGCTTTAATCAAAGGGGAAATACTACTGAAATGAGTGAAGCAGCTCTGATGTGTTATGGTTAATTTGTGGGGTTGGAGCTGATTCCTGTTATATGCAGGAAGAGCCCTTGCAGAGTGGTGTGGGATTTGCACTGTAATAGGAAGTTTAAACAGCATGACAACATCAAGCTTCTCTGTGTGCTTTGCTCAAAACATCCTTGAGATTCTGTCTTTAGTTTCTGAAAGGAGGAGCTGTGGTTCTATCAAGTCTCACTGGAAGATAATACTTYGCAATATAGGCTGTCATTTTGAAAATTGCGTGGTTTTATCTGTTAAAAGGCAACTGCTGTAGTATTTTGTGCCCTAAAAACTCTTAGTGCATCATGARCTGTTTTACATCCTTCTCTGTCAGTATGTTCATGCAACTCCCTTAAATTCACAAAATTAAACCAACATGAAAGCTTTTGGTCCAGTTTGGAAGTTAAAGGTTACTGATGTAATTTTGTGCTGTAAATACAGGGTGAATCTCAGTAACTGACAAAGGAGATACAACAATTTCATCATCAGTCTAACATGGATGAAAGATTATTTTAACTTTACTATTCAGTGCCTTGTACTGTTCATTGTCTCAAGTGTTTGGTGGTTTTTTTACAGACAGGAATGTGCCTGATGCCCAAAGTAACCTTGGGTTATGGGGGGATGGCAGAGGTGAAGATGAGCTGTCTCCTGAAGAAATACAAATGGTATGTTTATCCTCATTGTCTATTTTATTGTATTTTCTGCTGTATTCATGTGTGGTAAAAAAAAAAGTACAGATTCAGCTAAATTGACTTTTAATATTCTATGCAGAATAATGCCATAAGAAGATATACCTTCTGCTTGGGACTTCCTGGTTCTTCTGGTAGCAACTAATATTTAAAAATGCTAAATGCTACTAAATATTTACATGGTGACATGAAATAATAAAAACTATCTTTCAATAATCAAAATTGTCTTCTACCATTACAATTACTAATTGCTTTGTTTAGTCATAAAACAATAGAAGTCAAGGCAACATCAGAAGAATCATTATGAAACTTCAGAAAGAATAAATTGTTTGCCCTTCTTTCTTAGACAGTTTCTAGAAGTTAAATAGTTGTACTATTTAACTATCACTGTGAAGTTGTACCTAATTTTATTTCTTTTTATTTTTTTATTATCAAAATCAGATTGGTTTCCTAGAAGGAATAGCTTCAAGGTGTCTGTCACAACAGAATTTAATGAGTTTTATCATTTTTGCATTTCTCTGCTATCAGCATGTTTATAGATTGATCCAATTCTGCTTACATTTCAATAGGAAATTTCTGACATAGGCATGATTGCTGACAGCCTGTCAGATTATTTGATATTCTTGAAATTTATCATTTTGAACACAGCTCAGAATTCTTAGAAAACCTCTCTACATTAGCACACACTGCCTTGGGTTTATTTAAAGAAAAACTGCTTTCAGTCAGTAGCTGTGCAGATAAGAGAACAGTGAGCTTTATAGGGCTGCAGCAGCATGAATTTGGGAAACTTCCTTGGCAGTGATTTGAGGTGTTCCCAGACACAGCACACATCATTCTTCCAGTCACAGATGAGTAAGTTGCACATAATTATGGTATGGCTTCTTAAAGAGAAAATGTTCTTCAGAGGCTGCTCTGTAGGCTCTCATATTGTTCTTGAGTGCCAATCTAAAATCTAGAGGCTTACTCCTGCTCTCTGTTTTCTTTGAAAAGATAATTCTTTACATATTTTCATTCTCCTGTCTTTAGGCACAACCCTGTGAGGCCCCTTGCTGTCAGCTTCCAGTGAAACAGGAGAAATGAGACTTGGGGATGATGGCTCTGACAGGGCCTTCTGACTGAAAACTAAATGCAGGTTGTGTTTTGTAGGATCACAGGAAAAATCCCCTCTGAAAGGGTTTTTGAGCTTTGGAATAGACTGCCCAGGGAAGTGTGGAGTCACCATCCCTGRTGGTATTTAAAAGACAAGTAGWCATGGCACTTAGRGACATGGTTTARTGGTGGCCTCGGGTTGTTACCTTGATCTGTAAGATCTTTCCTATCCTGAACAGTTCTATGAAAAGGGTAGCTTGCAGTCTGTAAACTGCTGTGTTGTTTTTAAATTGGGATGGTTTGTGTCATATCATACCTAGCAAATCCTCAGTCATGGTTCCATGATCCTTCGTGCAGATAAAACAATTCATTAAAGCCCTGTCATTGCTAAAGCACCAAATCCTAGAGGTATTTTACCCTTAGGAGAGAGCTTGATGTTGTTCAAAATGTTTGCAGACTACTGCATGATTTAAACAATAAATTTCAGTTTATAACTGAATACAGTTATATTAATGTTTTTTACAGTTATTGTGAGCAGATGTCTTGTGATTGCATTRAGTGGGAAAAATCTGTCTCTGCTGTTTGGAGTCATGAAAATACCTACTTTTCTCTGACTATCTTTTTTTGGTTGATTGGTTTTGTCTTAAATTCAGGAACAGCACATCTAATGACTTCTCTCATGGGGAAGAGTGTTATTATTTMTTTTCTGCCTTGGACTTTTAGCCATACATTAAGCAGTTTGTTTCATGCCATACTTTGGTAACAGAATTATTTCACTGTCATAAAAGAGGCTGCTTCAATAAGCCATAAATCACTGAGCTATGCTGATTRCTAGGGCTTGATTTTATGTTCCCCATCATGTAAATCCCATTGTGACACACTGGTATAGGATGTGTTCAGTGCTCAAACCCTTGGTTCAATTGCCTGTTTTAGCATAACTGAACTGCTGTCTGTGCAAGCACTCCATCAGCCATGATTTCAAATTGCAAAGATCATTTAGCAGTTTAAAAGGCAATCTGTGCCAGTGGAAGGTTTTAAATATCAAAGGGACTTTTTAAAGAATACTTTCTCAAGTGGATYTGTGCTATTTGTAGAGGATTAAAGTAATTTGCTGTTTCTTTATTGAAAATTGTCTTCTCAATTAGCTACCATCTCAGATTTTTAAGGCAGCAAAATAGGGGATTTCTGCTGTTGACTATTTGTACAGATATCCTTACACAAGTCAGAAAAACAATTGCAGCACAGTGGCCCCAGTTAATCACTCAAGGACCAACAGCGATCACAGTGCTCAATCTCATGGCTCTGCTTCATTGCTCTGTGCCTTGGCTTTGTTGTCAGACTCCACCAGAACCAGACAAACAAYAGTCATGAATGTAAAGCAGTGCAGTGATGAAGCACCTTTAGCCATCTGCTGGTTAAGTAAAGATCACTGTATTTTAGGCAATTACATATTCAAAAATGCCCTGCTCTGTAGGTGGTCGCTACAGACAGCAGTGGTAATGACACTTGAATGTATTGCAACACTGGTATTATTTTATTTTACAAAACCATTGGATCTTTAGAGTGCAAATCAATGGGACTTCATGAACTGTGCAGTATGTTGCTTCTCTGATCCCCTTCAATTCATGGAGCTGGGCACCTTCCCTGAGATCTCTACCCCACAGTGAAGGTGACAGTGCCCAGTAACCTTCCTCTTAGACTCTGTGGAATCCTTTAACCCAGGAGAGAAGGCTGTTCTTACCARTGAGATAGACAGTGAGCCTCTAGTACTAAAAGAAATCTTGATGTTAAAAGAAATAAAAAAATTTTCTTCATTCTTTATGATAGAAATTGCCCATGTCAGAAGACTAAATTTTTCTCTGTGAGATTTAATGTTACCCTTCTTCAAACACATGCCTGTCATTTCAGACTCACTTCTGGGAAATTAAACCTATAAATTCTGTGTGTMATTTCCTTTTTCCCTTTTTCCAGTTTGAACAGGAGAACCAAAGACTTGTTGGTGAAATGAACAATCTCTTCGATGAAGTCAGGTACAGTTTCTGTCACTTGACAGACCCGTGGCAGTCCCATGCCCCAGCCAGCCCCTGAGTGCAGGCACTGCCTGCAGGACCCCTGCCTGCTCCTGCTCTGGTGCTGTGGGAGCAGCTGGGACACACCACCAGTGCCCAGGAAAGGAACCAYGAGCTGGCCCACAGTGGAAAGAATGGGAGCACTGGTTACATTTGGAAGGTTTACATTCTCCCTTACCCAAGTTTTAAACTTCCCATTTCTATCCTGTTGTCTGCTGGGTATCTGGATGGCAGCAGGGGAGGTGCCWTTGCTGACCCCGTGCAGAGACAGGCAGTGGTGCCTTTCACTCTGCCCAACACCCAAACAGCTGCTTGAGCTAGAAATTGACTTCTGGGTATCAGTCCTACTAGGCAAGGTGAACTGCACACACCAGAGCAGCACTGAAAACGGTGTGTCAAAACCAACTGCTTAAGGCCCAGCATGGATGTTATTATATGAAATGAAAGGGTGAAACCCTGGCAGTGAAAGCTGCTCACTGAGCACTTCTGGGGTGCCTTTCCCACGGTTTCACTGGGGGCTGGTTGTCTTCCAATCAGGCACTGTCCAAGCCCCAGTGCCAGGTTATTGCTGCCTCACAATTCACAAAGCAGTGGCCTCCTGAGCAGCCACTTACTGGGCTGGAGGRTCTGAATCTGCTGCAGCAAGATATTTGCACTGGTTTCTAATGGAGTATTTCTGTTCTTTGCCAAGACAAATTGAAGGAAAAGTGGTGGAAATCTCCAGATTACAAGAGATATTCACTGAGAAAGTCTTGCAACAGGTTAGTATCATTTAATACTACAGCAGTAAATACAACTTGATTTTCTTGGGGGCATTTTGGTCTTGATTGCCAACTTGTGAAGATAAAATTAATTAATCTTCARTACAAATGTGAAGGAAAATATTTTTGTTTTTCAAATTCAAAATCATTATATTTACTGTTGTTACTTTACTAGTATGTACCCAGAATGGAAAATGAGAGAGTTGTGTTAGAATGATTCCTCTGCCTCAGAACTGGTGTCCTGTTAACTGTGTTATTTAACAGCATCCTGTCTGGAAATGCTGACACTTCTTCCAAAAGAGCTGGGAAAAATCATGTTAGATTTGACCTAGRTACATGGGAAACATCCTACTGGTCTTAGTGGTTTCCATTCAGGTTTGTAAAATCACCCATAAAGAAATTACAACTTAAATGTATTACTCACTGCCTTTGCATCRATGAAACAAAGATGTTAGTAGTACCAGATTTTATTTTACTTTTGATTCCTGCTTGTTCCCCAAGTCCTTGGAAGTGTTTTTTCATAACATTCATTACTCTTTCTTAATTTTATTTCTTTTTTAAACAGGAAACCGATATTGACAATATCCATCARTTAGTTGTGGGTGCAACAGAGAATATAAAAGAAGGCAATGAAGACATAAGAGAGGTAATATCATGAAGTTGTGTTTTAGACTCATTTATCTTTCAGTTTTTTCCAGGTGTAGCTTTAAAAACAGCACGTGCAAGCTCACCCACAGGACTGCTGCAGTGGGTGTTGGCTGTCAGGACAGGGGTTTGGGAAAACTGTTCAAGGCAGCTGAGCTTCTCAATAGTTCACACTTGCTAAGCATGATCTGAATAACTACACAGGACTGCAGAAATCTACTTGGCTTCAGCAGTTTTTTAAACGTGAAGGTCACCTGGCTTGCATTTAAGCACCTGTGAAGTTTTTTTTAAAAATAAAGAGGGAAGGGGGTGGGGAGGGAGCAGAAATTGCAGACTACCAATGTAAGACAGTGCTGAAATGGTGCAATAGAATGCTGAGTGTGAGCAGAAGAGACTGTTTACCACCCTGAACACCTCTTGCATGCTCCTAGTAAACAAATCTCTTCCACTCTTTTACTAATTA